>OZ005658.1:159534769-160134769 GCA_963930645.1 Salticus scenicus
AGCACGTTGGATGTTCGGAATATCGTCGAAACGATGACCCTTCAGGCATCTTTTGACCTTCGGAAATAGGAAGAAATCAGGAGGACTCAAGTCAGGGCTGTATGGTGGCTGTGGCAGAACTTCAACTCCAATTCGGGTCAAGTAGGAGGTCACGAGGAACGCTGTGTGCGCCGGAGCGTTGTCGTGGTGGAGACGCCAGCGTTGAGCAAGGTCCTGTCGCTTCCGTTTGACGGCTCTGTGCAATCGCTGAAGGACTTCTTTGTAGAATTCGGCATTCACAGTTTTCCCCTGAGGGACAAACTCTTTGTGAATTAACCCCCGCTTGTCGAAAAACACAATCAGCATTGTCTTGACGCGGGACTTTGACATTCTTGCTTTCTTCGGCCGCGGGGATGCCGGTGTGTGCCACTCCAAGCTCTGGGCTTTCGTCTCCGGGTCGTATTGGAATGTCCAAAAGTTTCCGAAGCAGTTTTTCCCAAGCGAAAGCAAAATTTGATTGCATACCGCTGTTCTATCGAGCGATCCATTTTCACAAGTGTCACGTGCACACAAACAACTAATACGCGAAGCTCGACCCTCACTGCGCCACAGCTCCGACGCGACTGCGAACCGGTTCTGTTGTTAGCTCAGATCCCCCACCTCGTGACCTGTAGGTGCAGACCGCACTGCGAGCGACTGGGTCGCCGCGCGGCGGCCAGTCTCATTACTTATCTATCACACCCTGTATTGTATCGGCAATAGGAGCCCTATATTGAAGCTGGCAAACTAGCGCACTCACACAAATGTGAAATATGCAAATGAATCAAATACAATATAAGCTTTATCAGAATTATTATAAGCCTTATTCAATGATCATACATATAAAATTACGTAAACATAGTACTCAGTGGGAGTGATAAGTGTCATATTCATTATATAAATGCAATATTTTTCAAATAAATTATTTATCGTCTTTTGAAAATAAAAAATTAAATCCATGAAATGAAATAAATTCTACTTGTGATGGAATTGTATTAAAACTTACACGCTTATATTCTTGAACTGTTTTTTAAAAGTAGGTATCCATAAATTACTTATTTACAACAAAATTACTTCTATATAATATTATACAGTCTAATATATACCTTCATATATACAGTCGAACCTCATTAACGTGAATCTCAAGGGGATAAAAAATGTGTTTATATTATCAGTAGTTCATGCTATCAGTAACTAATCTTCATTTTGATGGGGAATGTGGAAACAGTTCATATTAAAAGTAATTCACGTTACCAGTGTTCTCGTTAAAGAGGTTAAACTGTATATCACTAGGTATCGTTACCTCACTAAGCATGAATCTCGAAATGCATAAAATTTCACATTCAAGGATTTATTAATATGCATATATGTATACTATGTGCACACGCAAAATCAAAACAATATTTCTACTGGTGTGCATGAATCTAAAAAATGTTAAAAATCCTATGTTGCAGCAATCAATAATATATATGCATATATGTAGACCACATGTATAGCCAAAGAAATCATTGAATGCATAAAATTACATCTATCTCTGTCACACACATATGAATGCATTATGCGAAAGCACTGGTCATTTGCAAAAGGAAATAACTTAGTAATACAACTCCCCCCCCCCCCCCGCCCAACCTCCTAGTTTTGAATCCTTATCAAAAGCACCAATTATCAACTTTTTATAAATACTACATACATACAGAAAAAAGCAATTTAATAACACAAGAAATATGCAGATGAATCAAGCACAGCACACCTCTAACTTAGTTGCAGCAAAAAATGCAAATTTAAAAGTAAACAAAAATTTAAAAGCAATGTAAGCTTCATCAGAATTATAAGCCTTATTCAATGATTATATATATAAAATTATGTAAACATACTCAGTGGTGAGGATAAGTGTCATATTCAGTATAATTGCAATATTTTTCAAACAAAATAAATTATTTATCATCTTTTGACAAAAAAAAAAAAAAAAAAAAAGAAATACATGAAATAAAATTTTACTTGTAATGGAATAGTATTAAAATTTATGCTATTAAAGAATAATTTACTTGTATTAAAATTTACATGCTTAGATTCCTGTGAGCTATTTTTTAAAAGTAAATATCCTTTAATTACTTATTTACAACATAACTACTTCAATATAATATTATGAATATTCACATATATACAGTCAAACTTTGTTAAAGTGAATCTCAATATGAAAAAAAAATTGTTAATATTGTCAGTAGTTCATGCTATCAGTAACTAATCTTCATTTTGATGGGCTTTGTGCCATTGCGGAAACAGTTCATATTAAAAGTAATTCATGTCAACAGTGTTTTCGTTAACGAGGTTCAACTGAATACCACTAGCTATCGCTACCTCATTTAGCAAGAATCTCAAAATGCACAAAATTTCACATTGCAGCAATTATTAATATGCATATATGTAATGTTATGTGCACACGAAAAACCAGAATAATATTTCTACTGGTGTTCATGAATCTAAAAATGCAAAATATCCTATGTTGCAGCAATCACTAATACATATGTATGTACGCCACACGTATAGCCAAAAAAAAAAATAATCACTGAATGCATGGAATTACATTAGTCTCTGTCACACACATATGAATATTTTATACCAAAGCACTGATCATGTGCAAAAATAAATTGCTTAGTAACACATTCCTCACTTCCTACTTTTGAATCCTTATCAAAAGCACCAGTTATTAACTTTTTATAAATAATAAATACATACAGAAAAAAGCAATTTAAAAACATCTATCATAATTTGAATAGCATGCAAATTCAATGTCAATTTCAAATTTATGTAATCTTTAGTCTTCAAAATATCATGACAAACATATATGACAAGCACAAATACACAAAATATGTTTCTATTATATACATTTATTTAAACATTAACATTAATTTACTAAAGTACCCTTACATTTCTTATAAAATTAATTCGTATAAATAAATTACCTATAAATTATTTTACAATCACAGTTCCCTTATGCATGTATGCTTCTTAAAGTGATAGAAGAAAATTATACGACAACACAATAAATATCCAAGAAGTTTGATAAATTTCATTCAATTTCCCTGAATAACTTTAAATTTTCCGCACTAAAAATATCACAGTTGAAAGATATGCCGTTAAAATATTTCCATAACTTCACCATTTTCAAATCATATACATACCTAAGCTTCTCTTGAAACAGATGACAAAATAAATTACATAATGAAGCAGAAATTAAGAAAGCACTTCACCCAGTCTGTTAATTTCTGCAAACTAGTGCACTCACACAAACATGAAATATGCAGATGAATCGCGCACAGCACACTTAACTTATTTGCAGCCACAAATGCAAATTTAAAAGTAAACAAGAATTTAAAAGTAATATAGCTTTATCAGAATTATTATAAACCTTATTCAATGATTATATATAAAATTATGTAAACATAGCACTCAGTGATAATGATAAGTGTCATATTCATTATATAAATGCAATATTTTTTCAAATAAAATAAATTATCTTTTGACAATAAAAAATGAAATCCCTGAAATAAAATAATTTCTACTTGTAATGGAATTGTATTAAAACTTACATGCTTATATTCTTGTGAACTGTTTTTTAAAAGTGAGTATCCATAAATTACTTATTTACAACAAAATTACTTCAATATAATATTATGAAAATGGTAATACTTGCCTTAATGTTTTCTTCCTTTTAGATGAATGAAGATTTGATCCGAAAGAGAACTTATTACGTTACGCTAATAATATAACTTCTTAACCTACGATTTAGATTCGAAGATGTTGGGCCGAAATCGTATACAAGCTCGCGCAGCGTTCGGGTAATTCGCACGACTTGTGTAACACGCTGATTGGGCCAATCGTAAAATTGACGGGCATCGCCAGTGGTAGGACGATCGCGGTTTGCAGATAGCACAGACAAGGCTCGTGATGTATTTCTGTTATTTCTTCGGATCGTGATCAGTGTTAAGTTGTTCTTGGTCACATTCGCACGTCGAAATTTACGTTCGTAAATTCTAGAAAAGCAACCCCAGAAGATGGTCTCAAGAAAGAGATTTCGTGATGAAAGCAGTGAGAATTGTGCTGATAATTTTGCTAACGAAAGTGACAGTAGTGACGATATATGTCGAGGTCGAAGAAAGTGTAGGCGATTAGTTATTGATGATACATCCGATGACGATCAACTACCAGAGACCTGGCCTTGGAAGGAAATAAGAAATAGTCCAAAAATCTGCGACTATACGATGACTCCTGGCCTTACAGAGGGAGCCTTATGTCAATTAGGAGGAGGTGGAGGAGAATTTGATATATTTAATCTAATATTTGATGACATATTTTGGAACAATATTGTGACCGAAACTAACCAGTATGCAGATCAAATACGAGAAAATCCACATACAACACGAAAAATCGACGACGCTTGGTTTCCTGTAGACTCTACCGAAATGAAAAGATATTTCGCCTTGACCATTATAATGTCACAGGTAAAAAAACCAAGAATCCAAATGAATTGGTCGAAGAGGTCTGTTATCGAAACGCCCATATTTAGAAAATCAATGCCTTTTAAGAGATATCTACAAATTACAAGGTTTTTGCATTTCTCAAACAATAATTTGATTGCTAATACCGATAAAATGAACAACATTAAACCTGTTATTAATTTTTTGAACCAAAAATTTAAAGAAGTGTATATAATGAAAAAAGGCATTTCTATTGATGAATCGCTTATGAAACTCAGGGGGCGTCTATCGTATAAGCAATTCAATCCATCCAAAAGGGCAAGGTTTGGCATCAAAATTTATAAATTATGTGAGTCTGAGTTAGGCTATTGATATCAATTTATAATATATACCGGCAAAGATAAAATAAACTGTGATGACAGCGCTTCGGAATGTGTTGTCAAAGAGCTTGCTGAGTCAGTGCTGCACAGGGGATCACACTTTATACATGGACAATTGGTATTCTTCCCCAAAATTATTTATGACGTTATCACATAAATATAAAACAAATGTAATTGGCATAGTACGTTCGAATAGGAAGAATATGCCAAACGATTTGTGCAGTGTAAAATTAAAAAGGGGGGAATACGTAATAAGAAGCTGCAACCGAATACTCGCTATAAAATGGAAAGATAAGCGAGATGTATATATGATGTCGACAAAACATGAAGCAGTCGAAATTATTTCCAAAGGATCCAACCACATCCCAAAACCGAGTTGTATTGCAGAGTACAACCACGGAATGAACGGAATTGATCTCCAAGATCAAATATTGGCATGTTTTCCAGTAATGCGGAAATACATGAAGGGATACAAAAAAAAAAAAAAAAAAAATATCTGTTTGATATTGGTCTTTTTAACTCCTACATTTTATGGAAAAACCTGAATGATGGAAAGAAACAATGCTATGTCGACTATAGGATCAATGTAGCCGAATCGCTATTGAAGAATATGCCAAAACCGATTTATAGAGAACGAGGCGTATCATCTGTCGGAGATGCGCCAGACAGACTGTACGCGAAGGACTGGGCTCATTTTCCAAAGCACATTGATCCAACACCCTTTAAATCAAGCCCGTCAAAACGTTGTACAGTTTGTCACAAAAATAAAAAACGTAAGGAAACAACATGGGAGTGTAAAAGGTGTAAAGTTCCGTTACATGTACCAGAATGTTTTGAACTATATCATACCGTTACAGATTACTAATTTTGGATTTTTGTATAAATAAACATTTTGTAATAAACATTTTGTAATAAACAATTTGTAATAAACAATTATTGCATCTTACTGTAATTGCGTATCAAATATTCCACGTAATATTCACTTCTGGCCCGACCATCGTACGCGGGCTATGCCCGTAATATCCACTTCTGGCCCGACCATCGTACGCCGGCTATGCCCGTAATAGTCACTTCTGGCCCGACCATCGTACGCGGGCTATGCCCGTAATATTCACTTCTGGCCCGACCATCGTACGTGGGCTATGCCCGTCATTGTAAGTTAAGGGGTTAAAACTGGCATAACACACCAATTCTCATTCAGACGTTATTAAAGGTTCAGGGTCAGATTCAGTGTTTTCTTTGCATCTGATTCAGGTTTGTCATCTGATTAGATCCTGGCTAAACTGACGTGTTCACTTAGAATACTTACTGCCTTCGAAGAATCAGCATATTATCAATGATAACAAAAAATAAATAAATAAATAAAATACTTTCCAAAAATAAGCTTCTTTTTATATCTTATTATATAATGAAAGATTTTAGTTACATAAGAAATTTTTTTTTTCTTTATTAGAGTTGATTCTCTGAATGCATATTTAAGCAGCATTTGAAATATTTCATATATCAATTAAATATAGACAAGTCATTAAAGATAGGGAGGGAAAAACAGATATATTAAAACTTTCATACAATGTACATCTTTAGCAGAAAATAATATAGAAATAAGTTTTAATACTATTACACCCATTTTATATATTCTGAGATCTAAATACAAAACAATATAGTGTTAATTACTAGGTAAACTTTTCGGCGGTGTTGCAAATATACAAATACTAATATGAGATTTTACTGCATATAAGCACAGATTAAATAAATATTTTTAGTTATTTCTACATAATATGGAAACAGATAAGATACATCAACAACTAAAAAAATAAATAAATAGCTTTGTTACTTGCTATTTATGTTGATGATTGAACCATCAGTATAATAGAAAATTACTACTGATTCAAAATTCGTTCTATGTATTTTTTTTTTTCCTTAACAGATACATTTTAAAGGCAAAACGCTAAATCTATTGATTATATAAAATAAATTGAAAATATACGTATATACTACATTAAATATATATATATATATATACATTCATACCTAACAAAAATAAATTAATTACTTACCTGCAGTTTTAATAGGAAATCCTTAAAATCTTGATTCTACATAGTAAAAAGCCAACATTCAAAATACACGAAACATTAGAAAATAAAAAAATGAGCAAACGCATGTAATGTGATGGACGATGGACTACTTGTAATGGAATTATTTTAAAATTTATGTGATTAGAGAAAAATTTACTTGCATTAAATCTTACATGCTTAATTTCATGTGAAATATTTTTTAAAAGTAAGTATCCATAAATTACAAAATTACTTCAATATAATATTATGAAAATGATAATGCATATTTTAAAATACTCTCCTAATTCCTTTTACCGAATGAGTATGATATTAATAAAATAATCAAAATAAAATTTTAAAGTAAGATTATACTCACAAAATTTACATGTCATAAATTCTTTTAAGAATAAACATTTTCAAGTTGATATTTTCTTTACTTTTACACAGAAGAATGAACATTTGATCCGAAAGAAAACTTAATATGTTATACTAATATATTAAAACTGACATAACATACAAATTCTCATTCAGACACTGTTAGTTCATTGAACTAGGGAGGAATTTTCTCTTCATTGAGGTTTTCTTCAAGACAGATTCAGCTTTTTCATCCAATTAGATCTTCGCTGGCATTTTTACTTAAAATACTTACTGAATCGCCTTTATCGTATCCGCATATTGACAATAATAACATAAAAATAAATAATACTTACGAAAATTAATCTTTATACTTATATATCAGTTAAATATGGACAAGTCATTAAAAATGGATCTCGTGGAAGTTAGCCCCCCTCCCCCTCAGTGAGAAAAGGATATGACTAATATATCAAAGGTTTGATCATAGTTAGATCGGATTTGATCGGCAAAATTTGGTGTTTGATCGGTCAAAAAAATCGAGATATATAGAAAAAAAGCCAGGGGGAAATAACGTGCACAAAAATTAAAAGTCGTTCAATATTGAAAAAAATTATACCCAAACAGTAGAAAATCGTTAGATCGAATTTGATCGACCGTTTCCGACGTTTGATCGGCCTTTAAACTGCCCGAAAATGCCCTTTGAAGGTACCCAAAAGGTGCAACATACCCCCCCCCCCCCTCAGTGAGAAAAGAATATCACTAATATACCGAACGTTTGATCATCATTAGATTGGATTTGATCGGCAAAATTTGTCGTTTGATCGTTCAAAAAAATCGAGATATATAGAAAAATAGCCGGAGGGGGGGGGGGCTAACTTCCACAAAAAATAAAATATGTTCAAAAATTAAAAAAATTATACCCAAACAGTAGAAAATCGTTAGATCGGAATTAATCGATCGTTTCCGACGTTTGATCGGCCTTTAAACTGCCCGAAAATGTCCTTTGAAGGTATCTAAATGGTGGGAGTTAACCCGCCCCCCTATCAGTGAGAAAAGGATATCACTAATATGCCAAACGTTTCATCATCGTTAGATCGGATTTGATCGGCAAAATTTGCCGCTTGATCGGTCAAAAAAATCGAGATATATAGAAAAATAGCCGGGGGGGGGGGCTAACTTCCACAAAAATTTAAAGGTGTTCAAAATTAAAAAAAAAATGTATACCCAAACAGTAGAAAATCGTTAGATCGGATTTGATCCAAAAGTTTGATCATCGTTAGATTTGATTTGATCGGCAATATTTGCTGTTTGATCAGTCAAAAAAATTGAGATATATAGAAAAATAGCCGGGGAGGGGTAACTTCGACCAAAATTAAATGTGTTCAAAATAAAAAAAATTATACCCAAACAGTAGAAAATCGCTAGATCGGATTTGTTCGACCGTTTCCGACGTTTGATCGGCCTTTAAACTGCCCGAAACTGCCCTTTGATGGTACACAAAAGGTGGAAGTTAGCCCCCCCCCCCCCGCTAAAGCAAATCAATGAAATTTTGATGTCAATCGACTTAGAATCGTTAGATCGGATTTGATCGAACGTTTCCGACGTTTTATTGGACATTAAACTGCCCGAAAATACCCTTTAAAGGTCGTCCAAAACGTGGAAGTTAACCTCCACACCTCAGTGAGAAAAGGATATCACTCTATACCAAACGTTTGATCATCGTTAGATCGGATTTGATCGGTAAAATTTGTCGTTTCATCGGTCCAAAAAATCGAGATATATAGAAAAATAGCCATGGTGGGCTATCTTCCGCAAAAATAAAAACGTATTCAAAATTAAAAAAAATTACACCCAAAGAGTAGAAAATCGTTAGATCGGATCGACCGTTTCCGACGTTTGATCGGCCTTTAAACTGCCCGAAAATGCCCTTTGAAGGTACCCAAAAGGTGGAAGTTAGCCCCCCTCCCCTCAAAAGCAAATCGAAAAAATGTTGATGTTAGGCGACGTAGAATCGTTAGATCGGATTTAATCGATCGTTTCCAACGTTTAATCGGCCTTTAAACTGCCCGAAAATGTCCTTTCAAGGTACCCAAAGGGTTGAAGTTAGTCCTCCCCCCCCCCCTTAAAAGCAAATACAAAATTTCTTTATGTCGATCGACGTAGAATCGTTAGATCGGATTTGATCGACCGTTTCCGACGTTTTATCGGGCATTAAACTGAGGATATCACCTCAGTGAGGACATCACTAATGTACCAAACGTTTGATCATCGTTAGATCGGATTTGATCGGAAAAATTTGTGGTTTGATCGGTCCAAAAAATCGAGATATATAGAAAAATAGCCAGAGGGTGTGCTGACTTCCACAAAACTTAAAAGGTGTTCAAAATTTAAAAAAATTATACCCAAACAGTAGAAAGTCGTTAGATCGGATTTGATCGACTGTTTCCGATGTTTGATCGGCCTTTAAACTTCCCGAAAATGCTTTTTGAAGGTACACAAAAGGTGGAAGTTAGCCTCCCCTCAAAAGCAAATTAAAAAAATGTTGATGTTAGTCGACGTGGAATCGTTAGATCGAATTTGATCGACCGTTTCCGACGTTTGATCGACCTTTACACTGCCCGAAAAGGCCCTTTGAAGGTACACAAAAGGTGGAAGTTAGCCCCCCTGTTGAAAGAAAATCAAAAAAAATTTTATGTCAATCGACGTAGAATCGTTAGATCGGATTTGAGCGACCGTTTCCGACGTTTGATAGGATATTAAACTGCCCTAAAATACCCTTTAAATGTACCCCAAAACCCGGAAGTTCCCCCCCTCAAAAGCAAATAAAAAAAATTTTAAGTCAATCGACGTAGAATCGTTAGATCGGATTTGATCGACCGTTTCTGACGTTTTATCGGGCATTAAACTGTCCGAAAATATCCTTTAAATTTCGTCAAAAAAGTGGAAGTTACCTTCCCCTTCAGTGAGAAAAGGATATCACTAATATACCAAACATTTGATCATCGTTAGTTCGGATTTGATAGGATATGAAACTGCCCGAAAATACCCTTTAAATGTACCCTAAAACACGGAAGTTACCCGCCCCCCCCCCCCTCCCCTCAAAAGCAAATAAAAATTTTTTGATGTCAATCGTCGTAGAAACGTTACATCGGATTTATCGACTGTTTCCGACGTTTGATCGGATATTAAACTGCCCGAAAATACCCTTTAAATGTACCCCAAAACATGGAAGTTACCCCTCTCTAAAGCAAATATATTTTTTTTTTTTTATGTATATCGATGTAGAATCGTTAGATCGGATTTGATCGACCGTTTTCGACGTTTGATCGGCCATTAAACTCCCCGAAAATTCCCTTTAAATGTACCCTAAAAGGTGGAAGTTAGCTCCCTTTGAACAGCAAATCGAATCGAATTTTATGTCAATCGACGTAGAATCGTTAGATTGGATTTCATCGACCGTTTGCGACGTTTGATCGGCCATTAAACTCCCCGAAAATTCCCTATAAATGTACCCTAAAAGGTGGAAATTAGCTCCCTCTCAACAGCAAATCGAAACGAATTTTATGTCAATCGACGTAGAATCGTTAGATCGTATTTGATCGACCGTTTCTGACGTTTTATCGAGCATTAAACTGCCCGAAAATACCCTTTAAATTTCGTCCAAAACGTGGAAGTTACCCCTCCCCTCAGTGAGAAAAGGATATCACTAATATACCAAACGTTTGATCATCGTTAGATCGGATTTGATCAGCAAAATTTGTCGTTTCATCGGTCTAAAAAATCAAGATATATAGAAAAATAGCTATGGGGGGGGGGGGGCTATCTTCCACAAAAATTAAAACATGTTCAAAATTTAAAAAAAAAATTATACCCAAAGAGTAGAAAATCGTTAGATCGGATCGACCGTTTCCGACGTTTGATCGGCCTTTAAACTGCCCGAAAATGCCCTTTGAAGGTACCCAAAAGGTGGAAGTTAGCCCTCCCCTCAAAAGCAAATCGAAAAAAAGTTGATGTTAGGCGACGTAGAATCGTTAGATCGGATTTGATCGATCGTTCAATAGCTTCATCGATTTTGATCGATAGCTTCAATACATTTTTTACAACGAGAAACAAGTTTTTTTCATGCCGGTATCATAAAATGTAGTCGTCCTGGAAGCAACAAATTCATTGAATGCCGTTTCAGCATCCTTTAGATTTCTGAAGTATTTCTCCTGCAGGAAGTTATCGAGATGTTTGAAAAAGTGAAATTCTATAGGTCAGATGAATATGGTGGATGGTCTAAAACTTCATAGTTGAACGTGTGCATCTTCTGACGGGTGATCATTGAAACATGCGGTCTAGCGTTATCATGGAGAAGAATAGGGCTCTTCCTACTGACGAATGCCGACTGTTTACGTGTAAATTTCTGATGCATTTCATCGAATTCTCTACAATATTTCTCCGCTGTGATGGTTTCGCCTTGTTTTAGAAAGCTATGGTGAAGTAAATCAGCTGAGGACAACCAAACAGTCCCCATAACCTTCTTTCGATGATGTTTCGGCTTTGGGAAGTGTTGTGGAGCTTTGTCGGCATCCAGCCACTGCGCTGAACGTCTACAATTGTCGTACAGAATCCACTTTTCAGCACAAGTTACAATTCGATTGAGAAAGGGATCATTTTGGTTGCGCAGAAGAAGGGCAGACGAGATTTCAAAATGTTTGCGTTTCTGATTCTCATTCAATTCATGAGGAACCCATTTATCCATTTTTTTTAACTTTGCCAATCAATTTTAGATGACGTGAAATGGTTGTAGGAGATACACCTAGTTCTTCTGCATAATCTCTAACAGTATTGCCTGGATTTTTTTCAACTATTGCTCGTAAAACTTCATTGTCCACAACAGTCTCTAGTCTGCCCCGGTCTTTGTTTTTGAGACTCTTATCCTCAGTTTTGAACTTCGCATGCCAAAGTCAAATGGTACGTTCATTTACAGAACCGTTTCAAAGTGCAGCATTAATGTTTCGGGCAGCTGCTACAGCATTATGCTTATTTTTCCACTCATACAAAAATAGCACTCTAAAATCTGTAGAATTCATCCTGCGGTTAAAGATATAAACTTGCTACCAAATCACAATATTTTCATTTGAAACACATCAGATGAAAAAGGCAAGGTTTTAGCTTTAAAATGATACATAATTAAAACTGTATAAAAAAAAGTTTATAAGGAACCAAATCTCAAAAATTTTACTGGTGAGAATCGGACATTTCATATGTTACAACCTGATACACACACACAGATATATATATATATATATATATATCTGGAATTGATCGAGGTTTTAATTTTTGGGGCCCATTTTTGTGAAAAACAAATTATTTTTGTGAAAATCTAAATATTTTTGTGAAAAAAAGAATTGTCGCTAGATACCTTTCATTATAGCAATTACTCTATCTAATGTTTAATATCAAGCTAATATCATTTTATTGAACACGTATAGACACTCATTAAAAATAATACTGTAAACATGGAAAAATTTTACAAAAGTATTATTTTTATAAAACAAAAGTTTGTGAAAGGGTTGTTTTTATAAATCTCAATTTTGTGAAGGGGCTCATTTTCTGAATTTGAATTTTGTGAAGGGACCCATTTTAAGGATTTGAATTTTGTGAAAGGGCCCATTTTAGAGATTTGAATTTTGTGAAGGGGAAGCAAAAGAGTCCCAATTTTTGCCTGGATCGACCCCTGTATACGAATATATATATATATAAATTTTTAAAACGTAGTAAAAGTCGAGAAACAGAAAATTTTATACCCCTGAAACCGCATAGACCAATAAGAATAAAATTTCGTTAAATTAAATTTACCAGTGAAGACATTTTTATTAATTATTCAAACAATTAATTTTACTTCTTGATTTTTTTTATATAATTTAATTTAACATCAAACTTATCTTGATATTATTCCTAGATAGTCAATGCAATTTTACTAACTTTACACACACATACAGTCGGCTGCAAAATTATTCGAGCACTAGCCAATAATTCCTATATTTAAAAAGTACACTTAAGACTGTTTTGCTTAGTAAATCCTTGTCGAATCATGTTCTTAGACTGATTAAGAACATGATTCGACAAGGATTTATATAACAAAGCTGTATTAAGTGTACTTTTTTTTTGGCAAGGATTATTGCTAGTGCTCGAATAATTTTGCAGCCGACTGTATATATATATATATATATATGATAAACTATAAAACAATATGCATATATAAACAATAGTACATTAAAAACTGAAAATTTATATTAAAATGATAAAGTAACATATAAAAGTCTTATTTCTGCTCTCATTATTGTACCATGCTATTTTGCGCCTGATAAAAATGGCTTTTTTTTTTTTTTTTTTTTTTTTTTTTTAATCGTTCTAATTTTTGCATGGGATTTTAAAGAGAGACTTTTATATTGAGAGAGAGTTTATGTTTAGAGAGACATATTTAAGAGAGATTTTTATATTGACTTTTACACCAATTTAACTATTTAGAGAGACTTATATTTAAGAGAGACTTTTATATTGACTTTTACACCAATTTAACATTTTAAGATTTAATTTAATTTTTAGCATCTTAATTTTAACCGCATATATTAGAAAATACATTTTACCCCCACTTATAAATGCCAGATTAATTAAAATTTCAAGACTATTCTGAAAATGTTACAATTTTAGTTAATATTTTTAATAAAAGTAAATAAATAAATAGCTGTTTTAGCAATATTTAAAGAAGCCTATTATGTTTGCATATTCCTTGTCGGGTTCGGTGCCAAAAATTTAACGTCAAAGGTAGCAAATTTGTCTTCACTGAAAAAAGTGTCATTTGCGAGTTTTTAAGGTCGTTTGTTCCACAATCTAAATTTTATTTATTAATTTTATTTAATATTATTAATAAAAGTAAAAAAATAAATAGTGTTTTAGCAATATTTAAAGAAGCTATTATGTTTGCATATTCCTAGTCGGGTTCGGTGCCAAAGATTTAACGAATTTTATTTAATATTATTAATAAAAGTAAATAAATAAATAGCTCTTTTAGCAATATTTAAAGAAGCTATTATGTTTGCATATTCCTAGTCGGGTTCGGTGCCAAAGATTTAACGTCAAAGATAGCAAATTTGTCTTCATTGAAAGAAGTGTCATTTGCGAGTTTTTGGTCATTTGTTTTACAATCTAAATTTTATTATTTATTTTTTTTTTAATTATTTTATAAGTATTATTTTTAGTAAAGTAAAATTATTCTACACACTGTTGAAATGGTTTCTTAAAAATGAGCTAAATTGTCTGAAAATAGCTCCGAAACAATATATACTTAACCCGTTAGTAGTCGCTGTAGACAGCGCCACCTATCACAGATTGCGTACGTTTTATTTAACTGTCACCAATAATTTTAAGAAGTGATGTGATCGACGTTTCTTTGATTTTATTCGCGGTTTATGTATTTCAAATGCCACTTCTAAAAATTTTTGGTGGCTATTGAATAAAAAAATCTGGCAACACTGAAAGATGGGCGGCAAATCGACCAACTAGCGACTACTAACGGGTTAAATTTGAAAACACATGTACTCATTTTTTGAGTATATGGACATGTGAATCATGGGGATATTTGGATTCTTCTTGGTCAACCCCATTTTTGAGCATGTCAGTATACTCAAAAATGAGTACATGGTTTCTCAAATTTAAGTATATATTGCTTCGGAGCTATTTTGAGAGAATTTAGCTCATTTTTAAGAAACCATTTTTAACAGTGCATAAGGTATGCCGTCTATTTTCCATATGCATTGGTGTCAATAATTTTACAGAATACTTTTCGAAATTTTTTCAGCAAAACAAAACTTTTGATTACAGTTTTTTTTTTTTTTTTTTTTTTTTTTTTTTTTTTACTTTAGTTGAATTATACATCGCTCAGTATTCATAATGGTATTTCATTTCACAATTATTTAAAGCAATTGTAGACACCCGTCGTGAATATAAAGTAGGTTTTACTGTAATTCCACATCTGTACTGCATCTAAAATTAAATATTAATAACTACTTTGGTTATAATAAGCCAAATATTAATTCATTTTGCAGGGGAAAACGAGAGTTCAAAGCTTTTAGCTGGCATTGCTAACATTTTAAATACTTAATTTCAATACAGAGAGCCAAAAGCTTTGTTACAAAAGTTCAGCTGCTTTAAAAGGCAAAGCATGAAAAACTAGTAAAAGATATCTGTGTTTGACCCCTCGAATATCACAGCAGGGGACTGACCTCAGCTGTCTTGATCCCTCACGACATCCAAGAAGTTCCGAAAGGACCGACATTTTAAACCACAGTGGTAACCCAATACAAGCGGGCTTCTTCTCAAACGAAACAGAGAACCCAAGCTAATGATATTTCAAATTTCAATCCGGGAGCTCTCAGTCTTGTTTTGCATTTTTCTTTTTTTCTTGTCTGATCACAAGTTGATTTTGAATACTCATTAAATGGCGAGAAAATGACGGAAAAAGATCTTTACACCAACGAACTGGTTAATTATTTTAATTTGAAGACCAGTGTTTGGACACAGGGGAGGTACATGGTTTGAATTATAATATTATCGCATAACATATTACCGCACTTTTGGAAAGCACAGTAAAATCAATATAGCATTTTTTAACTTACATACATAAATTATCTAGGGTAGCGTCTTGGAAATAGGAAAATGCACAAATTTGAATAACAATTATGTAATACTAATTCCAATTTGTAAAAAAGAGAGATTTATTTCACAAAGACAAGTTAACAGCAAAACATTTTCTTAAATTACCAAATATGATACAACACGATTTATAAAATGAAATGTTACGAAAATTTATATTGTACAACTAATAAAATTTCTGTATAAAATTATTAGACATAAAAAATAAATAAATAAATAAATAAAATATTTTACAAAATACAAATGCAGTTTATTAAAAACAAAATCACGTTTTTTCAAAAAAGTAAATCAGCATACATTTTTATTATTATACGATGCGACAAATGACTAATATTCCAATTTTAATTTAATATATTGAAATATAGATATTATCTATATTCAACAAAAGTTTGTTTGTTATTGCTAGCATGTTTCCATATTTACAACGACAAAAATTATATTACTGTTTGTACAATAATCACTATTAAAATAATAAAACTTGGCATGTTATGTAAAAATAATTGTATAATAAATAAATTTTACTCTAAATATTTAATTAAAAGATATGAATAAAAATAGAGCATTTTTACATTTATCATCTAATAATACACAGTATAATGTTAAATAACTGAAAAATTTATATAGTCAAAAGAAACATATATAATATACACATATTTACACACAGACACACACAACTGCATGTGCAATGTAATATCTGTATCTGCGTGCACCCGTTTGTGCCTACTTCACATCAAAATCTTAATAATCGATGTACGTAAAAAATTCAAGATAAGAAAATTAGAATATATTTCTATAATGGTTTGGAATACTTCTTCTCGGAAAATGCTTTGAGTAACAAATAGTAAATTGGCAAATACAAGATATTTAGTACACAGAGAAACTTTTTGCTAAAATAATTTCACTCTAAACACTTATTAGATTATAATTTATAAAAATATTACAAGCATTAGTAGTACACATGAAAACATTATTACAAACTAGAAATGAGGATTAGCAAAGAAAATACTATCTTTTTAAAAATAAATAAATAAATAAATCCATATAGATTTTTAGCATTATGTGATATGAACAATACAGTAACCGCCGCTTAATAAATTCACTGGTTAATAAAATCAGCCGCTTAATCTGATCAAATTTCCAGGACCGGAATCAAATCAGTACAAACCAATTTTAAAACGGCCGCTTAATAAAATCAACATCGCCGGTTAATAAACTAAAAAAAAAAAAAAAAAAAAATCTCTTCAGCAATTAAAATGCCATTTATGCACGCTAAGCAAATTTTTATTTACACTGTGACTTTTAATTTTTTAAATAAAAAGGAAAAGAAAATACAGCAATCTCTCTGTTATCAATGTTTGCCGAAAAGTTTACATTTAAAGCAGGCCGGCCCTATCACTTGTTTTAGTAGCGATTTCAAGGAATGTATTCTTCAAAGCAGTAATAAGTTACAAAATTGATTTGGTTCGCATGTGATGTATATATTTTTAAACTGTTAATTATTACTCGAGAATTTCTTGTTTTTATTCTGAAATAACTAAGAAGCAAGAGTTTTAAACAAAAAGATTTTAAATTTAAAAGAACTTTTGGCAAAAGTAATGAGGATTTTCTCAAAGAAAAGTATATCAGAATTTGAGATGTGTTTAATTTACTTATTTTGAAGTAGCTATTAACTAATTATCTGACAAAAGTTAATTAGTATTGTTTATTAATTCCATTATCTAATACCTTTTGAAATTTCTTTCCAAATTCCGGAAAGTAATACTTTTTTTTTGAATGCAGAAACGTTCGCCGCATATAAAAATCAGTCGCTTTATAAAATCATTTTGGCTAAGAACGAATGTGATTTTAATAAGCGGCGGGCACTGTATTCAAATTTACTACAATATTTAAACATGGATAATGCATATATGCATTCGAAAAACGCGTTACGGTTATTTTACAGCGTATTTACATATTTACAGCCATAAAAATTTTATTTCTTTGTACAGTAGCAGCACTATTACAATAATAAGGGACCATGTTAGGCTAAAGTATCGTAGAATAACGTTTATTATTTAAAGAACTCTGTAATGTATGTAATTAGTTACAATTATATATATATATATACAGTCGGTAACAAAAGTGTCCGAACACTAACAAAAATTCCTATGTAAAAAAGGTACACTTCATACTGTTTTGTTAAATAAATCCTTGTCGAATCCTGTTCTTAGTCAGTGTAAGAACATGATTCGATAAGGATTTATTTAACAAAACCTTATGAAGTGTACTTTTTTTACATAGGAATTTTTGCTAGTGTTCGGACACTTTGTAACCGACTGTATATATATAGATATATATATATATTTATATTAAAAACATGTTCAAAATTTGAGCAATTTATGATAAAATTGAAATTTCGCAGTTATATGGCATCATTAACAAATATGTTAAACAAATATTTGACAACTAATGACGAGTGCCTTTATAATCTTTAAATGACTAATTATCTAATAACCAATAAGACACAAAAAGACAATTTTAAAATAAAGTTGTTTATTAGTTTAAATTACTTTTATGCTGAAAATAACTCAGGTGAATTTTCCTACGTGGAGTAGTAGATTCGTTCCGAGATAGCACTCACTGCTTTCCCAGAAAGATAGTTTGTATGTTGTGTCAGGTAATCTCTCAAATTTATTTAGGAATTCATGATGATTCAGAATATGTGTTTTTTTTCTGCTTGTGCATATTCTAAATGCAGTAGTTTATAAACAAGGTACATAAGAAATTCGAAATGAGCAAACGTGAAATGTAAAATTAATTGTATAATGCTTCAATATATTTTCTCTAGAAAAGTATTTTGCGTAATATAAAAAGAGTCTGTTAAATGGCATAGTCAAATAAATAAAAAATCTGGAGTGACACCTCTCGACTTTCCGAATATTAAGTAATTAACGGTTGCATAAATAAATTAAAGTAAGACAAGTCGTTAAAAAAACAAAAGTGAAAATTATAATGGGGTGTTTGAAAAATTTTCTCCATCGTTTAATTTTACGCTATTGCACTTAAAATAATTTGGATCCATAGATCATAATGATAAAAATTTTTTCGTTGTATCCCTCTAAAAATTTATAAGGGCTTGATTCAACAAAATCTAGGCAATTCGTGCGAAATGACCTATAACAAATTTATAAATCTCAGCTCAATCGAATAAAGCGTTTAGACGCTATTGCACTTAAAAAAAATTGGGTCCCCTAGGGCATAATGAGAAAAAAAAAAATTTCTTTGTGTACCAGTAAAAACATTATAAGTGCCAAAGTCTATACAGTTCGTACTACGATGACATATAACATACCTACCAATTTTCAAATCATTCGAACAAAGCGTTTAGGTGCTGTCGTGTTCACTCACGTGCAGACATACATACACCATCGTAAAAGCAGTAAAAATGAACTCAGTGAACCTTAAAATGTGTAGAAACATCAAAGTATCAAAGTCGTATTTTTGAAATTATTACAATACTTTTGATATATATCAGGGGTAGAAATTATGAAAATTAAGCTGCTGGTATGCAAGACTAGTAATTTTCGGATTTCATTGATCTGCTCTTCCGTTCTATTATATTTTTAAAAATAATTAAAAGTTTGTAAACTGTTTGTTTTACCAACACTTTGTTTATAAATTTACAAATAAAATATGATAAATTTTTATAAATTTATTAAAAAATACAAATGAAGTCTTATATAAATCAAAAATCTATGCTTTATAAACAAGCTTAATGTCACGTACGGACTATTAAAATTAAAAAAAAAAAAAAAAGTTTATGTGAAAAGTGAAATTAAATGAAAAATTACGGAGAATAGGTTATATTGACAATTATAAAGAAGCACACTTAGTATAGCTGTAATATACTACTCTGTGGCAGATTTATTGGCAATTTTAGAAAAAAAAGTAAAAAATACACAAAAATTGAAAAGCTGCACTGGTCCTGCGGATCACTAGAATTTATATTTTACTGATTCGTCGAATATTTCCATAGTTCCGGACCAACGGACCACTGTTAATTTCAAAACAAATGTATGTTCGAAAAGTAAAAACTTTGGGAAATTCAATAAATTACAAAAAGCAAAAAAAAAAAAAAAAAGTACAGCAAATTAAAAAAAAAAAAAAAAAAAGAAAGAAAGAAAGAGAAAAAGAAACCTAGTAACAATTGTTTTGTTCGTAACAAAAGTACAATTTTTTATTGGGTAAAAAAATTAGGAACTAGTGCATTATTAAAGCAACAATGCACTCAATGAAAAGTGTTACAAAAACACAAAACAAAAAGTACTAAGAAATAGAAAAAATGTGATAAGTTATGAAAACAAATATGCTCATAGTCATCTGAAAAACTTTCTTCTATATTTTTCGTATGAAATTTTACGCAGTGTAGGTTATTTAATGAAATTATTTTTTTTATCAGTAATATTTCTCATGAGAAACGTCTAACCATAAAGGTAGAAAGGGAATTAGTTTTGTACCTTCAGACGGCATCTTATTAAATGCATATTTTCAGGAATTTTTTAATTTAGGTGGGTGGGTGCGGGGGGGGGGGGAGTCGATAACATTTTTTCATATTATCCCAGGTCAATGGTTCAACCATTCACTTTAAATGTATTAACAGATTCTTTTAGAAAATGCTTGCAATGGAAGTTTTCATTTCTGGGGGGGTGGTGCTTTATCATATACAAAAATTTTATCTCGATTGACTATAGGTGTAATATATATATAAATGATACGTATCGTAATAAAATTTAATCTTAAAATTTAGCAATTAATAGATACAAAACAATACCAACACAAAAAAAATATAACTGATTTTAACATAGAGAAAAGACTGACACAAAATAACCAATAAGAGACAAAAACAATTTAAATTACTTACGCCGACATGAATGATAATAATAAAAAAAAAGGACCATTAAACTTAATGACAGAGAAAACAAATAAATGACCACATACATAATTGGATAAAAGTGCTTACAATTAGAAGTAAATACTCATCAGGGGACCTTTAAAAGGTATTTTCGGGCAGTTTAATGCCCGATCAAATCCGATCAAACGATTCTACTCCAGTAGCACAGCGATATGGGGCAGTATTGTACCAACACTGGCCGACATTGGTTTCCATCGAGGAAAATCGCCAACTTTTTTCCGATTTTCCCCAATGTCGTCCAATATCGATCTACATTAGAGAAAATCGGCAATTTTTTTCAAATGTCGCACAGCGTCGATTTGCATCGGCAGAGATCGGTGACATGTTCCCGAATGCCTCGCAGTATTGGTTGGCATTGGGGAGAATCGACAATTTTTTACAAATTTTTTTCAATTTCGCACAATCACGATCAATGTTGTTATTGCAATATTCGAATTTAAAACGATAAAAAGTTCAACAGTTTATTAACATTTTTCGAGAAAGATGAAATATATCTATCACTTGTCTGTCCGTCTGTCTGTCAGCAACATAAATTCCGAAATATTTTTAGAATGCCTCCAATCTTATATAAGTTATTTAATTAGACTAAAGCAGCTTTTACGTTGAAATTAGTATGAAAAGCACTACCAGCTTCTATACAGGGGCACCCAAAGAAAACTTCAATTTATTGAGCTCTACAAGGGGCATTTTTATAAAGCCTATTTTAATATTTTTGTACAGCACAAAACACAGCAAGTTTAACATATATCACACATATATTACACATATGTGCAAAAGCATGTTTCCTGTTGTATATGGTATGAACAACATTAATGACTAGTTTACAATGACACATAAAATTATTCAGGTTATTAAGAGCGT
Source organism: Salticus scenicus (assembly GCA_963930645.1). Lineage (NCBI taxonomy): Eukaryota > Metazoa > Arthropoda > Arachnida > Araneae > Salticidae > Salticus > Salticus scenicus. Next base: position 159,556,566 of record OZ005658.1, read on the forward strand.
AATTGAAAATAACTAGAAACGTATATTCAATTGCTTTATGGGTTTTTAACCCTTTCCAAAAGCGGTTGAAATTTTTAAGACTTTCTTCTACTAAGTGTCTACCAGTTTTACCGCTCCCCCTCCCGTAGTCTAATTTACATAAATATGTGAGGAATGCCTCGAAACTTATGTATTTTACTCTGGTTCACTTGGTGTATTGTCTATTGAAACAGTATAAATACCAAGACTGGTTTGTGTGAAGGAACAGTCAAGGAATTCATGTATATAGTGGTCTATGAGAGTATTTACGTAAAGTAAATTGTAATATTTCTATCCTGCACAACACATTACAATATTGATTTACATTATCCACTTGCACTTTGCATATAAGTATGTTTCGTCTAGAATAGGGTATGAATAGTCTTATTCGTTGAATTACAGGGTCCCACACAAAACTGCACAGGCTCATAATTGAAATATACATGGGAATTGATCGGAAATTATTTTTAGTTGTGCTATGAGAATTTTTAGCAACATTATAATATATTTTCTTTTTAGACAATATACAGGGCTGCACAAATTTTAATTTATTTACTATAAAGCTTTAAATAAAATTTTTATGAGATTTCTTCATCCATAATTGGAACAAGTGTTATAATATACAGTACTGATTTATATATAGGGGCTCGTAAAAGAATTTCGATCCATTGTGATCTATAAGATGTATTTCTTAAAAGCTCATGTGAATTCCTCATATTGCACAAAACATAATGAAAGTCACATACGTCGATTGACATCAAAAATTTTTTTATTTGCTTTTGAGAGGGGGCTAACTTTCACCTTTTGGGTACCTTCAAAGGGCATTTTCGGGCAGTTTAAAGACCGATCAAACGTCGGAAACGGTCGATCAAATCCGATCTAACGATTTTCTACTGTTTAAGTATAGCTTTTTTAAATTTTGAACACCTTTTAATTTTTGTGGTAGCCACCCCTGCCTATTTTTCTATATATCTCGATATATTTGACCGATCAAACGACAAATTTTGCCGATCAAATCCGATCTAACGATGATCAAACGTTTGGTATATTAGTGATATCCTTTTCTCACTGAGGAAGGGGGGGGGGGGCTAACTTCCACGTTCTGGACGACCTTTAAAGGGTATTTTCGGGCAGTTTACTGCCCGATCAAACGTCGGAAAAGGTCGATCAAATCCGATCTAACGATTCTACGTCGATTGACATCAACATTTTTTTTATTTCCTTTTAGGGGGGGGGGGGGCTAACTTCCACCTTTTGGGTACCTTCAAAGGGTATTTTCGGGCAGTTTAAACGCCGACAAAACGTCGGAAACAGTCGATCAAATTCGATCTAAAGATTTTCTACTGTTTGAGTATAATTTTTTAAAATTTTGAACACCTTTTTTTTTTGTGGAAGTTGCCCCCCCCCCCCCCCTGGCTATTTTTCTATATATTTCGATTTTTTAGACCGATCAAACGGCAAATTTTGCCGATCAAATCCGATCTAACGATTCTACGTTGATGGACATCAAAATTTTCTTCATTTGCTTTTAAGGGGGGCTAACTTTCACCTTTTGGGTACCTTCAAAGGGCATTTTCGAGCAGTTTAAAGGCCGATCAAACGTCGGAAACCGTCGATCAAATCTGATCTAACGATTTTCTTCTGTTTGGGTATAATGTTTTTTTAATTTTGAACACCTTTTAATTTTTGTGGAAGTTAGCCCCCCTGGCTATTTTTCTATATATTTCGATTTTTTAGACCGATCAAACGACAAATTTTGCCGATCAAATACGATCTAACGATGATCAAACGATATATTAGTGATATCCTTTTCTCACTGAGGGGTGGGGGCTAACTTCCACGTTTGAGGCGACCTTTAAAGATTATTTTTGGGCGTTTTTAATGCCCGTTCAAACGTCGGAAACGGTCAATCAAATCCGATCTAACGTTTCTACGTCGATTGACATAAAAAATTTTTTGATTTGCTTTTAAGGGGGTCTAACTTTCACCTTTTGGGTACCTTCAAAGGGCATTTTCGGGCAGTTTAAAGGTCGATCAAACGTCGAAAACGGTCGATCAAATCCGATCTAACGATTTTCTTCTGTTTGGGTATTATTATTATTTTTTATTTTGAACACCTTTTAATTTTTGTGGAAGTTAGCCCCCCCCCCCCTGGCTATTTTTCTATATATCTCGAATTTTTTGACCGATCAAATCAATCCGGTCTAACGATGATCAAACGTTTGGCATATTAGTCATATCCTTTTCTCACTGAGGAAGGGCTAACTTCCACGTGGTTAAAAATGGGGAGTGAAAAAACAGACATATTGAACTTTTATACAATGTACATCTTTAGCAGAAAATGTAGAAATAGGTTTTAATACTATTATATTTATTTTATTTGTTCTAGGATCTGAACAGAAAATAATATAGTGTTCATTCTATATATAAACTTTTTGGCGGTGATGAAAATATAAAAATACTAATGTGAGATTAAAAGCATATAAGCACAGATAAAATAAATATTTCTAGTTATCTGTACATAATATGGAAACAAATAAGATACATTAATATCAACAAATAAATAGTTTTATTACCTTATATTTATGTTGATGATCAAGCCAACAGTATAATAGAAAATTATTACTGATTAAAATTAGTTCTATGTATATATATATATATATATTTTAAGATACGTCATTTTTTAAAGGGAAAACGATAATTCTGTTGATTATATGAAATGAATTGAAATTATACAGACATACTGCATTACAAAAAAAAATTAAAAAATTACTCATACTTAACGAAATAAATTACTAACCTGCAGTTTTAACTGAATGAAATCCTTAATTATGTAGAAAATTCAATTCTACAAATATTAAAAAGCTTCTAATCTTCAAAATACTAGAAACTTTTTACAAAATACAAAAATAAGCAAAACGCGTGTAATGGACGATCAATGAATTAGGTTGCGATATCAGGTTTATCACGCTGTTTTGAAAAGTGATATTCACTTGCGACTTTATTGTAAATGAGGGAATAATCGGATGCAATAAAATTGGTCCCAGAAGTGCTTTGGGCTTATGGGATAGGCGGATGACGTCAAAATGACCTCTCTAACGAACGTATCGCCCATTTTATCGCATTCAGACGTACTCAGAATTGACCTCATGTTTGGCATCTGGACGTTTGGCGGTATGGAGAGCAATGAATGATTATATTTCTTATTAATGATTTAGGGGTTTATCAAGGAGGTTTAATATATGGAGTGGGTCTTCTTTTACTACTCAACGCTACCGGGGTGAAGCCGTACCACACCCCCACACTCCCTATCTATCTCAAGACATTGCCGCTCGTAATACGTTTAGGGTTTAGGGGCTGTAGTAATACGCAAGCGAAGTGTGACGTCACTTATTGTCTTGGATGCAAGAAAATGATTTCCTATGTTAATCGCACATTGGATTTTTTGTAAAAAATTATTAAAAATCGAGGAAAATTATTTCCCGATTTTAATTACCATATTTGGGTATATATATATGTGTATTAGTTATCATGTGCATGTGTTAGATTGAGTTATTTTCCTGTCAAATTGACAAAATTTAATTTTAAATTTCAAAACTCTGTTGTCCTTGGCGTTTTTGTATTTGGCGATCAAAAACGTAATACGAAAATATACATACCAGTGTATATTTTCGTAATATGTATTGTACGAAATATTGTTTCATATTATTAATTACTCTCTTAATATGTTGTGTATCGACTTCTACTTTTACTATTCTGCACATTAACTACTCCTACTTCTACTACTACTATGTTGTTCAATAAAGAAACATGAAACAAATGCGCAGGTTTTCCGTGTCTTCGATATTTCAAATTATTACATCTCTATTATTATGTTAAACCAATTATGTTTAACAATTTGGCGACGAGGATGGGATAAGTACACTCCAGTAAACCAACAGCAGTTGACAGAGCAAGACCAGTAGACCTCAAAAGCCTTTTTCCTTGTTGTACATGTCAAGGGTCTCTTTGAAGTTCTTCTAACAAATCTGTTAAACTCATGTCGCATTTATGTACAGGTTGAAGGAAGCTATTTGCTGGTTGCACTGCTGGTCCAGCTTGTCCTGTAGGTTGTTGAGGTACACCAGGTTGTTGCATTTGAGTAAATTTACCAATTCCTAACATATACTGTATTTGTTTTCATGTAAGATCTTTTGTCCCCTGAAAACATAACTTTTTGATATCCCTTCACAGCCCAATTCATGAATAGAGATGCAAGGCTTTGAAAACACTCGGTTTTTTCCCGGGAAAAGACCGTTTTTTCCCCCTGAGAATTTAAGACAAAATTGGGAATTTCGAAATTTCCCCAAAACTGGAAATTTTAAAATCATGAATATTTTAATAACTTTTGTTAATTATTTAGCCTCCGATCTTTAAATTAACTTCAACTTTAATTGATGCATAAATTTCCTTTTCGTTTCCCTTTCCAGCTAATTCGAGCATCTTCGTATCCCGAAAACGAAGAAAATAATTAATTATAATTAATGCAGTGCTAACACTAACAGTAAGTTTCTGTCATTCTTCATTAGAATTATTTTGTTATATTCTTGAGATATTCTTTCCATTCTTAATGAGAATTAATAACATTTAATTTTTTTTATTCATAACTAGCAGGCTTTGCCCGCTTCGCTGGACATTAAACTTAAATGAGTTGTCAAAATCCATATCTTTATTAATACCCTAAGTTCTCACTGTAATTGGTAGAGGTTTTTTCCCTCACAACGTGAGGAGTTTGGGACCCCACTACCTTCGGCAGCAACTTACCCACTTCTTACTTCCCCTTCCTCAGAGGGTGAGTTCAAAGTTTAGCAAAATCCCACTAATGTACATAATGCGTACACTTAATCAATATCCACACACCAAAATTCGCCATTCTAAGATAATTCAAAGCGAATTCAAACGGAAAGACATGTTTTTACACATGTTGGTTTATTGCACTTTGACTCCGAGAAAGGGGGGAGGGGAGGATTTCGAATTTCGTGAAATCCAGTAACAATAAGTACCGGATGCATACAAATAATTTACCCACTAAATTTCGTGACCACAGAAGTCTTTAATAGAAATACTATAAATAAATATATACAAAAAGCACAGCTTAAGTATGGGAACCCTTTGGAGAGTTTAAATATTTTAAGCCATTTTTGCGATGAACTGAATTGGCTATCTCAATTGTGCAATTAAAGATCTTGGCGAAAAACTTCCCAGCTACTTCGGTGCCGAATTTCAAATTGTGCCAAAGGGATCCGATACTAAAGCTGTTCCATACACAAAATAAATAAATAAATAAAATATAATAAAATATAATAACTTTTTTCTGATATTTACAAAATATAAATAAAATATCTTAATAAAATCCAAATTATAATAAATTGCAATTAAGGGGAGAACATAAAAGAACCTCATAAGGTACAGTCGGCTGCAAAATTATTCGAGCACTAGCCAATAATTCCTATATTTAAAAAGTACACTTAAGACTGTTTTGCCAAGTAAATCCTTGTCGAATCATGTTCTTAGTCTGATTAAGAACATGACTCGACAAGGATTTATTTAACAAAGCTGTATTAAGAGTACTTTTTTTGGCAAGGATTATTGCCAGTGCTCGAATAATTTTGAAGCCGACTGTACATAATAACAAAACAAAACAAAACAAAAAAAGTTTTACTGCAGGGAAGAAAAGCACTGCTAATTAAATAAAAATATTAAACTAATGCCAAATACCTCTATGAAAATATTTATCCACATACAAATTCCTGTTAAAAAAAAAAAAAAAAAAAAAAAAAAACTTTTGTAGGTATTTTTCTCTCTAATTTTTATTATTTTTCACGCGAAATTAAAATTATTTCATTTTATTTCTGGAAAATACAAATATATGTAAATATAAAACCTTCTACCGAATCTGGGTTGAAAACGAAAAATGGGTAAAATAAATTAGAAATATCAGACCTATATTTATAAATTTGATACCAAATGATAGGGGCGATTTTTCTGAATCCAGGGGTACAAACAGTTTTTCGATGCGACAATTAGATTTTTAAAAAATAACTGAAGTAGGAAATTTAAGTGGCAAAGGAAAAAAAAACGAAAAAGGGAAAATAAATTAGAAATATCAGACCTATCGTTACAAATTCAGTACCAAATGAAAGGGGTGATTTTTCTGAATCCTGGTGTGTAAAAACAGTTTTTCGATACGACAATTAGATTTTTTTAAATTAACTAAAGTATGGAATTTAGATAGCAACACTTCATTTCAATCTTTTCATAATTTGTAGTGTGAATCACGCGAATAAAAAAGTATTTATCTTACAATTTATATTTTATTTTATTTTTCCATTCAAAGCGTTTTAGGGAAAAAAATATTTATGGCGCATGCGCAGGCGTTTTTTTTTTCAACAATTTAAACACTAATCATAATTTTGAAAATTTCTATAGATATAATTTTAAGTTGGGTGAAGACCTAAGTTTCTGCCAAGCGCCGTTGAATTCCGTTCAGCCGTTCTCAAGTGATGCCCGGACAAACATGTTTTAGTCTTTTACCCCCCAGGGGGGAACGGGGGGAATTTCTGAAAAGTTGATAGATATAATTTTAAGTTGGGTGAAGACCTAAATTCCTGCCAAGCGCCGTTGAATTCCGTCCGGCCGTTCTCAAGTGATGCCCGGACAAAAAAAGCGACATACAGACACGATGACACACACACACACAGGCAACAATTTCTGAAGTCATTTTCGGCTTTCATGGGGTGTGAAACGTGAAGAAATCGCAAAATTTTTTGATTCTGACAAATTTACAGACAAAAGTCTGATTTTATTAATGTAGATTGGTTTATGAATGTACAGTTAGAGAATTGGACTTAAGATTTTAGAAAAAAAAACCAACTAAAATCAAGTTCCATTAAACTTAAGTCAAGTATTTAAGAAATTAGTTTGTTACCTGATAATTTTTAAATTGTTCTTTTTTTTTATTATTATTATTACAACAAAGAAAGAAAAGAGGAAAAGAAGAAGAATTCTTAAATTTAATATGTTTTAGGGAAATATATAAGTAATTCGAAAAATTTTCACACTTGTTGTGTTTGAAATGCAGAAACTTTTATATATATATATATATATATGTATAAAAATCGGAAAAACAATATGTATATAAATTTTTATCAAAAAATTTTCATTGTAGGAAATTTAATACCAATTTTTTTACAAACTCTAAAAAGAAATATTTCTGAAAATAACTTGTAAAAGAAACTATACCACTGTAGTAATTGCATAAAATGCCGTCTCTTTTTTCTCAAAACCACTTCATTATTTTAAATAATTCTTTAGTTTTATAAAATAGAATTTTTTAAAGAACTTTTCAAATCTTAATTATTTCTATTCTCAAACTATTACAGGATTATGTACGTTGCTTTCCTTAACTCTTCAGTTTGTATAATATGGAAATTGTATCCAACATTGTACCGATACATTTATCTTAAGTGCTAATTTAATAAAGAAAGCTTAAGATTCTTTTCAAAATTTGATTTGGCTGCAGTTCTGATAAATTGAAAATAAAATGATAAATTAAAATAGTGTTATAAGCTTATCAGTACACTGCATAATAAAAGTAGATGGACACTTACTTGTAATAATTTAAAGCCATTTATTTCTTTAATTAGAGATATGAGGTTCATTTCTTTAATATAATTATATTCTTGAGATATCATATATAATATTTTTTTTTTTATATATAGATTCAATCCTTTTTAATTATATAGTGGAAAAATTCAGGAAACAAAAATGGTGCATTTTTGCACTGTATTTTTTCTAAAAAAGAGTAGACGGGCACATCGTGTATCTCTAAAATAAAACGTTTTTAGTATGGGGTTCGTCTCCCATTTGCTTTAATAAGTTCGTATACTCTGTTAGGCATCGAATCAATAAGATTCTGAATCTTTCTTTGACAGAAAATTTCCCAAATGTTTGTAAGATCTTCTTTGAGCTGGTGAATTGATTCATACTGGCGTCCACCCTCATAAATTTTATGAACAAGTATAGCCCAAATGGTTTCTACAGGATTCATATCCGGACTCTTGGCTGGCCAGTGTAAAACATTGAAGTTGTTCTCACGAAACCATTTTTTAACATTGTTAGCGGTATGTATTAGCGCTCCATCTTGTTGGAAAATCTAGTTTTCTCCTCCAAGATCACACACAAATGGTAAAAGCTCACTGCTTAGTGTTTCAATATAATCTTTGCGAGTCTGCTTCTTACTTAAGAACACTATATTTGTCCTTCCACCATAGCCAACAGCTAGCCACACCATCATGCCACCACCATCAACTTGCCGAGTAGAGTACACTTCATCTTCTTTCTCCAAACTGTGCCAGTAATATTGATATCCCTCTGGGCCGTCTAAATTAAATTTTTTCACATCTGAAAAAACTACAGATATCCATTCTACAGTCCAAGAAATATGGTTTTGAGCCCACTGTAGGCATTCTGTCACGTGGTGATCCTTCCAGCATGGATGATTTTCTATTCTTATATTGAAAGAGCTCTGAGTGCTTAATGTAGTTATAAATTGTCTGAGAAGTTACGTTAGTAATTCTTGTGCTTATTCGAACTCTGGGAATTGATGCTCCAGTTTTTTTCAGCTCAGTAAGAATTTTTTTTTAGTCTCTAAGCGAAAGTTTCTTTGGCCGGCCACTATTTTTCTTTACGCCATGGGCTTCAGGAATACGTAGAAAATCGCTGATGCTACTTTTGCTTATTAGAAGTAGCCTACTAATTTCTCTGACTCCTTTATTAACATTTTTCAGCGCTATAATCTGTCCTTTCTGGTAATCAGTTAGAGGAATTCCTCGTGGCATGACGCATTCATCTCCAAGAAATTTAACTACATAAAACCATCTTGTCAACACGTTAGCAATTGGCAAAATGCCAAATGCGCATGTACGTGCAAAACTGGTATTCCGCAAGAAACACCCACTTAGATAATTGCTGTTTATGACCAGTGTCCGTCTACTTAAAAAAAAAAAAAAAATATTGTGCAAATGTATATCTTTTCTCTTTTCTGCATTTCCCTACATTAAAATTATAAATAATTGAATATTTTTGTCTGTCAAAAATATGAAGATTTATAAGAATAAATATTCTAAAGAATTTTAATTGACATTTCCTATTAAACAAAGACGAGGTTTTAAAGAATTGTAAAGAAGTGTCCGTCTACTTTTTTTATGCAGTGTATATCAAAGTCCTTAAAATTGCTATTTACATTAAATAAACAACTTGTTATATGCTTTAGAGATTTCTAATTTGTTTTTTCCCCGCAAAGTTCCCAAATTTCCCAGTTTTTTCCCCAAAACTCCCAGGTTTTTTTCCTTGGTTTTAAATTCCCGGAATTTTTTGCATATCTATTCATGAACTTGAACCATAGGGCCAAACGTGATTAGACCAATCAAAGCATTTGGAGGCAATAAAGATAAAGACATTTGAAGAGATTTTTTTAATTCAACTAATACTTCTTCATCAATAAAAGTATCCACAACAAAAAGAAATATGGGTGGTAAACATGATTGTCTTGTAATTGTATACTCTATAGTAGAAAACTGTGAAATCAGTTCTGCTGGTTGATGATGCGCAGATGTTGAAGCATATTGCGGAGGAAAAGGATTCCGATGGAAACAAAAGTTGCAGACCCAGAGTTTAGCTCTATAATCAACTTGACATAAAAGATTTAGAACAGCACGGCAGGTTTGTCTACTAGAAACAACCGGTTCATACTGAATAAAAGGTAAATCAGGTCTTTCCCTTAAAGCAGTGTATAAACAAGCTAAAGGTACAACTAAACGTGTTGCTTCCAGGCGACTGGATGGCCAAACATTCCAAGTAAAGCATGTGCCATCTCTATCTTCATTTTGTTGTATGATAGCTTCATAAGTCTGATAGCCAGCCATCAGAGGTACGAAAGCTGGATTATAGAGAAATTTTACACACTGCCGGAATGAAAAAATATTATATATTAAAAGGCCACATCTTTCCAAACGTCAGAAAAAAGAAAGGAAAGGAATTAAAAAGGAAAGGAATTAAAGGAAAGGAATTAAACTATGTTCGCCAAATAATTTGGCGATATTTTTTTTCTGCCAAGGATGACCGATATCAAATCTATTCCGCTGCAACATATTAGTATCTCATATCAGACACAATATTTAGACATTTGAAAACAAATTTGACTTCAAATTTCATGGAATATTTATCATTTTTTTAATTAGTATATTAGTTGGATATTTATTGTATAAATATCATCCTTTGAATTGAAATGTTTGTGTTTTCAAAGAAATATGGAAGTTTGCCATTTTTTTTTTTTTTTTTTTTTTTTCTAGAGTTTTAAAATAAAAAAATTATTTTGTCAATTTTACAACAAAAACAACTTAATCTAACGCATGCACATGAAAACTAACACATATTGTCAACGATAAACTCAGATAAGACATCAACTTCGTATCAAAAACACATATAGTTTATTTACAGGAGCTATATACAAAACTTTGAATAGTATAATACAGCATCGGCTTATCTATTACAGATGCAATTCACCAGACTATGATGAAAATAACTCCTAACACATATATAATTATCCGTTTTTATAACGGTAGAATAACTCTAAAAGGATTTATACTCATAAATCTTCTCGTATTTCAATTCTTACTCTGAATTTTAATTACTCTTGAAACGAAAGAAACTCTAAGCTATCGTTTTCCTCACACGTAAAAGAACAAAAAAACAAAACACTTCTGTTGCCATTTTCTCACAACAAAAAAGTAACAAGAACAGAACATAAACTCTTTCTATTCTAGAAACGTCAAAAATCTGGTTGCCAAAAAATGATCTTTTAGTAATTTTGAAGAGACCATGGAGTTCAGATAGTCTCGTTCAATCTCTTTAATTTTATGGGAGAAAAAGGAAGCATTTCCGAACATCCTCCCACCTTAGTTAACCTAGAACTCCAAAAGTTAACTTACAAAACTAGGGGAAAAAATTAGACATAGAAATTACATTTTTGCCTGAGAAATTTGGATAACTAAATACTTTACCACAAATGAAGAAAAATTTATGAGTAACTAATAAGTATCATATGTACATATTTACAACTAAAAGGATAGTGCTAATATTAAAGTCAAGTCTCTGTGGGGACTTAATTACACGTCCCGTTCTAGTAACAACTGGTATGCGGCCAGCAGATTCACTGTCAAGTGCACTGTTCTTAACTCCCACCGTGGGGATTACCTCTGCTGGAGTAACAAAGGAGTCAGTATCAGGAACTTCTCACGGGTATATCCGTTTAATAGCTCTAAAATGGTCTCCATGTTGTGTCTTTACTTTAACTCGACGAACGATACCATCAGAACCTGGAAACACTTCAACTATTCGACCAAGAGGCCACGACTATCTTTTCTTTTCATCGTCTCCAACAAGAACTAATTCTCCCACCTTTAAGGTAAAAAATTGTTGATTTATCTGCTTCGTACAAAGTGCTCCTAAATATTCTTGACGGAATCTTGATCGAAAAGCTTCAAGAATAGTCTGAATGTAACTCAGTCTTCGTCGTAAGTGATTTGGGTCTGAAGAAGTTTTAATGTCTGGCAAGGTGCTACTTTTTATCTCTCTCAGAAAATCTGCAGGAGTGAGGACACTGAGACTCGGGTCTGAAGTTACTGCAGTCAAAGGTCTGTCATTCAAGATAGCTTCACAATTGCATAGAGCTGTTGTCATCTCTTCTTGGTTCAAACTTGCTCTTCCTGAGACCTTCTTCAATATAGCCTTCGTCATGCCTATTAACCTCTCCCACCATCTCAATACTTCAACAGTTAACATAGAAGAAATAATTTTCTTTTTTCTCTCACTGTTTATTTCCTCTTCTCGAACAATGTCTTCAGCATTGGGCCACAAATGAGATGGAGAGTACAACCATGCAGGCCCCTCCCACCATATCGACAAAGACAACTGTAGAGCAGTGCAACCTCTACTAGGAAATTCTGCTGGATTCACGGAACCAGGGACGTACCTCCAAGCCTCTTTGGGAGTCAAACTCAGTATCTCAGTTACTCTATTTTGAACAAAAACTCCCCACGAATCTTCTCTTCTTATCCACGCAAGTATAGTGGTGGAATCAGTCCAGTAATATACATCTCTTGCAAGAAGATCTTCTAGTACGTTTGAAGAAAGGCGAGGAGCAATAGTAGCTCCGAGAAGTTCCACACGAGCAATACTAGTCTCCTTATTTCCACAAGGTGCAACTCTGGCTTTAGCTTGAAGAAGCTGTATGTGCACACAATTTTCTCTTTCAACTCTCAAAAAGACACACGTTGCATAGGCGGATCCACTTGCGTCACAAAATACATGTAAAGATTTTTTCTCATCTTTAATGTCAAATCTAATCCACCTTGGGATTTCAATTGTTGACAAAACTGGCACATACTTCAACCATTTTCGGAACTCTCTCTCAGTTTCTAAATCTACTTTCTGATCCCAAGTCATATTAGTCTTCCACAAGCGTTGTAACAAAAGTTTTGGAAGGAGAGAAACTGGACAGGTGATACCTAAAGGATCAAAGATTTTGTGAGCTGATGATAAAATGGTTCTTTTTGTTACTTCCTCATTGCACACCTCTTGGAAACTCTCGGTGTTTATTCGTAGAGTGTCAGCTTTACTATTCCATATTAAACCCAATACGCTAGAAGCAGTTGGACTTTCGGCGTTAGGATCGGTAAATTCCCATCCACGTAGGTCAAATTTTCTTTCAGCCATAACTTCAGTAGCTACTTCCATGAATTGTTTACGTTCTGCTTCATTCATCACGCTGTTAACACAATTGTCTACGTAGAAACTAGTCAAGAGTTTTTGAACGACATCTTTTGGGTATGAGGACTCACCCACCTCTATTTTCTCTAAAGCATTTCTTAGCAGATACTGAATCGTAGAACTAAGCAGAAAAGGACTGCACGATACACCAAAAACAACTCTACAGTGCCTATACTCTTTAATTTGCCCGTCACTGGTGATCCATAGAAATCTTAAGTAATTTCTCTCAGCCGGCTGAAGGCTTATTTGGATGAATGCTTTTCGAATGTCTGCGGTGACACCTATCTTCTCTTTGCGGAAACGCATTTGAATACTCGGAATCAGCTCTATGAGGTTTGGCCCTTTTTCTGAACAATCATTAAGACTCGGTGATCCTTTTACTTTTGCAGAAGCATCAAATACTGGTCTGATCTTCGTGGTGCTCTTCTCTTTGATTATTGATCGATGAGGTAAGTAAAGTACTGGTTCTTTACACTCATTCGCCATCTCTTCTATAATTTCGCAATCTAGCCTCTCATTGAAATCTTCTTCATAAACTTCACACAGAGACTCCGATTTAAGTCGCTTTATTGTACTATTCAATCTTTTTAATGCTAGCTCATAATAGTCTGGAAGTGGGGGATGATTTTCCAACCATGGCAAATGTCCTGAAAACGATTATCTTTAATTTCAATAGTACTTAAGAAATGGTCTGTGGCAGCCATTTGTAACTCAGTTTTGGTCTTCTTCACCGAACGATGAGTAATTCCAAGTGTATCCAAAATCCACAAATCAGTAATGGATGCGTCTTAATTCATCATTGAAATCAAAGTTGAAGAGTCACTGGAAGATAGACTTGACGTGCGACCCATAACTGTCCATCCTAACTTTGTTTTGAAGACTACGAGACCACAAGTTATTTCACGACGAACACCTGTCATGAGTTTTCCCGCTACATCAGCCCTAATAAGGATCTCAATAGGACCTTCGTAATCATCCGCAATATTAATATTACAAGCAGCTAACTCTTTCAGGCAAAGATTATCGACAGTAGATGGCACTGATTTACAAATAATTTGTTGACTAAGAACATTAAAGTTACAATTATAATTTCCGTGCACACTTGATAGATATAAAGTGAATACATCATGTTTGCATAACTCTGTATTTTCCCCACCAAATAAAGAGTGTTGTAGATATTCACAATTCTGGGATTCATAGTTCATTTCTCGAGCTGTACTTTGTAATAAATAGGATCGCTGTGAAGCTGTGTCAATGATTGCTCTTTCAGCACGTTTTTTCCCATTACCTCTAACTATAACTTTAAATGTTTGCAGCATTACGTCTGGAGTAGCAAATACATTAGAAAGAGCCTGATCCACTTCAGAACTAATCTCAGTTTTCTTTTCATATTCAAGTAATTCTTTGTCTTTAGACCTAGTTATTTTTGCATTTTTCTACATAGAAGAATGTGGTGTCTTTTACCACAACACAAGCAACTAGCTTTCAAATTGCAATCTCGGACTGAGTGCCCAGATTTCAGACATAAAAAACAGTTACGAGATTATTGAACAAGTGACTCCCGCTGACTTAAAAGTATTTTTCTTGCTTTTAGGCAATCTCCAGAGTAATGTGAATTGGAACAGAATGTACATGGTTTTGACACTTGAGACGAAGTTAAAAGATCTGTTGCACTAGGTACATCAAAAAATTCCCCACTCTTAATTTTGTTCTCATTCACCTTTTTCTCACTGCGAAATTTATTATAATTTGCTTCAACTTTTGTTTTTGAAGAATTAAAACTTCGAGAAGCCAGGAAAATGCGTTCTTCTGCTTCAACTTCATCTTGTAGAAATTCTAAAATACATACTAAATCACTTTTCTCAATCATAATTTTGCTTTGGTCAGAATCACCTGAATTCACTTCTGGAACTCTACGATTAGCAGATCTATATCGCTCCCACGCTACAAGCGTTTCTTCGGGTAACGATGACTCAACTAGAGGAAATAACATAGCTCCGTATTTTTCTCTAGTAACCCCTAGTAGTTCAAGTGAACGGAGTTTATTTTCCAATTGGTCAAATAATTTTCTTAACGAATTTTTAGAACAGTTCTGTTTTTGAAAAACTAAGGCTAATAAATCTTTAACATATATTTGAATTAATAATTCTTCTCTACCAAAACGATTTTTAGCTGTTTTAAAGCTTTTTCATAGCTATTACCACCTGGGGGAAAACTTTTAATTAATTCATCAGCGGGACTTCCTTTTTCAATAGCTTGAGATAAATATGAAAATTTATCATGAAAATCAAGATTAATGTCCTCATCAATTTTTTGAAACTGTCCCCAAAAATAGAGCCAATTTCTCACATTACCATCAAAAGTAGGTAATTTTATTTTTGGATAATGTAATAAGGTATATGTATAAGGTAAGGTATAATATTAAAACTTTCATTTTTTGAAGAAAATTGTTCTCTCACTAATGTTTCTAGTTTCTGTTTCAAAGATCTCCAGCGATCAATATATGTTTCTGACTCATCTACCTCTTTCTCAATATCTGCATCGGATGTTTTCTCAGAATACAGCAATTGTTTTATATTTATCTTCACATGCTATCATTAATAAAGCTTTTTCTTCAATAAGTCTTAATTTATTAATTTTATCAGCACAATTCAGCTGAATTTTTTCCTCATCGAAAGAATTACATGCTCGAGTAAACAGCCTTCTAAACTGTTTTATATCTTTCAATACAGCTTCCATATTATAACTCAAAATATTTATTTTAAACATAATCTTCAATTTATTTAAATTCGTGAACAATATATTCAATTATATACATTAAAAACAATAGCTCTTGTTATTAGATTTATCAAAAAAAAATCTACACATAAATTAAGAAACAAATATCGTCTGCTTAATGCTATTAAATCAATTCTCTTTCATAAAATGTTCTTCGTTTAAAATAATTCTATCTCAAAAAATATAGAAATAGCTTACTTTTAGCCGAGTCTTGTTAGCGGACGCCAGATGTCAAGGATAAACTCAGATAAGACATCTACTTCGTATCAAAAACACATATAGTTTATTTACAGGAGCTATATACAAAACTTTGAATAGTATAACACAGCATCGGCTAATCTATTACAGACGCAATTCACCAGACTATGATGAAAATAACTCCTAACACATATATAATTATCCGTTTTTATAACGGTAGAATAACTCTAAAAGGATTTATACTCATAAATCTTCTCGTATTTTAATTCTTACTCTGTATTTTAATAGAGCATTTCCTCGTGACGTCTGGTGGTTGGCAAAAAAGCGCGCTCGACTTTCCCGCGCCCCGCCCACCATTAATTTTCCGTTGGTGATCCGCCATCGCTATGCTTTTCCCAAGCCTTTTTGCCAACCACTCATAAAAGTTGAGATGTTTGTTTACAAACAAGGAACTGCCCTATTACTCTTGAAACGAAAGAAACTCTAAGCTATCGTTTTCCTCACACATAAAAGAACAAAAAAACAAAACACTCCTGTTGCCATTTTCTCACAACAAAAAAGTAACAAGAACAGAACATAAACTCTTTCTATTCTAAAAATATCAAAAAACTGGTTGCCAAAAAATGATCTTTTAGTAATTTTGAAGAGACCATGGAGTTCAGATAGTCTCGTTCAATCTCTTTAATTTTATGGGAGAAAAAGGAAGCATTTCCGAACACATATCTTTACCTAAATATTTTGTTTAAAATCGGGAAATAGTTTTCCTCTATTTTAATAATTTTTTACTAAAAATCCAATGGGCGTTTAACACAGAAAATATTTTTCTTGCATCCACGAACGGCCAGTGACGTCATCAATTCGCTTGCGTATATAAATACATGCATTTGTTTGTGTTGAAAAATGCCTAATTGAAAATATTTTTATAATTTGTGAAATTTGAGCCAAAGTTAAATTTAGTGTTAATGTCTGATCGTGGTCTAGAGTAATTTTCGGTTTTTACTTTTAAAATAATCCTTAAATTCTGAAGCACGTGTTTGTATGCAATATTGATTTTATTTGCGTGATTTTTTACATTGATTTCTTTAGAAATCGATTTATTGCAATCACTTCGTTTATCTATATATCTATTTATCTATCTATAATCAAAATTTTGTCATCACGATAACTCCTGACATAATACTCGAAAGCGAACCAAATTTGGACAGCGAGCTTATCTTATAAATATCTTGGATGAGTTCGATAACCAAGTTGCTCCGACTTTTTATTTTCGAGCGGAGTCTACTTGAAAATTTCAAATCCAGATTGTAAAACCAGTCCTTCCGGCTTATTCGGAAGGGTAGGTTGATTTCTTTTTCCTTATCAAGTAGCCGTCATTTTGTTTCAAAATAGCGGCTACAAATTATTAATGAATTGGTAGAAATATTGATGTAGGCTATCTACATATAAGGTTTTAAGCAAATCGGTTCATAAATACCTTTTATGTGAATTTAAAATTTTCAAGTGACTGGTGCTTGGAAACAAGATGGTGGGCCAAGTTGACAAATATATCAAATGCATTTGTGAGATAAGACTACTGTACAAATATAGTTGGAATTAATTCAGAATCTCAGAAACCATCGTATTGAAAAATTAAGTAGCTGCCACTTGGATCAAAATGTCAGAGAAAGTTGCTCAGTGAACTAATTAATCTAAGATATTGTTGCAAATTTGAAAATAATTCTTTTTTTTTTTTTTTTTTTTTGTAGAAATTCTTTCAAAGAGGCTTAGTAAGTTGATTAAATGTTAATTTTCTGCATTTCTGTTTGTTTTAACGTTAAAATAGCCTAATTTTCCCTTTAAAACGCATTAAAAAGCTCCAATATGGCATGTAATGGATTTGGCGCCAAATTTGGCGATTTTTGGCGAGAAAATCCATAGTTCAATAATAAGCTTCATTGAGACACTTATATTGTCTATGTATACATCAAAATTCAAACAAATTCGGAATACGCTTTTTATAGTGTGAATTTGAAATTTTCAAGTGGTCTCCACTTGAAATCAAAATGGTGAAGCAACTTGGTTAAAAAACTCATCTAAGATATTTATAAGATAAGTTAGGATACTGTCCAAATTTGGTTCGATTTGTAGTATTACTTCAGAGATTATTACGATTTTAAATTTTCAAGTGGTAGCCTGATTTCAAGTGGTCCCGCTTAACTTAAGATACCGCCACTTTATTAAAATGGCGGATGAAGTTCATTGATACACTTATGTAATCTATGTATACATCAAAATTCAAGCAAATTTTGAATACGCTTTTTACAATTTGAATTTGAAATTTTCAAGTGGTCTGCACTTGAAAACAAAAGGGTGGAGCAACATGGTTAAGAAACACATCCAAGATATTCATGACACAAGTTAAGACGCTGTCGAAATTTGGTTTGTTTTGGAGTATTATTTCGGAAGTTATCGTGATTATAAATTTTCAAGCGGTAGCCTGATTTCAAGTGGTCCGGCTTAACTTAAGATATCCGCCACTTTATTAAAACCGGCGAATATATTTCATTAATAAAGTTCTTTGAGACACTTGCATAAACTATGTATACATCAAAATTAAAAAAAATTCGGTATACGCTTTTTACAATTTGAATTTGAAATTTTCAAGTGGTCTCCACTTGAAAACAAAATGGCGTAGCAACTTGGTTAACTCATCTAAACTATTTATAAAATAAGTTAAGACAAATTTGGTTCGATTTGGAGTATTATTTCGGAAGTTACAGTGATTTTAAATTTTCAAGTGGTAGCCTGATTTCAAGTGGCCCCGCTTAACTTAAAATATCTGCCACTTTTTAAAAAATGGTGGATAAACTTCACTAATAAACTTCATTGAGACCTTTATGTGACCTGTATTTACATCAAAATTCAAGTAAATCTTGCTTTTTTCATTGTGCGCTTGAAATTTTCAAGTAGATGGCACTTGAAAACAAAAAGTCGAAGCAACTTGGTTAACGAACTCATCCAAGATATTTCAGTTCACTGTCCGAATTTGGTTCGATTTGGGGTATTATTTCGGGAGTTATCGTGATGACAAAATTTTCATCATATATATATATATATATATATATATAGAGAGAGATAGATATATAGAGATAAACGAAGAGATTGTAATAGGTCGATTTCTAAAGAAATCAACCTAAAAGCATGTTTAAGGCCGGATTTTCTTGAATTTTGAAGTAAATATAGACCACATAAGGGTGTCAATGAACTTTATTAATGAACATTATCTGCCATTTTTAACAAAGTGGCGGAAGTTTTAAGTTAAGCGGGGCCACTTGAAATCAGGCTACCACTTGAAAATTTAAAATCACAATAACTCCCGAAATAATACTCCAAATCGAACCAAATTTGGACAGTGAACTTATAAATATTTTGGATGAGTTTACCAATCACATTGCTCCGCCATTTTGTTTTCAAATGGAGACCACTTGGGAATTTCAAATTCACATTGTAAAAAGCGTATTCCGAGTTTGTTTGAATTTCGATGTATACATAGACCCTATAAGGGTCTCAACCAAGATTATTAATGAACTTTAACCGCCATTATTTGGAAAGTACGGAATATGTCATACAAAGCGGGCCACTTCAAATCAGGCTCCCACATGAAAATTTAAAATCACGATAACTTCTGAAATAATACTCCAGATTGAACCAAATTTGGACAGTGATATTATCGATTAATTATCTTGAACGTGTTCACTGGGCAACCCATCTTGTTTCTAAGTTGCAGCCTCTTGAAATCACGCTGCCACTTGAAAATATGCCATCACGATAAATTTTAAATTCCTAAACTAATTAAAATAAAAGTTGGACAGTGAACTTATGGTTCACATATGTAAGATAAGTTCACTTGGTGACATGATCAGCAATTTTATTTCCAAGTCGCGGCCACTTGAAAATTTGTCATTATGGTAACTTCACTAATACTGAAACAATTCGCATCAAATTTGGATAGTGGACTTATCATTCAAATATCTCAGATAAGTTCGCTGGGCACCTCACTCCGCTTTTTTTTCCAAGTGGTGCCACCTGAAAATGTCTTATGACGATAATTTTTGAAATACTAATTTAATTTAAACTAGAACTGGACAATGAACTTATCATACAAATATATTGGATGATTTCGCTGGGCAAGTTGTTTCGCAATTTTGTTTCCAAGTCGCTGTTACTTGAAAATTTGTCATAATAATAACTTTTGAAACACGGCACTGATTTGAACCACAGTTGGACAGTGAACCTATGCTTCAAATATCTTGGATGTGTTTGCTGGGCAACTTGTTTCATTTTATTGTTTCAAAGTGGCGGCCATTTGAAAGTTTGTTATCGCGGTAACTTTTGAAATACTTCATCAATTCAAACCAAAGTTGAAAAGCGGATTTATCATTCAAACAACAAAAATCTAGAAATTTCACGGGACTCGTGAGCCAATCACATTATTGCGTCTATCTTTGGTATATCGATAATAAGTATTTTAGCACCAAAAGTCGCCAAAAAGTCACCATGGGGTATAAGTAGCCAAATTTGGCGCAAAATCCATTACCTGCCTTATTGAATATTTTTAATGAGATTTTAAGGGAAAATTAGGCTATTTTAATGCTAAAACAAACTAGAAATGCAGAAAACTAACATTTTTATCAACTTACTAAGCCACTTTGAAAGAATTTCTACAAAAAAAAAAAAAAAAAATAAATAAATAAAATAAAATAAATAAATAAAAAAAATAAATTCACAACGATATCTTAGATGAGCAACTTTGCCATTTTGATCCAGGTAGCAACCACTTATTTTTTCAACACGGTGACTTTTGAGATTTTGAATTAATTAGAACTTCGAACTATATGTGTACAGTAGACTTATCTCACAAATGCATTTGATATATTTTCAACTTAACTCACGATTTTGTTCCCAAGTGCTGGCCACTTGAAAATTTTAAATTCACATAAAAAGATATTTGTGAACCGATTTGCTTAAAACTCCATATGTGCATAGCCTACATAAATATTTCTACCAAGTCCATTAATAATTTTTAGCCGCCATTTTGAAACAAAATGACGGCTACTTGATAAGAAAAAAGAAATCAACTTACTCTTCCGAATAAGGCGGAAGGACTATTTTTTTTTTTTTTTCTAAAGACTGAATTTTTGGAATAAAATTGGGATTCTTGTTTTATTATGTGTCAGAATCAGATTAGCTTAACTCAAAGCATTTTTTAATCGTAAACATTCTTTTATTAATTGATCTATCCAAATGTTTGCATCCGATTATAGTGTTAAAAACAAGATCATAATTTTGCATGGTTTTATTTATCTTGATCATATTAGAGCACTGTTATAATAAAATAGCTTTAATAGATATTATAATTAATGAATTATAAATATTTATTATTATTTTATGACTGCATATCAGTTTCATATGACTGCTTAGCCTAAATAAAATTACATATTTTTCAAATCAGAGTATTGAACTTGCTCACATTAAACTATATATTCTCTCCACATGTGAAAAGTTTTTCTCGCTAAAATTTCAAGTGTTTTTTTAATGAATTCATAATTACTCATGGGAGTATTCTGTAGCATGTTATCTTTTTTGTTGAAACATGTGTATAAATTTTTTTTTTTTTTTTTTTTTTTTTTTTGAATCCTGAATAAAATAAATAAAACTTCTCTTTCAGAATCTAGATTTTTATTATTATTATTATTATTTTTTTTTTTTTTTTATGGCTGCAGAATTGGTATTGAGTGCATGTAAGTGTTTTTATATCTCATGCCTCAGTGACATTGCTCCACCTAAAATTTTATGTCTTCATCATCTTCATGAATTCCAAATGAAGTTGTGACAGTTGATCTTTCTCATATTCTATATCACATGGTCTGTTCTCTGCTGTCAGCAAGTATGCAATTTCTTGATAGCCATGCGAATAATTGTGTTTCCCCTTACCTGACTTAAGTTTTGGAAAGATTGAAAATAGATAACAATAGATAAATTGCATAATATAACGATATAATGAAACCTATATCCGAGAAACTTGGATAACTTCTGTCAGGTCAGTTTCATTGTGTACTTAATCTAAAAAATTTTAAAATCTAAATTTTCAAGGCTCTAATTATACTTTTTAACTCCCCCCCCTCTTCCCACAAAAAAAAAGTAACAATGGTTTGGTTTGGTTTGATGAGTACTGAGATTTATTGCTTGCCTCTAAGGCCGCTTATATCTCGAAAAATCCACACCACATGGGTTTACAAGTTTTTATTATACAAGTACACAATATTTTGAAGACATAAGACAGCACAAACATCCATGCCCGCACGAGGAGTTGAACCTGGGACCAGTAGATTCGGAAGGCAGCGTTCTACCGACCGAACCACCTGGCCGGCAAAAGTAACAATTATTATAATACATTTTCAAAAGTTTGTGTAATAAATTTCTCACCTCCAAATACTTTACAACACAAATATTCAAGGCCATGTTAGGAACAGATATTTTGCATGTATATCGAATCATAATAATTAGTCAACATAAAAATAACTCTCGGCCCTAGTCTGGTCCAAAGTAAAAACAGAAATCTCAATCAAGGCCAAAACAAAAAGTAAGCCCTAAGTAAAAACAAAAATAAATAACGCAATTGAAAACAAAAACCAAAATCTGTTTTCTGCCAACTTTTAGCAGTTTCGACAACAATGTCTGTGCCTTTCCCAACAAATATGGGAAGTTCAAGTATTTGATAATATATCAGTGATGCAAGTCTTTATTGTGTGGCATGCATACACATTCACGAATGTGCTTGCTTTACAAGGTGTAGATAGAAAATACTTTTATATCAGAATGAAAACTGAAAAAGTCCTTTGTAGAGTAAAATAAAGGCACGGACTGGCTAATATAAATATGAAGAATTATAAAATAATTTTATTTGTTTATATTATAGATCTTAGTTCTGATCATAACTTTACGATACATGAAAATAAAATTATTTTAGGTCAA
Source organism: Salticus scenicus (assembly GCA_963930645.1). Classification (NCBI taxonomy): domain Eukaryota; kingdom Metazoa; phylum Arthropoda; class Arachnida; order Araneae; family Salticidae; genus Salticus; species Salticus scenicus. The sequence continues at coordinate 159,579,444 of OZ005658.1, forward strand.
AATTACCTATATCGCAAAGGAAAACTTTTTCAAGCAGTCTTGGTAATTTGATGTGTTTGGTGTTTTGGGAGTAAGGCTTATTGCCTGCTTTAGGGACCTAGGCCTGAAGAGAAGTGCCCTCTGTGAGGGTCGTCCTAAGAGCCCGTAGCCCATATATATGCAAGTTTCAGAGAAAATCACAGAAAACTCCGAACGGCTAGGATGACGAATGTGACCTGGGATCAAACCTGACACTTCATGTCTACCAGCTTTGAGCGTAGAACCGCTTGCTTGCTAGTGGGTCTTTGGTAATTTGAATGAATGATGGTTACTGTTGTAATGAAACAGTTAAATATTAAAATCTAATTATATTCTGAAGAAATATTTTCTCATTAATTTTAAACTATTGCCCGTACCCCAAAAAGTTATAACTTGCCTAATCACTGTTTCTCTAATCTAATAACTGTGATTTCAAAAATCACTTTTAAAAGTTTTTTTTTTTTTTTTTTTCATTTAATATCTTTGTACCAAATTTTATTTCTCTTTCAAGAAAAGCTTTAACATTTTAAGTATTACAAAAATAATACATATTCATAGATATTTTAATAAGAAATTTTAACTTCATGTCATGATTTAAACTGCCGTTAAACACTGACCTTTTTAACATTTTATTAAACGATTATTGTATTTGTTAAATTAGGTCAGCAAGAATTTTGCTAAAAAGGTAAAACTGGATTATTACATAAAATATTTCTATATAACCACTTCTAAATTTTATTCAACTATTTGCTGGCAAAAATTACAAAATGACTGAAAATGTCGTGAATCGTTATTAATTAGTACATTTTGATATATTTTTACTTTAATGGTTGAATTTAAATGCAAAAATATTTAAAAATTAAATTTTAAGATTTCAGACTTTACCTTATAGATACATTCTTAGTACTAATATTGTGTTTGTTGAAATCTAAACATACAAGAAACTGATTCATGTTTCTTAAATTCGAATTATGAATACTTGGTTAAAATCATCAGTGAACAAAAGAAATAGAAAATAAAGTTAAGGATAAAAAATATTTAGTACTAATATTGTGTTAGTTTTTTGTGTGTTTAGATTTCAACAAATTCATGTTTCTTAAATCATAATTATGGAAACTTGGTTAAAATCATCAGTGAACAAAAGAAATAGAAAACAAAATTAAGGATATTTAACCAAATTAAGAAAAATAAATCAATAGTATCATTACTATTCATAGGATTAAATTAAATATCAAAAAAGCTTAAATACTGCTTATGCATTTTAGCTAAAATGCTAAAGAATCTTTTGCCAGATTAAACAATGATAAAAGTATAATAGTTAAATGTAATATGATTTATACATACATGTATAAACCCGTGTACCTAGGGCCACACCACTTTATTTGAATAATATTTAAATTTAAGTTTTAATACTGAATTGGGCGAGTAACACCACTAATTGCTACTTTTACAACTACTTTGGAACTTTTGAGGAGAAAGGTTTGAGAAGTTGCATGTAGAAAACGAATTTACATAGTTTGAAGTAAAATTTTGCAGCTCATCTCTTTTGCTATTTTACAAAAACAAATCAAATATTTTTCTTTCATTTTTAGTGTATAATGTTGCTTGTTATATTGAGTAATAAGTGAGATATTTACTTAGTCCTCTCTGCATGTGGATTTTTTAGTGGAAGGCATTTTGAATGAAGTTACCAAAATTTGTACCTAGGGCCATATAGTTGCTTTGTACCTAGGGCCAGTGTGTTTGGACCATTTAACACTTTCGCGACCGCATGTTTTGTCTTTTTGACAGTAAGGTCCGCCTGTGGGCGTTTTCCTCATAAGTTACAATTTTTCAAAACAAAAATGTTCCGTATTCGCATTTATATTACAAATGGATATGCATTATAATCATACTCTCTCACAAATTAAAATATTTGCATCCATAGTATACTGATTGTACAAATATGAATATTGTGTATATATTTTAGAAACAACTAACATACAAATTGTAAAAGAAACGCCCACTGGTGGAGTTTCATATTTTCTAATGACGTGAATCTACATCAACGGTCGAGAAAATGTTAAGAATCACTGTACAGCCTATAGTAATTGTATGCTGGCAAACCCTGGTAAACCAATCACTATATATGACGTTGCTGAAAGTGTTGGCATGTCCTATCTGTCGGCCTTTACTCCTGTAAACATTCTATCAGGCTTTCGTGTATCCGGCATATAGCCAATAAATCAAAACACATTCACTGAGGATGAATATTTAAGTTGAAATGTGACTGAAAGACAAGACCCCTCCATAAATTAATAATGATAATAATAATAATAATAAAAAAAAAAAAGAGTTTTTTCCAGGAAGAACCAACAGTGACAGAAATGGATGTCTCTGTTTCGAGTCCTGTTGAAATTCAGAAACCTTCAACATCTAACATCTTTTCGTGTGTTATGCTTTAACAGGTACGAACCTAAGCAAAACCTTTACCTAAAGCAAAACCTTCCACATCAAAGAAAAGATGTGACCGAAAACCAGAGAGATCTAGAAATTCAAGAGACACTCCAGAAAAAATAAATAAATAAATAAATGAATTGAAGAAAAAAAAAAAAAGAAAAGAAAAAAAAAAAAAACATTCTGTTAGAATAACTCAAAAGGGGAAAAAAAAAGTGAAAATTTTCGTGTTTTAACTTAAGGCAACAACATGATAACTATTATATGATAAATAAATATATTACTTGATATTGTTTCTTTTATAAAATACATGTTTATATGCTTATTTTTTATTCATTACAAAGTGAAATCTAAATTTGAGAGAATGGCCCTAGGTACAATGAGGTCTGGCCCCAGGTACAATGAGGGTGTTGTGCCTAGGGCCACGAGTGAAGTTTTTTTTTTTAAACCTTCTATTTGTCGGAATTTATTATTTTAGGTATTTATATTAATCCCATTTGGAAGTAATTAGTCCTAAAGATATGAACATATCAGTTTGATAATTTTAAACAGGTCAATGGCTCTGTTTTTTATCATTGAAAAAAAGCGGCCCTAGGTACACGGGTCTCCCCTATATATATATATAAGCATAAGCATATATGAATCCTATATAGTCGAATCCTTTTAGAAGAAATTCCACAATTGATTTATACTTCATTTAAGAAGGTCATGCAATGTTTACATTTTTTACTTTAAATGGTTTTTCATTCTATCAGGTATCAATGTAACTGAATCTGACTGTACATATTTTATAATGATAATTTTTTTTAGAAGTAAACAGAATTACAATTTCCGGCCTGTTTGTACAACCGGACGCTGAACTACCAGCGCAATTTAAATACAATTCCAAATGAACTTCCAAAAAATAATAAAATAAAAACCTTGATTTTATTTCCAGTACTATGATTTTCTAAAAATAATTACGATAATGAAATCAATATCTCATGTAATCATGTGCTAATAGTCTGATAAACATCAACAACAACATGTGCTTCTTATTTATCGATTATTTCAAAAGTAAAAGGTGAAATAAAATACGGAATCATGGTCAGAATTATCTCTAACACATGAACTTTAAATTTAACTTTCATCCAAGTGCCGAAATTAAAAATTATATCTTTTACCAAACACATTTAGCATGCAGAAATGCATTTATTTATACTACAAGAGGCAATGTTTATGGCCAGAAAGGGGGCGCGGCACTTGGCTTCATTCATTCCGCGTCAAGTGCCTTTATAGTGGCTTTCCGTTCCGCTGTCCGCAAGCACTGAGGTAGAATATAAGGAATCATAACTATCTAATGAATAAGAAATTGAATAGAATTCCACTGAATATGAAGTTATCACTCCTTATATTCTAGCTCTGTTCTTGCGTACAGCGAATTGGAGCGGCCACAATAAAGCCTGCTTCCGGGCTTCTCCATATATTGAACCTCCTTGGGGTACGCATTTTTTCTAATCCCAATCTCTTCAGAAAAAAGTGCCTTTTGATTGACTGAATCCTTTGCGTATTAATCGGCTATCGTAGAAGCGAAAGAAAAAAGAAAATTAAGTGTTGATATACTATATTTTTTGTAATCAAACCTGTCCCTTTAGCCCCCCCCCCCATGTACATGTAACCTTCTCTGTAGCTTTTCATAAACAGTAAGTGATTTTTTTATAATGATTCGTTAAAATCAGTAACAGGAGAATGAGAATAAAAATAATAATCAGCGTCTTTCCTTATTTCCTCCTCCTCCCTCCCACATGTGCAACATTTACTGTACTTTTTCAAAAAACAGTAAGAGATTTTTTATAATGATTCGTACAAGAAAGATAAGAAGTAACAAGAAAATGATATAAAAATAATCGGCTTCTTTCTCTATTCCTTCCTACGTCCCCTCCCCCATCACCACAAATTACTTACTCTACTTTTTCATAAACAGAAAGTGACATATACATACAAAGTTTTAATAAAATCGGACACAGAGTGGCATAAATGTGATCGTATTCTTTTACTTGTTAAATTTAAATTAATTTTTTTAGAAATTTTTATATTCTTAAATTTTAACCAATATATTTATTTATTCAGTTCCTTTTTTCTTTCTGCTCAGCTATTCATCTTTCGAATATAAAATATTATTAAAAAATAATTTATTAACTGTAAATTGAAATCAAAACATGTGAATGAATATTTTGTGCATTTTTACAATATTTATGCTTTATTAAAGTTTAAAGAACTTTCGAAACTCTTAATGTTTTAATTTTCAGCTTTTGTCATTAGCTATGTATTGCATTATTACTTTCTACTCTTCCAGGAATCTTTCATTTCGAAAAATTGGAAATCTAAACCAAAATTACAAAATTTAAACTGAAACACCTGAATGTGAGTTTTATGAGTATATACATTTTTGAAACCCTTAATTTATTAATTTCACTAAAAAAAAAAAAAAAAAAAAATAGTGTGTTGTAACCACCAGAAGACATTTTTCTATATTTACCTAAACAAATTCACTAATGGCAAATAATTTAGTAAAACTATTATTTATTAAAATTATTTACAATGATGAATGAAAATGAATTTCTCCTTAGAAAAAACGAACACTAAATATCCAAAGAAAGACAGTTTTATTGTTCATATATAACATCTAAAAAATGCTTTTTTATAATGGTTACCTTACATATTAAGTTTAGTACAGTTATATGCCCTGCAAGTTAAGATACAGCAATCCCCTTATCGAGGAATTTTTCAGTATAGCAGCGCCATCTATTGGACGATGACCACCCAGCTTGAATCAGCACAATGTCTCATAAAGGCTTTCTCACATATCAAGATTTATTTGATTATTCGGAATAGAACCTCAGATATAGCCTTTCCTTAATCTGCAGAATTCGCTGTGCCACCTTTTGAGCGGTTAACAACAAAAGTTCATGGGCACCAATTTAAGTCAAGGTGCATCTAGATATAAATTTATATGTAATTCCGGGCAGTAGTTCTATAGATATAGCCTTCCCTTAAATTGCGAAAATCATTGTATAGCAGTGCAACCTGTTGGCCGACAAACATTCAAATAGAATCTTCATAATGTCTCATAATGATCTTCTTACATATCAAGTTTTGTAGCAGCGCCAATTGTTGAGCAGTTCACACCAAAAGTTGACATGCACTAATTTAGGTCAAGGTGCATCTACATATAAATTTATATGCAATTCTGAGCTGTAATTCTGGAGATACAGTTGCCACAAAATTTTTGTCTTAAAAACGTGTATATCCGTCGAAAACCCATAATCGAAAATTTATAAGAATTCAATATTTTTTTTCTATTGGATATAGAAGAAAGTAAGATTTTCTTACCCTTTCCTTCAATCTGTTCACTATGTAATGATTTATCTCTTTTGGTTGTACCGCAGTTATAATTTACTTTTTCATTATTTATATTATTATTTCTTATTTTATGAATATTATGAAGAAATTATTTATTATTATTATTTTTGGGTAGAAAATTTCTAAAAAATAATTTTACAGCTTAAATCTTTTGTTTCTACGTAATGCAATTTTTTTAAGCAAATTTCTTATTTTATAAATTTATTTTGTTCAAATAAAAGAAAAAAAAAATGGCTCATAGTTGGCCTGAATATTTTGCTACTATGATCCTTCCAGGCAAAAACTTAGTATTGTATTACTTACAAGGAAACATTCAAAAAGTGTCGTCTTAAAAAAATATTGAAAAAAATATAGTGATTCTACTCTTTATAAAACACCAGAAAGTGAAAAAATATCGGCTAAAGTACATCCTTGGCGATTTTACACTGTTAGGCGATTGATTTTGAGTACTTGGTGGAGAAGCAAAACACTGTTTTGTTCGTACACGGCAATCTCGGTAATAGAGATCTTATGGGAGTATCAGACTCGACGACTTTACAGGCGATTTTAGAGCTAACCACTGATTAGCGGCGATTTTTCGGAAAAAATTGTCTCTGCTCCCAGTGTGATAGCGCAGACCATAGACCTATTATAAGAGTGGACGGAGCATTCCATTATTAAGGGAATACAAGAAAAGGTGCAAAGATAAAACCACGTGAATGTTGAAAAAGGTTACCTTTTTCTACATTTATCTCGTTATTGGCGATTTTTTGCTTTCAATATAAATATATATATTATTAAAAGATACAGCAAGCAAAACTAGTGTAAAACACTACAGCTACTAAAATATATTTTTACCTTGTTATTAACACTTTTGAACAAAGTTCAAAAGTTTTTATAACTTTGTTTGTCTATATTCGTTTTAACTCTCGTAAATAATCATTCACATTTTTGAAATAATATAAGATATAATATAGTTAAACTAATTCAATTTAGAGAAATAAGTATAGAAATTATAAGCATTTTATAAAAATAATTACTTAAAAAGAACGAAATAATAAAATATTAAAAAGAATCTTACCTGTGAAATAAAATCCTTATTTGACATAACTTCTAGGGTTTTTAAAGTACATCTAATTACTATTTCTAGCTATAAAATTCTTTTTAAATACAAAGCAATCTAACTTTTAAAGTGAAAAAAAAATTTTTTAAAGAACTTTCAAAGAAAAAGGAAAAATATCGTCTGCTTAATAAAAAGTAGAGTTTAGAGAAGGAGCGTGTTCAGTAGAGCGCCCGAGATGGATCAATTCGACCGGGCGATGACGTCACTGATCCTGGACCGGTCTTGGATCGGGCCAGGAATCTACTGAACGCTTTGGAAAAATTTTGACGTGATAGGAGCAGCGCCATCTATCTAATTTGACCTGTATTAGCAATTAGCAAGTTATTGTATTTCTGTTTATTTTGTCTGGACTTTTAATACGTAATTCCATAAAATGCTAAACTATATTACGTTTTTTCTTAAAAAAAAAAAAAAAAAAAAAAAAAAAAAGAAAGAAAGATCTTTTATGTAATAACAGTTTTACTTCTTTCTTATTAATGTAGAATTCTGTACTCTGCTAACAAAAAATAAGAAGCTATTAATTGATTGTACTGACAAATTACTAATATACATTACTTTGGTTATGATTTTTCTAAATTCACGTATAAATTTTAATCATGAAAATGTTAAGAATGTTACGTTACATTTATTTTTAAAGGAGCAGAGTAGATTTATCTTAAATGAGCACTTAAAACACCTTTCTTTCTCTTCGAATTTTATTATGAACAGAAATGTACAACAAAAACGTTTTTGAAAAAAAAAAATAAATAAATAAATTATATAAAATATGCTGTTCAGTTAATATAATGGATTTATATAAAAAATAATCTTACTTTCTTCTTCGATTTATGAATCAATATAAAGAGCTTTTTCTCTTATTACCAACTGAATATTAAAATAAACTAGCAATGTAAACAACACTGCATAATTTTATAGCTACTTTTTTTACAGTCTGTTTGGTTTATTAAATTTAATAATTGACATCTTAAACTTATTTTTACCTAAATTAAAAATATGTGGAAGGATTTTAATTTATTTACTTATAGTTAACTTATTGTTTTAAAGGTAAAAAATACAATCGTTTACAAACTTTTCTATTTGTAAACAAAAAACAATCGCATGAATGAAAAGCTTTGTCTGAAAAAAAAAAGAAATATAATTCTTCCCAGCTTATTTTTATATATTAAATTAACAAAATATGATAGCGTCCGAATTAAAAAAAATATTTTTTTTTTTTGTTTCAATTAAAATTGTGTAAATTTTTGTTTTAATTTTATGTTTGAATGTTACGTTCATCAATAAAAAAAATTACGTATCGAAAATCGTTATTACGTAAAAAATCTTTTTTACACAATAAATAAATAAACATAATATAGTTTAGCATTTTATGGAATTACTTACCTTATTTTCTACAGCACAAACAATGCATATAAATAGGTACATCTGTATTAATCCTCAGCTAATCAAACAAATAAACAATCATTGTCAAAAACAGGTGTTCATTGTTCAGGTTTTCACTGCGTAATGTCAATCAGAGCCTGATTTTCAACCTATTGCGCATTTGATCCATCACGTGACCCAATGGATCAAGAAATTTTTCTGGGCTTTCTGATCCACGACCGGTCGAGATCGGTCCATTCCACTGAACGATATGACTCTGGATCGCTCTGGATCGGTCGACACCACTGCACGCTTTGGCTCGGAATCTTTCGACCGGTCGTGGATCGGGCGCTCTACTGAACACGCCCTATGGCGAGTAAATTTCAATATTGGCTAGCTTGGCTTCTGTAGATCAACAATCACGTGACCTTTTTATGAGTTATCTTTGCACTCAAAAAGGTTGCCATTGTCCCGTCCACTCTTATAATAGGTCTATGGCGCAGACCGAAGTTCCGCAACTTTTTCAGGGCTGCCTTGATAAAATTGTCCGTATACTCAATTTCTCCTCGGATTCGTCCAATCAGGATGCGCTATTTTGATACGTCATATTTCCAAGATGGCGGAACACGGGAATCGCTTCAAGTGGAGGTTTGAAGAAGAAATATTATCGTTAATCACGTTTATTTTAACCGTTAAATGATAAGAATTTTCAATTAATCGTTTTTATTTTCGTATGGCGTTATGACAATAGTTGTAAAAAAGATCAAAATAGCAATAATAATGCGATATTTTACACAAATGAAAGGGAATTTTAACGCTAATCATTGCGTATTTTATTCGTGCCAAGAAAAGTGATAAGCGTCAGAAGTTAGTCTTCTTTCATCCAACTTTTCACCCGACTATTGTAACCTCTACGGTGTTTTCGTCGGGGAAAAATCGGCGCTTAAGTCGGCTCAAAAATTGGTTGTTTCTAAAGTTGCTGAATCTGATACGCCCTTTATCGCCTACCAGCGCTAAATCGCCAAAAAAGCTGAATTTTGATAATTTTTTACAGTAGCTGAAATTCATTTCAGCCGAAATTTTTTTCACTTTCTAGTTTTTTATGAAGAATAGAATAACATATATATATTTTTTTCAATATTTTTTGATGAAGACACCTTTTAAATGTTTCCTTGTTAGATAATTGTATCTGGAAGCCACATATAGCGAACCAAGGTCAGTAACGCCTAGTTTTTCTCAATAATACGATCTTTTCCCATTATCTAGCATAATATTTCTTAAGTCGCAGATGCCATTTTCTCCTGCAACGTTCTCTTTTCTTCTGCATGAATTTTAAGATGCTTTCTTAGATGGGCTTCTTGAGGAAATTCTTTGGAACATTCTTCACACACATACGGTTTCTCTCCTGTATGGATATGGATCAGAAGATGGTTTTTTAAATTAGCTTTTTTAGAAAATCCTTTACCACATTCTTCACACACAAATGGTTTCTCTCCTGTATGAATTCTAAGATGTCTCATTAGATTACCTTTCTTAGAAAATCTTTTAGAACATTCTTCACACACGTATGGTTTTTCTCCTGTATGCAATCGAAGATGACTCTTTAGACCAGATATTTGAGAAAATCCTTTGGAACATTTTTCACACACATACGGTTTTTCTCCTGTATGAATTCTAAAGTGTTTTATTAGAGTACCTTTAGCAGAAAATTCTTTAAAACATTTTTCACACACATGTGGTTTTTCTCCAGTATGAGTTCTAAGATGAATTTTTAGACTACTTTTAACAGAAAATACTTTAGAACATTCTTCACACACATATGGCTTTTCTCCTGTATGGATTCGAAGATGTTTTTTTAAACTGTCTTTGACAGAAAATCCTTTAGAACATTCTTCACACACATATGGTTTTTCTCCAGTATGAATTCTAAGATGATCTTTTAGACTACTCTTAGTATAAAATGTTTTAGAACATTCTTCACACACAAATGGCTTTTCTCCTGTATGGATTCGAAGATGTTTTATTAAACTGTCTTTGAGAGAAAATCCTTTAGTACATTCTTCACACACATATGGTTTTTCTCCTGTATGGAATCGAATATGATTTTTTAGATGGGCTTTTTGAGAAAATCGTTTAGAACATTCGTTACATACATATGGTTTTTTTCCTGTATGAATGCTAAGATGTTTCTTTAGACTACGACTTTCAGAAAATTTTTCAGAACATAATTCACACACATATAATTTTGATTCTGTATGAATGCGAAAATGTGCAATTAAAATATCTTTACTGGAAAAACTTTCAAAGCATTCTTCACATACATATGGTTTTTCATCCGTATTTACAGGCATATGCATATCCATATTTTCAAACATTAAATTAGCTTTGAATTTATGTTACAAATAATAAATGTTTCCTTCAAATGTATGTGTAGTTTAATATGGATAGGGTAGAGCCCCTAAATAAAATAATATATAGGATCCTTAGGATAGGGTGTATTCACCTACATCACAAATTCTTTTGACTACGCGGTTAGCGTGTTTACAAAGGCCCTTAAGATCTGCAGATTGGCGAGATTTGTGGCATCTGGAAGTTTGGCCAAAGAATCTCTAATAATAAAGAAGGGAAGGCTTTGAAAGTCGTAACTATCGCCATCTGTTGGAAGAATATTTTCAAAAAGAAAAACTTTGTATTGCAAGGAAACTAACTTGAGGGCGAAACAATTTTACAGTTGCCAAATAGGGTTGCCTGAAACCGCTCCAGTAAAAGAAGCAGCTAGCTAGGAAAGAAGCTTTGGCAAGCTTGGGCAAAGATCGCGGTTTACGTCTCGCGCTCGTGCGCCATTTTCAAAATAGACAGACGCTGCTTCGTTACGTTGTAATTTCAACGTTCAGGCAGAAAGATTATTTTTTGTCTTCTATTTTTAAAGCAAGATAAATAGTAATCGATCAATGATCAATGTGTCACTTTTAAGGTAATAATATAGTCTAAAATGTCTATGTGATCTATGATATGATGTGTGTTTGTGTTGTTTTACCGGTAAAGATGTGAAATCAACGTTTGTTATCAGTTCGAGTTCGGCCCGATTATTTTGTTTGTATCATAATTCTACTTATTTTTTATGAATTTATGGATTACTATTTCACTGAATTTAAGATGCTTCGGTTTGGCTGTTTATAAACAAATATAGCCATCCGTAGCATCTATTATTTCAGTATTCAACTGTTCAGTATTCAGTATGGAATTCTACATTTTTGTGATGGTGAGTATCATTTTAGCCCATGTTTTCAAAAAAGTAGTGGTTATTTTCTGTATTTTTATAAAATTGCTTTTTTCTAGAGATGATTATTTCTTTTAGTTATATTTTTAACTTTTAAAACCTAACTGTTTTTGTTCAGTTTATGAATTTTTTTTAGAAAGAGCAGATTATTATTATTATTTAAACAGATAATTATATCTTTTGGGTTTGTTTTTAACTTGTTAATACATAACTGTATTTAGATAAATAACTGTTTTTGTCCATTTTATAAAAAGATTTTAGAAAATTCTGTGTATATATTATATGCATTTCACTCTCTCTTTTTTAAATAATAAAATATAAGATAAATACTGACAAATTGCAATAAAATCTAGTAACACAATGCAGAAGAAAGATGAAAACTAAACTATTTTCAAAAGAAGTTTAAAATGTTTTAGTGTTATGACATTCTTTATTAAGTAAGTAAAACTTGAAAGTGATATTAAATCAATTTGCTTGCAGTTATTATTAGAAAATGTAGCACTTTTTTAATTTATTTTGTAAAATAGATATCTATACCTTCCATTATTATTGATAATCAAATATAAAATTATCTCACTATGTAAAATGTTTAAAAATTTATATAAGCGATTGCTTTAAATATTTTCTCCTTGTTTTATATATGTATATTTCGTAAGATGTTTAACAATTTTTGATGCATATGTGCTAGAAATAGACATATTCTGCATTGCTTTTAAAAATAAATATTAACAAAGTTCTTAAAATGCAATAATAAAATCTAGGTAAGGGAGGAGGAATCTATATTCAAAAGAGTTATAAAGTGTTATAAATGTTTTGTATTTATTTATTTTGTTTAATAAGTAAATATAATTTGAAAATCATATTATTGTTTAAAATATTATTCGAGGGTTCTTTTTATTTATTGTTATTAAATTAAAAAGCAGTTCCTTTTTTGTTTTAGTGCTAAAGATTTTTAAAATAAATCTTCATCTCATATAGTAAAGAGCATTTAATCTTGAATCATAGGATTATAAACAATATACGGTGATATATCGCTACTTTAAATAGCCAAATTTCGCCAAACCGCCAAGCATCTGACAGAAGCTGCTACCCCTGTAAATTTGCTTCACTGCAATACAAATTTTTCCTTTAGCCGGCGGCGGTCATTCGTTTTACATTACGTCTACGGAGCCTTCCCTTCTTTCCGGTTTAGAGATTCTTTGGTTTGGCGGTGGGAGAGCAATGAATGATTATATTTCTTATTAATGATTTAGGGGTACATCAAGGAGGTTTAATATATGGAGTGGGTCTTCTTCTACTACTCAACGCTGCCGGGGGCATTTTTTCTAATCCCACTCTCTTCAGAAAAGAGTGCCTCCTGATTGACTGAATCCTTTGCGTATTTATCGGCTATCGTAGAAGCGAAAGAGAAAAGAAAATTAAGGGTTAAGAAGAAGGTGTGTTGATTGTTGATATTGACAAATGATTTGAAGAATTACTAAGAATAAAAATAATATATGCTTTTAATATATATTGCGTAATTGATCATTTTGTGTACAATAGATAATCTGTTTAAAAAAAAAAAAAAAAAAAAAAAAAAAAACTCTTTAAGAAGATTACGAATCTTTCAAATTTGTAAAATTAAATATTTTTATTTAGTTCTTTTTTTTTTTTTTTTTTTTTTTTTTCTAACTGCACTTGTATTATCGTTAAATATAGCGGTCTACCTCAATAAGGTTGAGTTCACGATACACAGCCTGGGCTTGGGCTTGGGTATGCACATCCTAGAGCCCCTTAAATAAATAATAGGCCGGCGCATCACCGCCATTTTTTTGCCTCGTAAGAGGACAGCATTTCCGCTTGGCGATTTTATCGCTTCACTGGTGGTTTTAAGAAATTTTCATCTAAAAATAAAATCGACCAAAAATGATAAGCAACACAAGTAATCTGTTTCTGTTTCTTAAATAATTCATAACATTTGAAAGGGGGAAAAAAAAAAGAGCGTACCAATTAAAATTGGAAAGTTTTTTCAACGACCTAATACTATCAGGACACGGAAACAAGACAACTTTGGCGAACCAAAAAAACGTCGCCAAGATTCTACAAACACACAGTAAAAAAGCGTTTCTTAAAATAATTTATGGTTATTAAAATACATATTTAGATTTAAATAATACTTTTTTTAAAATTTTTTACTTTATAAATGTCAGAAATGCAAAGTAAAGTATAAGTGAATAACAATAAAACTTACTGTGCAAAGCTGTGCATTAAGTCCCGGGATCCAAGAATCTGGACGACAATTCGCAGCCCATTTTCTCCTTCTTGCATTATCCGAAGGAAACCTAAACATTTTGTATCCTTTTCTGGTCTGTTTACAGCAGTTTATTGCTGAACAACCTCCCATATTGCAGTTTATTTCACTAAAATTACGAGCAAGACGGTAGAAACAATGGATGCCGTTTGTTTATCACGCTGGGTACATGCGGCAACCCTAAGGCAAAAAAATGTCGGATGCGCCAGCTCGTATATATCGGAGCCTTAGCACATCCCCCGAAAATGACGTCATAACTTTAACCTGGGTAATCGTTTTCGTGAACGCTTTTACCCACTCCCCATTTCCCCATTGTTGTTGTTTATGCTAACATGGCGGCGTTTATTGATGCGATGGATATTTTTTTTGAAAGTTCGTCTGAGAGTGATTCGGATAGTGACAGTGATGAGACTGATGAAGAGGATTTGTTTCTACCATTACCAGATTTTGTGATCCCAGTAAGACGGACAGATTTGCCTCGGACAAATGGATATTTGTCAGTCATTCAAAGTATGAACAGTTTGGAATTCAAAAGTCATTTTAGACTTAAACGCCAAACTTTGGAGGTCGTTGGAGCCATGGTATGAATCTTTAATCGTACATTCTGAGTATTATACTGTAAATTTTATATTTTTAATTCTGACATGCGTATTATTCCAATGTTTTTCTAAAATTTATATTCAACAATGTTCTGAGCTAATAAATCCAGACAGTTCATGTTTGTATTCACACGTGTTTCATGCTTATGTGTTGAGTATATCAAAGTCATATAAGTGAACTTGTTAATTACTGTTGCATTAAAGGATCTTTGGTTATGCTACTGTAACTTCGTAGTATATTTCACCGATTCGTACTGTACTACATGCAAATTCATTTTTCGAGCTTCCCCGCTACATTTCTGAAATGGAAATGTCATTCTTTTAAGAATCATAATTGCCTTTATCATAGTGTAGTTTTAATATTTTTGTACATAAATCAGTGCTAATTAATATGTAACTTGCGTTATTAAGTGTATTTTCTAGTTGCATATAAATTAATGTAAATGTTCAAAATAGAAGAAATTTCATACCAATTAATATGATATTCTGCAATTGAAATTTCAAATCTGTGACACAGTTAGGTAATTTAATTTTTCCATACATACATATATATTTTTATTTTATGTTTTTACAAACTAAGAAAAGTGTCAGTAACTGATCTTTTAAAACTTTAAGTGTTTCTTTTTCAAATATTTGTCATTTAAAATTATTAAGAAATTGCACATAATGATATGTAATTGTAGTGTTTGGCCATGGTTAAGATTTGGCAGATATGATAAATCAGATATTTACAGCGGCGCCGACTTTAACAAAATGCTGTGGGCGCTGTGCTCAGTGGCGTAGCTTGGGGGGGGGAGTACCCTCTCCCAGTGTTTTGAAAATTATGGTTTCATGTGATGTTTCTATTCTAGGTTATTTTTTCGCTTTAAATTTCATATTAAAGTGGATCATAATTTTGTTAACCCATTAAATGCGCTATATAAAATAGAGGTCTGCACGGGCCAGAATTTTGAGGCCTGGCACGGCCCACACGAAAGCTTTGCTTACCCGGCCCGGCCTGGTATGAAATTGAAAAATTCGGCTCGGGCCCGGACCGGACAAAAAACGATAAAATCAGGCCCGACCCTGCCCGATTCAAAAATATGAAAAAAAGAAATGCATGCCTTTCTATGAAAAAGATTTTTGGTATGTGTTTTGCAGAAGTTTTATATAGCGAAGCAATAGAATCTTCTTTAAAAAAACTGATGAACTTTTGCAAGATGATTATATGTAAACAAAAGTTCATTATTACAAACGTACAAAAGGCACAAAGACAGACAGAAAGTCAAATCGAAAATATTAGCACTCATCAAACAATATAGAACGGTATTTAAAATAGTTATTACTACTGAAAATGCATGTTCAACCATTGCCTCTTGTGTACTGTAATGTATACGAATCTTTCATGTGATACGGCAAACAAAATTTTAATGGTAATCCAACCATATTCTATAAAAAAAAAAAAAAGGCTTTTGTACAAGCTAAAAATGATGCTATTTTCATCCAGTGGAGAAAAGAAAAAAGAAGTTTAGAGAAAAAGTTAAAGCGGCAGGACTTTTATAGCCTTCATACAACCTAAACTCTACAGACCATAGGGCACAAAGCCTTTTACACAGTAACATATCTAATTTCTTTTGTTTGAACATGCGCACAATCTAGTTGTAACAATGACATGCATACTATTTTGAATAGGAAACAATTTAATATTACTTGAAATAAAATATATTAATTTCGAGAAAAGCTGGAAATATTTTCATTTTCGTATATTTTGGTTTCAATGTGCATTTCTAGCCATATGTAGTTTAAATAATAATTAAAAAAAAAGGTTTTGTTAGAAGATATATGTTTCTAAAATGGGAGATTTGACATCTAAACAAGTCCTTCCGGCTTATTCGGAAGGGTAGGTTGATTTCTTTTTCCTTATCAAGTAGCCGTCATTTTGTTTCAAAATGGCGGCTACAAATTATTAATGCACTTGATAGAAATATTGATGTAGGCTATGCCCATATGGAGTTTTAAGCAAATCGGTTCATAAATACCTTTTTATGTGAATTTAAAATTTTCAAGTGACCGGCGCTTGGAAACAAAATGGTGAGTTAAGTTGACAAATATATGAGAGGTATTTGTGAGATAAGTCTAATTGTCTACTGTACACATATAGTTCGAATTAATTCAAAATCTCAAAAGTCATCGTGTTGAAAAATTAAGTGGCTGGCACTTCGATCAAAATGGCAGAGAAAGTTGCTCATCTAAGATATCGTTGCAAATTTCAAAATATTTTTTTTTTAGAAAGTCTTTCAAAGAGGCTTAGTAAGTTGATAAAATGTTAGTTTTCTGCATTTCTAGTTTGTTTTAGCATTAAAATAGCCTAATTATTCCTTAAAAACGCATTAAAAAGATCCAATAACGCAGGTAATGGATTTGGCGCAAAATTTGGCGACTTTTCCCCTATGGCGAATTTTTTGGCGACTTTCGGCGAGAAAATACTTATTATCGATATACCAAAGTTGGACGCAATAACGTGATTGGTTCACGAGTTACGTGATATTTCTAGATTTTTGTTGTTTGAATGATAAATCCATTTTTCAACTTTGATTTGTATAGATAAAGTATTTTTAAAGTTACCGTGATAACAAATTTTCAAGTGGCCGCAATTGGAAAAAATACAGCGGAACAAGTTGCCCAGCAAACATATCCAAGATATTTGAAGCAATAGATTCACTGACCAATTGTGGTTTAAATCAGTGCCGTGTTTCAAAAATTATTTTTATGGCAAATTTTCAAGTGGCAGTCAAAGTGGTTTCAACTTGGAAACAAAATGGCAAAACAACTTGCCCAGCGAAATCATCCAGTATACTTGTATAAGTTCCTTATCCAGATCTAGTTCAAATTAAATCAGTGTTTCTAAAATTATCGTCATAAGAAATTTTCAGGTGGCACCACTTGGAAAAAAAAGCGGAGTGCGATGCCCAGCGAACTTCTCTGAGATATTTGAAGGATAAATCCACTACCCAAATTTGATGCAAATTGATTCTGTATTACTAAAGTTACCATAATGACAAATTTTCAAGTGGCCGCCACTTGGAAATAAAATTGCGGATGAAGTCACCAAGTGAACTTATCCTAGATATTTGAACCATAAGTTCACTATCCAACTTTTATTTGAATCAGTTTAGTATTTTAATAAGTATCGTGATGGCATATTTTCAAGTGGCAGTGTGATTTCAAGTGGCTGGAACTTAGAAACAAGATGTCGGGACAAGTTGCCCAGTGAAAACATCTAGATAATTATATGATAATATCACTGTCCAAATTTGGTTCGATTTGGAGTATTATTTCAGAAGTTATTGTGATTTTAAATTTTCAAGTGGAATCCTGATTTCAAGTGGTCCAGCTTTACTTAAGATATCTGCCACTTTATTAAAAATGGCAGATATATACTAATAAACTTCACTGAGATCCTTATATGGTCTGTATTTACATCAAAATTCAAACAATTTCGGAATACGTTTTTACAATTTAAATTCGAAATTTTCAAGTGGTCTCCACTTGAAAACAAAATGGCGAAGCAACTTGGTTAACAAACTCATCTAAGATATTTATAAGATAAGTTAAGGCACTGTTCAAATTTGGATCCATTTGGAGTATTATTACGGAAGTTATCATGGTTTCAAATGTTCAAGTGGTAACTTGATTTCAAGTGGTTCCGCTTAACTTAAGATATCCGCCACTTTATTAAAAATGACGGATAAATTTCATTAATAAACTTCATTGAGACCCTGAAGTGGTCTATATTTACATCAAATTTCAAACAAATTCGGAATACGCTTTTTACAATTTGAATTTGAAATTTTCAAGTGGTCTCTACTTGAAAACAAAATGGCGGAGCAACTTGTTTAACAAATTTATCTAAGTTATTTATAAGATAAGTTAAGACACTGTTCAAATTTGGATCCATTTGGAATATTATTTCGAAAGTTATCATGGTTTTAAATGTTCAAGTGGTAGCCTGATTTCAAGTGGTCCCGCTTAACTTAAGATATCCGCTACTTTATTAAAAATGACGGATAAATTTCATTAATAAACTTCATTGAGACCCTTATGTGGTCTATATTTACATCAAATTTCAAACAAATTTGGAATACGCTTTTTACAATTTGAATTTGAAATTTTCAAGTGGTCTCCACTTGAAAACAAAATGGCGGAGCAACTTAGTTAACAAATTCATCTAAGTTATTTATAAGTTAAGTTAAGACACTGTCCAAATTTGGTTCCATTTGGAGTATTATTTTGGAAGTTATCATGGTTTTAAATTTTCAAGTGGTAGCGTGATTTCAAGTGGCCCCGCTTAACTTAAGATATCTACCACTTTATTCAAAATGACGGATAAATTTCATTAATAAACTACATTGAGACCCTTATGTGGTCTATATTTACATCAAATTTCAAACAAATTCGGAATACGCTTTTTGCAATTTGAATTTGAAATTTTCAAGTGGTCGCCACTTGAACACAAAATGGCCGAGCAACTTGGTTAATAAACTCATCTAAGATATTTATAAGATATGTTAAGACACTGTCTAAATTTGGTTCGATTTGGAGTATTATTTCGGAAGTTGTAGTGATTTTAAATTTTCAAGTGGTAGCCTGATTTCAAGTGGTCCCGCTCAACTTAAAATATCTGCCACTTTATTAAAAATGGCGGATAAACTTCATTAATAAACTTCATTGAGACCCTTATGTGGCCTGTATTTACAACAAAATTCAAGCAAATCTTTCTTTAAATATGCTTTTTACAATGTCGGTTTGAAATTTTCAAGTGGCTGCCACTTGAAAACAAAAAGTCGGAGCAACTTGGTTAACGAACTCATCCAAGATATTTATAAGATCAGTTCACTATCCAAATTTGGTTCTATTTTGAGTATTATTTCGGGAGTTATCGTGATGACAAAATTTTCATTATAGATAGATAGATAGATAGATAGATAGATAAACGAAGTGATTGCAATAGGTCGATTTCTAAAGAAATCAACCTAAAAATTGGGTAGAACAGATGTTGAAAAACTGCAAAACTTTTTTTAATTAATTTTTCTTGATCCCTGTTTGTCCTAATAAAAAAAAAAAAAAAAAAAAAAAAAAAAAAAAAAAAAAAACTGTTCTATTTCGTATCCATTTTTTTCCCCTTTGCTGATGTTTTTCAGAAAAACAAACGTCTTTGATTGAATGATAGAAAAACAAAATAGAAATTATATTACACACTTTTTGAAAAAATTACCAACGAAGCTAGATGCTTCACTATTTAATGTAAAAAATATAAATATATATATTTATCTTTATTACTTTCAGAGAAAAAAAATTCTGAAAAAAAAGAAAAAAAGTGTTTCTGCAGCGGGAGCTTTGACACCTAATGATTATATAGAAAAACATTTATTTGACCGCATAAAAGTTTTCTCAGAATTTTACACGTAAAACAATTTTATGACAGTAACTAAATAATGCATAATAAACATAATATTATAAATAGAAACTTGAACTTATACTTTCCAATATCCTATATTTTCAAATAAAGACCTCTGTTGTAGCAATTCACAGTAAAACTATCAGATCAATTCCGAATTTGCAGAATATTTCTCTTTAAATGAAAATGAATACTGTGATTCTTTGATGAATAATTATGGAGGATAAAAGTAAAATTCAATTGCGTCATAAAAAAGGGAGAAAATGGGTAAAAAAATAATAATATTGTTTCATTATTTTTATACTCATCTAAATCCCTCCAGGTAATCTAAATCAACAGTATTTACTAATTCATTTTTTAAATTAGTAAATGATATCTATACAAAATTTAATTGGACTCGATAAAAAAGTCATAAAAAATACTTTTCTCTTTCTCTCTCGGTCCTTCGGATATATTTACCCCCCCCCCCCCCCCTCCACTATATTTTTTCGTTTATTAAGTAACAATTGTACCAAGTTTTTTTTTTTTTTTTTATGGTTTAAATTGGTCAAAAGAACCTTTTTCAAACATCGTTTTCATGTTTTCTTTTCATTTACACCCCTACCTCCCTAAAGCACATTCAACATTCTTTAAAGCTTATAATACGTTTCACAAGTAGCGTTTTAAGAAAATGTCTTTTTTATCAAAATGACCTTTCCAAAGTTATTGGAAAATGATGGCTGTTTTTCTTTTTCTTTAAAACTAGCACTTTCTTAGCTCTGATGTCTATATACTTATATGACACAAATACACACACAATTAATCTTTTGTGTGTGAAAAATCATATTTGTCGGTGAGAAATTTCTGGCACCATCTTTGTTGACAGTTGACACGACGTTACAGAGGGAAGTAAAGCTTTAAAAACTGTCCCCTCCCCAATTTCGGGAAAAGCAAACAAGAGGACGGCACCGTCAGAAGGCTATAATCGACTGATGAAGCAAATTGTAAAATTCATTACATTTTGAAAAAATTAAATAAAGGTGAGGCGATGTATCTTCATTTGAGTTAAATTATTTCCTCCTGGCTTCAGAAAAAGTTTACGTTCTCTTTATCTTCTTTCATTTGAACTAATGTGTCAAGTGGTCGCAGTTGCAGATGTATGCTCTTTCAGAAAATTCCACTAATTGTTCAAAGTTGTTTCTTCCTGGGAGGTCTACTACCGTCTACTGAATGATTTCTTCGTATTCTTATCGCTTGGCATGCCTCTTTATCACTATATTATTTCTAGACAGCATGTCTCCCAGTCGCTTCGTTTTAAAACTTTCTCATACCTGTTCCTCATTTTTTTTTCTTCATCTTAAAAAGTTAGTAGTGAGAGGAAACAATTATATTTCTACATTTATTAAATTTTTCACTGTATCACGCTTCGCTTTCATAAGTAATTATTTATTGTTATTTATGAAAGTTATAATTATTTAATTCTTCTTCCTTATTTTTTAATCTTTATAATGAAATATTATTTTTATTAACGTTTGTGTTTTTTTTCAGTAGCTAAGTTCATTACGACCTTCAAAGTATTTTTGTATTATTTTATAAAATTCATAATATAGCTTTTTTTTTTTTTTTTTTTTGTGAACGAATGAAAAATTCTATATAATTTTTTTACGGATTTCAATTAATTTTTTTTAATTATTACTGACTAATTAAGATACAAAATACAGCAAAGGTTACATTATACCGGAGAAAGGTAGAGAAAAAAGAAGAGATGTTTCTGTATCACTTTTTGTCCCCGAATTTCATTAAATTTATTTATTACTTTCTGGAAAAAAGAATTATTCAGTTTTAGGAGTGCAAAGGAACAAAGAAAAAAAAATGTTTTGTCTTTTTCCTTTCGATTTTACAAAAGTTTGTAAAATTACAATGCTCTGGAAAAAAAAAAAAAAAAATCGATATCCGACACCGTTTTTGCTGATTCAGATATAAAATGACCTCATGAATCCGAATATGACTCCCATTTTACCCAGTCACCCGCCGTTTACTAGATATCCCACCCCCTCCCCCAATTTCTGACCCTGTTCAATAATTTTATGACCATGAATTTTTTGATTTGAAGAATGAAAAATAATTAATTTAACATCTGAAAACAACACAAAAAGTATATATATATATAAAGTTTTAAAAATAACATTAATAACAGATTTAAAAAAAAAAAAAAAAAAAAAAAGAGATATGTAATACATAATTTCAGAGGCAAATCACCCCCACCCCAAATTTTTCCTTGTCACAAATGTCCATGTTTTAGAATTTTCCAACTCTGTAGCCCCTCAGAAGATATTTAGCGGTTAACCCCCCTCCTAAAAGTAAAATTTATAGCCATAAAATCCCCGAAAAATGATAAAAATAGCGGGCCATTTTTAAAAAATGGTGGTTGATAGCGCAAAATGGGCGTCATATTCGGATTCAGGAGGTCATTTTACGCAAGAATATGCTGAAATGATGTCAGAGGAAATTTCCATGCCGAGCAGTGTTATCAATAATAAAAAAAAAAAAAAAAAAACTCATAGTGCAAAGATTAAATATATCTGTTGACCGAGGAGTTTGTTATGAAAAAGATGGGTTTTATATCATTTTCTTCCCCTGTTTGCCCCCTCTCAGTTATGCATAAACATCAAGTATTTTTTCACAGTTAATAAACAACAATTATACAAAATTTAATTGCAATCAATAAAAAATTATACAAAATCATCCTCTTAGGGGGCGTCCATTAATTACATGAGGCGGTTTTGACGATTTTTTTACCCCCTCCCCCCTGGTGAGATTTAGCTCGACCCCCTCCCCTCCTCTAACTTCACGTGATATTCTTCAAAATTCGTACTTGCGTTGGATTTATTTCAAAAAACACAATTTGCTTTTATTTTTATTGAAGACTAGTTAACACTAGTTTTTAAGATTGCATAGATCGTAGTCTAGAATAACTAGCAGTACGTGCTGCTTCGCGGCGTTCGGATAGCAACGATAAATATTATTGTGTCAGATTTTGCCATATCTAAGTCAAGAAGCATGTTTTACTTGAATTTAAATCAATTTTTTCGCAACTTTATGCTGTTTTTTGCGGGGAAAAAAATTACGTAATATTTGCCGAGACCCCCCCCCCCCTGAACATTTCACGTAATTAATGGACGCCCCCTTATAAGAAACTTTTGCGAACCATACTCTTAACATAAACTTTGTTATGGTGCGAAGCACCCACGTCAAAGTTTCTTGGGAACTTGAGCACCCAAAGCATCCACGTAGTCGGCCGTCGGCGCGCCTGCAGAGTCCGATCAAGCAAAAGTGGGCCACAGGCCCTGATACGCATTCGGTCCCCTACACCTACCATTTTTTCAATGTTTTTTACCACTCTTTGAAAAGAAAGTCTATTGTTTTTCCTACTGTTTCACTCAACAATGCATATTTGAGTAATATTTTATCTTTGTAAAACGTTTCGTTTTGTTTTCAGATGTAAAATTTTCATGAAGTGCAAGTGTTCAAGAGCATTTTTGTATATTTTTAATTTATTTATTATTATTTTGTTTTAGCAAGTGAAATTTTGCCGCCCCCCCTTAATATAAGGGCCCCTGGACCACGGCCCAGTCTGCCAATGCTTTAATCAAATCAGGCCCTGAGCGCATGGGTGCTCCGCACCCACAGCGTCAGCACGCCTACAGAGCCCGATCAAGCTAAAAGTGAGCCCAGGCCCTGATATGCATTCGGGCCCTTACACCTACCATTTTTTTCAATGTTTTTTACCACTCTTTGATAAGAAAGCCTATTGTTTTTCCTACGTTTTCACTCAAAAAGCGCATATTAGAGTAATATTTTATCTTTGTAAAACATTTTGTTTTGTTTTCAGAAGTAAAATTTTCATGAAGTGCTATGTTCAAGAGAATTTTTGTATATTTTTATTTATTTATTTATTTATTATTATTTTTTAGCTCCAAATGAAATTTCGCCCCCCCCCCCTTAAATAAAGGGCCCCTGGGCCACGGCCCAGTCGGGCAATGTTTTAATCAGGCCCTGAGCGGTGAGCGCATGGGTGCTCCGCACCCACGGGAAAATTTCTGTGGGTGCTTGAGCACCCACAGCACCCACATAGTCGGCGCGCATGGATATTTATGAAGTTATTGAAAAACGGAAAGACTGAACTAACTTGAAAAAGGAATATTTGAGTCTTGTTAAAAATAATAGTAATAGAATAATAATAAAAATACTTTCAGCTATGTAAATGTAAGATCTAGTATTGTAATATTTTAAAAGTAAATTTGTAAATTCTCTTTATAGATTACGAGGGATCCAGCATTTTCAGTCATACAATCAATTACATTGCAGCAACAGATTTTGATGACCCTCTGGGTTTTAGCTACTCCAGACTCATTCAGGTAACTTTTATACTCATACATGATGATTAAAGATTCATATAAAATTCTTGAAATGCATTTAAAAATTTAGACTTTCGAACTTAATTATAATATGTCATATTTTGGACAAGTTTAAAATATTTATATTATACTGGACACTCATATGAATGTCTTGGAACATTTCATACACCATTATGAAGTGTTGAAAATTTTCTCTCGAGATTTAAGTATTGTTAATTTGTTAATACATCTTATATTTTACATAATATTTGAATTTTGAGCATCTGTTTTGTTTTTCTGTTGGTTTTTTTTTTATTTATTTTTTTCCATGTCCTACCTATGTATTAAATTTATTTGCAAATAGATATGATTCAAGTATAACACTATTTGATAAGTAAATATATATCTGAAATTTTTGTACATGTAGATGTGAAAGTATTGCTTCAGAATTTCGGTTCCCCCAACCCGTCCTTTTAATTTTAATTGAATTGTTACTTCTTCTCTGACAGTGATGAATATCTTTCAAAACTTTTTGGTTAAGCATAATAAAATTGAATGTTTAAAATTTCTTTCATGCAGTTTTTTTTTTTTTTAAATTGATTATTTATCTTGAATTTTTTATATATTTAATAAATTTACTATAAATATATGTACTTTTATTTATGCATGTATACACGCATTCATAATATTATTGATTACGTATTATATACATTTGTGAAAAACAAATTTTTCAATTAGAAGTTGGTACAAAATAATTCATGTATATTTTTCATCTTAGCATTTTTATTTCTAATTAATAAGAGTATAAAATTATTAAATGCTTAAATATATAAATCTAATTTTAAAACACTTGGATTAAAAAAAAATAATAATAATAATAATAACACATTGGTATTAAAAGTAAAATAATTCATAAGAAAGAAAGCCATTTGTTGAAATGACTTAATCACGTAAATTAATATGATTCATCCGTACATTTTTAGGATAATGATACATTATTTGACCTAGATTACAAATGTTAAAGATTTGCATGCGAAATATGAAATGACAACTAAGTAATTTAAATTGTGTAATATTGTTTTTCAGTTAAAGATGAGCTTAACAAAACTGTTAATCAAATAAATATGATTAATTAAAATGCAATTTTGCAATTGTTTATAGTAGACACTTGTCAGAGTAATAATAATTTACATGGATTATGAAAAACTCTTCATATTGATAATAGCTTTACTTTTTGTTTTTAAAGTTGTATGTTTTTATATGAAATAACTTTTTTTTTTCCAAATCTGTCATAACATTTAATGTGATAAGACAGTACCTAATTAATAGCAATACAAAAAAAAAAAAAAAAAAAAAAAAAAATGTAATAGGTTAACAGATTGTGACGCAACACTATATTTCAAATCAATAAATCACAACAGCATATATCACATATTTGCTGATATATTAAATGTTGGCGTTTCAAATTTCATTTTATCTTACATTCACTGTATATATAACCGCTTGCGTCGCTTGAAAAACTGCCGTTTTTCATGAGTCATGGCAAAGCTTTATTTGAGTTTCGCTTTGTTACTGTTTGAGATACCGTTGAATATCTTAAACAACATATTTACTTTGTTATATTTGAATGTGATAAAGTAAATGAGTTGTTTTATTCATAAGTTTATTTAGTGTTTATATGTAATTAGCATTTTCTTTATATATATTTTTTGATTTATAAGGACTTATTACAAAGAAATCACATTTTTTATCTATTGAATTGTTTATTTTTAATAAAACAGTTTTATTGATAAATTGCTAGTGTAAAGTTGCAAATTAGTTTATTAAATTAATAGAATAATTTTATGTATCAAACATGTACAATTCAATAGATCATATTTTGTCCAGTTTCCTCTGTGTTTTTCTAGTTTTGACGAGTGCCCCAAATGCATTACAGAAAAGTAGACAAAATAATTACCTGAATTAAATACCTTTTTTGGTGTAAAAAAAAAAAAACTGTAAAAGTAGTACTGTGGCACGAAATGTTTCAGCAAATTTTTATTGGAATGTGAAACCAAAATAAATTTGCCTAAGGTATAATTTATAATTGAAAGGTTAATATAAGAAAATGCTCAGTTTATCTCACCTAGAAATGAACAATGATTCTTATTTGTTGTTATCTTTGCTGTATCTCGGCAGATGAAAATATTTTTTTGTGTTATTGAATTTGATCACATCATTTGATGCACAAGAAATTTAATATATTATTTTTAATATGATGAAAAAATGCCTTATTTAGATTTATTTTACTTTCACCGGCCAGTTATATGAAGCACATTAGATGGCCAAATGTTGTGGGCTTTGTGTCATATGTTATATACATTACAGTGTAAAATAAAGGCAGGGATAACTGTTTTGTATTTCTTTATTAAATAACTTTTCAAATATGAATAAATTATGTCAGTATTAATATAAAAAAAAACTTGCATATATATATATATATATATATATATATTTTATCGTATAAAAATGCATAATTATTTGTAATATGAGCTAGTGCATAATTATTTTTAATATGAGCCTCCCCCCCCCCAGTGGGGGGGGGGGGGAACTGATGCCTCCACATGCAAAAAAATTTTTTCCTAGTTAACTATTACTATTATCAACAAGACCTTTCGAAAGATACCCATCTTGAAAATTTACTCCCCCGGGGGGGAACCGATTCCCCCACATGCAGAAATTTTTTTTCCTAGTTAACTACTACTATTATCAATAATTCATATTAATTTTCCAATCACAAGTTTAAAATAACTCTCATTATGCACATTTATACGAAACTTTGTCTTATACTGCCATGTTAAAAGTCTGCATAAAATTCGATCACAGCGCCACCTGTTGAGCAATTGATCCCTAAATCTAATCAGCACCAGTTTATGTCAGGGTGCAACTAAATACCAAGTTTGGTTAAATTTCATTGAACTATAAATCTGCAATATTTTAAAACAAAGTTATCGATTTTTTTTACGTTAAAAACGAAAAAAAAAAAAAAAAATGAAATTTAACCAAACTTGGTATTTAGTTGGTCCCCGACATAAACTAGTGTTGATTACATTTGGGGATCAATCGCTCAACAGGTGGCGCTGTGATCTCATTTTTTCTAAACTTTTAACGTGGCAGTATAGGACAAAATTTCGTATAAATGTGCATAATGAGAGATATTTTTAACTTGAGATTGTAAAATTAATATGAATTATTGATAATAGTAGTAGTTAAGTAGGAAAAAATTTCTGTGCATGTGGGGGGGAAGTACCCCATCTGGGAGGTAAATTTTGAAGATGGTTATCTGTCGAAAGATCTCGTCAATACCTTTAAAGCGAATGGTTGAACTATAAACCTTTGATAATTTAAAACAAAATTATTAATTTTTTTTTTTTTTTTACTTTTAACAACAACAACAACAACAAAAAAAAATCGTATTTTTTTTTTTTTTTTATGTTGTTAGTGAATGAATTTGTATAGGAAAATATAGAAGAAAGTCTTGTGGTGGCCACAGCATACTAGTTTATTATTATTATTATTAAAAGGCTTCAAATTAGGGTATAAATAAAAACTAATGTATTACATCTAGTCCTCTAGAGAGGAATAGTTTTTTATAATGTAGGAATGCCAGTGCTTCTTAACTTCAAGATCCATTAAGTTTGACGCGTTTTGCATTATATGGAGAATTACATGATGTAGACATAATAAATTAACTCTTACAGCTCTAAATTAGTTACAGTTCTGTACAGTTTTATTTGATTGCTGCTACTTCATTTTTTCAGATCTGTTGCCGACCGTTTTGACTGTGCAAAATCAGTTCTGTGGAAAGCATTCACTGAAACTTGTGCAACTATAGCAAGATTGTCAACTACTGTGATAAGGTGGCCAACAATCTCAGAGATGCGTGCATCAGATGAACATTTCTTTTCTGTTGCATCTTTTCCAGGCGTTATTGGATGTGTAGATGGCACTTATATTCCCATCAAGGCTCCGGTTCAAGATCCTGGAAATCATGTAAACAGAAAAGGCTTCCACTCTGTTATTCTCCAAGGCATATCAAATAGCAGATAAAAATACTTCAATACAATATATAAAACCGTTTATTGATGTGCATTGTGGATTGTATTTTAATTATGTACAGTTTATTTTATTGCTTGATATGCATTATTAGATGTATTTCGGTAATTGGATGCAAAAATTATAGATATTTCGGCAAATATAAGCCAAAAAAAGGTAGGAATTAGGAATCTTGCTGATTTTTTACTCAATATATATGTAATGTATTTAATATTTGTGATATCAATTTTCTGAAATAGCACAAATTTTGTCAATTATAGCTGCAAAAATAGTTGCCTATCTTTATTTAGAGAAACAGAAAAACAATCGCTTATTTGAGCAGTTACCCATGAGGAAGGTAAATTTTGTTAATAAGACGTAAAATGATAAATTTCGACTGACGTAGTAGTTTATTCGGGTTTTAACATACATATATTTGTATAGAAAATTGGGATTGGTTTGCATTGAATTACATTAGAACGGTTTAATTTTTTTTTTTTTTTTTTTTTTTTTTTTTGTAAAGAAGGAAAAGAAATAAAAAAAACAAATAACATTTATGTAGTTGTATATGCAGATTTATTTATACATATTCATAAACAAACATATGGCAAAGATTTTTTTTTTCAAAGATTGAAAATACTCATTTACTAAGACCTGTTTTCATGTTGCATTTTTAATTTTTATTATTCAACTTTCGAAATATTTTTATTTTTGCTTTATAAAAATTATTTTGATTTATTGCCCTTTTATAAAGAATTTTAGCATAATTTAGAGTACAAAATTTCTGTGAAAATAATTAATTTTTACCTCACTCCCACACTAAAAAAAAAAAAAAAAAAAAAAAAAAAAGTAAAAAAGATCATTTTTCATGCACGGGGAAGAGACACATTATATTATTTCTAATTTTTATTCTTTTATCAGTGCTAACTCATTCTCCTTGAAAAGATGGTCCGATTAGCCACTTCGGGGTTTTTGAAGGTTTGGTTTGGTAGTTTCACCCCTGGGACTCTAGAACGAACCCATCGGACAGAATTCGACGCGGAAACATTCCACTATCTTTGTTTTTATTTTATTTTTCGAATTTTGTTACTTTGTGCCCTTTTGTACATTGATAAACATAGTGTAAAATTGGTTGCAAGAATTTTGCACACGCGTATTCCTTCACCATCCTTATGTTTTCTCAAAATTCCATGTTATTACTCCTAAACTTTATTCTTAAGAAAATTGAATTAAAAAAAAAAAAAAAATTACTCTTCAGAGAAAAAAAAAAAGTCAATTGTGACCGGTTAAAAAATTACACCGAGTCCCCACTGCCTTTGGCAGCGCAGACCTATGTGTGCTGCGTGCACACATGTGAAGACATAATCTATACAAATAAAATGTATGTGTACATTCTGCAGCTCGATTTTAGCAAATTAAGAACTCCCCCCCCCCCCCAAAAAAAAAAAAAAAAAAAAAAAAAAAATTGTCAGCAGTATGATTCCACTAGCCTATACATTACAGGCATGAAAGTGCAAATTGGCCAAAAAAGCTGAACTTGTGCACAATATAAAAACTACAGCAACATAAACTGTGTATGCGACATGTGTAAGAGAAATATGAAAAAATTTTTAATCATTCTTATCTAGAAAAAATTTTGTCAATTTTTGACCAAAAAAAAAAAAAAAATTAAAGACATAGTTTAAAAATAAACTTTGAAATAATACATAAATTAACCCCCCCCCCATCCCCCTTACAAAATAAAAAACCACTATATTAAGATTCAACTTATTCTAATATTATAAGTTAATATAAATTTAAATTTTTTTTTTCTTCTTTTGTAAAAATTTAATTGGATCCAGTATATTTAGAAATATTACTATTGTTATTATTTTTTAAAATTAGTTCTTATTTTTATTATGATTTTAATCCTTCCATAATAAATGATAATTTTACATTAAACCAGAAATGCGTTTCATTAAAACAAGAATGCGTTTCATTATTTAAACAAGAACGAAAAATCATTTTGTTCACATTAGTGCTGGACGATATCAGAAATTAAATATCGTGATATATCACCAAGTTAATATCGATATTTGTGATATATTGCGATATTTCTTTCAAGATAGGAAAAAATAGACATTTGTTATTTTTTAAAGACATATGCACACGAATTTTAAAGTATACAAGTATAGAGTGTTTTCCATGTATTTTCTGGTATATTACTACCATAACTTTATCATAAAAAAAAAAAACATAAAAAGTGAATCAATATTTTGTGTTTCTTATATCTTATACTATTGCTTTTTAGTATACCTCTGTAGAGTTTATCCTCTATTCTTCCCATTTTAAGCTTTAATTATTTTAAAATCATATTTTAACATTATTATCTATGTGATCTGTGTTTTATTTGTACCAAGTATATCCAAATTCATAATTCTACTAAAAATAAAGCTTAAGAAAAATTGTCTTAAGATGTAGGTATTAAATAATACTAATATTATAGTTTTAAAAAATTAAAGAACACGCTTTAGAAATGTGAACTAAAAAGTATAAAATATCTATCTTAGTAATAAAATTCAGGGTAAGAGGAAATCGTGTGAGTGACACACCGTAATATTTACATACATTTAAATCTTTAATTAAAAAAACTTAGAATTAAACAAAAACCATTTTTAAAAAATCTCACTTGACGGGGATCGAACGCTGGACCTTTAGATTCGTAGCGCAGCGCCTTACCTCTACGCCATTTCGCTCACGTAGAGAAAGTATTTTTTTTACTATATAAATTTTTTGTTTGCTCCCAGAGAAGTTACAAACAAACATACATACAGGTGAAGCTGATAAAAGCGTGTTAAAAAGGAAAATCATTTTAAATAGTTAAGAAATGCCATTGGATACACCTTTTATGGTCGTAGAGAGTAATATTTTTTACTTAAAACTCTTATATACATCCTAAATATCAGTTACTTGTCATTTTATTTTTGTATCTGCTTACCAAATCATTACAATATTTTTTAAATATATATGTGTTCAATTCACATTCGTAATAGTTTCACAATAATTGAAAATTGAATTATATATATATGTATACATTGTCAGTATAAAAATTATATTATTTAAACAAAATTATGTTAAAGTTTCATTTTGTTACTTAAAGTAATTCATTTTGCATTTAAACCAATTTTATTTATCATGTACGGCTTAAAAAAAAAAAAAAAAAAAAGAAAAGGAAAGAGAAAAAATAAATGCTACATAAGAAAAGTAATAAACTATCCAATATTAATTCTATAAAGAAACTGTCACTGTAAAATTACTGAAGATAAAACTTTATTTTACATCAGTCAGATAGCACCCTTTCTCCCTTTTCATGTTATCCAATGGGATTTTTGTCGCGTCGTTTTATAAAAATATTTTATTGAAAAATTAACTTTTTCGAATTCTGTTTTTTGAATATTACTCTTTGAACAGGTCGTCTTTTAGCTTAAATTCTGTTTTTTGAATATTACTCTTTGAACAGGTCGTCTTTTAGCTTAGTGAGCAATTTTTCGAAAAAGTAAATTTGAATATTTTACTTAGAGATCCACACTTAGAGTCCATAATTTACTTATTGAAATAAATATTTAAATTAATTTTTTCGAAAAATTGTTCACCAAGCTAAAAGGCGACCCGTTCAAAGAGTAATATTCAAAAAACAGAATTCGAAAAACTTCATTTTTTAATGAGATATTTTTATAAAACGAAGCAACGAAAATCCCATTGGATAACATGGGAAAGGAGAAAGGGAACTATCTGACTGATGTACAGCCCAAAGCGAGTTAAACACATGTTGAAGGTCGCATCTTATTGGCCAGAAGTTATCGATACTTTGAAATAAACCAATATCAATGAACCAATAGCAGGAAATGAGCTAAAACAAAAGATATTGTTTTCATTCGTCATAATAAGCGTTTGTTTTTATATCGCCTTATCTGTGGTTACTGTGGTATTACACCTGCGATCCACGAGTGGTGATGTGCAATATTATCAAATACTAATGGTAGTATAAATTCTTTCACATTATCGTTTGGGTCAGTAAATGCATGAATACTGTGGGAAGTCAATATACTGTGATAACTTAATTTTCTTGATGAATATCATTCAGACTTTTTGGACAGTGATATTTTCGATTGGGTAGATAGCACGAATAAAGATAAAGAGAGTAGATACACTGCGGTAACTTAGTTTTTTTCTTAATGAAAGAGAGATATCGTTTGGGGTTGGGAAAAAAGAAAAAGGGTTGCACTATTCAGCTTTCTTTTTGTTCGGTGCGTGGTGATGCATGCTTAGTGGGGAAAGCAGAATTAGAAGAAGGTATTTAAGATTGGCGTTCATTATTATTTATCGGCACAAGGGTTGCATTAGTATAAGCTATACGGCGTTCGCTTTGTTCAATGCGTGGTGATGGTGCTAGTAGGAAAAGCAGGATTTGAAGAAGGTATTTAAAATTGGCATTAAACATTATTTATCGGCGCATCGATCGATCGCTTTAGAAATATCGTTAGAGGGATATATCGGCAGAGCAAGATATTTAATATCGTTATTGCGATATTAAAAAAATATTGATACTTGGGGATACATTGATAAATACTCCAGCCCTAGTTCACATAGACTATTAATATTTTCCAACTGTACATACTTGTTGCCTCGTTTAACCTTCAATGTACTTATAAATTTATAGCCTGCAATTTACGCGAGTTTTGGAAAAAAACACTGAAAATTCCGAACGGCTAAGTTGTTGATTATTTGCTATTTACCCGGACACTTGTTTGGTTATATCATATTTGCCGCCATGAGAAATTGTAAAGCTGGATTGACAATAAACACAATACGCAAACTTTCCATCCTGACTAGATGATCTTATACATCGAAATTCAGTTCTATAGCCATCTTTAAACAGTTGATAATAAGATTTCTTTTCAGCCATCATCAAAATTTTCAAGAGTGCGCGATAATTGTAAAAGCAAACATAATAAAAAAACAAACAACACCCAAGTTTCCCGTGCTTCCGTTTCTGTGAGATGAGCAAGGTTTGAGGTGAACTGAGCATGTCTGGTGAGGAGGGAAAAAACAGGCCGTGCCTCTGAAGCGATGACGTTGAAACGTAGCGTGCTTCAACTAATAAATGGGAATCAACTCAGAATCAATCAATCGATCGATCAAATACATCACGATCTTTGTTTACTAAGTATTTAGCATCCGTGTTAGCAACAAAAATCGTACTTTTTAGATTTTTTTTTAAGATGAGTTTTTTTTTATTATTATTAAATTTAATCGAATGCTTAAACAAATAAACGAAAAAAAAATAGATCGGTTGAAATAGTAGAAAAGGAGTAAAAATC
Source organism: Salticus scenicus (assembly GCA_963930645.1). Taxonomy (NCBI): domain Eukaryota; kingdom Metazoa; phylum Arthropoda; class Arachnida; order Araneae; family Salticidae; genus Salticus; species Salticus scenicus. The sequence goes on from OZ005658.1 coordinate 159,613,177, forward strand.
GCGATCTAGGCGTAAAAGAGTAAAAAATGTCAAAAAAGCGTACATTTTACGCCCGGGGCGTATAACTTGGCAGCTACTAAAATGTTGATTTTTAAATTAAAAATCAACATTTTAGTACCTTAACCAGAGCGCCTAATTTTAATTCCCAACTGCAAAAATTCATCCTGGAAATTTTTACGATGTTTAACTTTAATAACAAAGAAAATTCTTCATTTATTTCTTCTGTTTTAGACTTGTTAGCAAATTCTGGTGGTAATTTGTTTTAAATGAGCGAAATTTCCTTGCCCCTGAAAGGGTTAAGGTGTTTCTATACAAAGTTAAAATATTTAAAGAAGGTTACTTTTAATTTACAACTGAATATACACATATTACTTAAAAGAGAAAAAAAAAATCAAAAAATGGTTTATGATTTTCGCTTTTCTTCCATCCATCCATTTGTCTTTTTTTTCCCCCTTAAATTTTGGTCAGTTTTAAATTTTTTTGGCGGCCCTAGGCATCCGCTTAGGTTCGCCTAATGGTAAAACGGGCTCTGGATTAGAGGTCTGCACGGGCCGGACTTTTGGCCCGACCCTCGAGCCGAAATTTTCAATTTGCTCTCGGGCCGGGCCTAGCCAGGCTCAATATTTTTGTGCGTACTCGGGCCAGGCCTGGAAAAAAATTTAAGCCTGAATCTTTTTCTAGATTCCTAGTTAATCAACGAAAAAGGAAAATGATAAAATACTTTTTCAGTCATTTATTTTACATAATTTTACAGTCTGGTATGTCACATAAAATTTTATTTTGTTAAAAGATGTCTGTAACTTCAATTTAATTGTCTATCAGCTTGTCTGCTCGTGATCTGATTTTCCCAAAATATTTTAAACATGTCTCGAAATTAATATACTTTATTTAAAGTTATGTTAGATGGTTTCCATTTCAAAATAATATGCATGTTGTTACCAGTTTGCGTACATGTAACAAACAAAAGGAATTAGATACGTTACTGTATATAAGGCTTTGTTTTCTGTGGTCTGTAGTGTTTAGGTGGCAGTAGTGGCACCATAACCTCCCCGACAGGGGGGCACTATACAGAGAGAGTTTATTATATGGATATTTATCAAAAACTGCAATATTGTTAATAATATTACTGTTAATACTCGTACCATTCCATTTGTTAGTACTCCTCGTGGTTTTGGAGGTCATCGTGCCATTCTCAGAGTGTATAATATTTTCTTTCCACAGAAAAAAGTATGTGCAGAGTGCCTGAAGGAAAATTCTTAAGAAAAAATTAATCTTCGTATCCGTTGATCACAAGTATATATATAGTCGAATTTCCCTAACGGGGCCACATATCGTGCGACAGAAAATTGGCTCTTCAGATAGGTGACCTTGATATAGATGTTTTCTTCCTAGTCACGGAGTAATTACAGAACAGCAGCGCCACCTAACAACTCATATGCACCTGAATTGATTCAGTACATTGTTTCAAAATGGCCTTCCAATATGAATCCAATACTTTCTTCTATTGAATATAGAATGCAAAAACTGGAATGCTCCAAGTTTGTAAAAGGAAAGAAAAATTCTGATAAAAGGAGAAAAACTGAAAGTTTTGTATTTTTTCCCCGACAGATTTTAGGAATATGCCCCGATGGGGGGGGGGGGGGTCACGGACTCCCCGACGGGGGGGGGGTGGCCACCTAACAGGGACCATCCCTGTTAGGTGGTATGAAAGCTACAAAAATTCTTCTGCTGTAACTTTTCCTCTAAAGCTTCTTTTTCTTTTCTCCGGGGCACTGGATGAAAGTAGCATCATTTTTAGCATGTGCAAAAGCATCTTTTCTGTTGAATATGGTTGGGTAAGCATTAAAGTATTTTTTTTTATCGGATCACATGAAAGATTTGGATACATTACAGTATATAACAGGAAGTGGTTGAAAGTGTATTTTTAGTACTATTAACCACTTTAAATATGAAATTTTTATTTCTCTGACTGAGTGAAAATAATGCCTGGAATGCAATTTTAAAATTTCGGCCCTTCTAGACCTCTACTCTGGATACTGAGCATTTCTATCTCTTTATTGATTCTAGAATTGATCGTTCACTGATAGCTGGAAAACGAGAAAAAAGGGGATAAAAAAATAAGTATATGATTGAGAAATATTACAGTTTACTTCTTTAAAGGTTATAGAATCTAATAAAGCAAATTTAAAATGAATATTAACAATTACTGGGGAGATTGGGAAACAAATGTCTTCTGCTTAGCATTTGGTCGCCAATTGCTGAGATATTGAAAAAGAAGGGGGGGGGGATTAAAATATAATTTTATGAGCATGAAATATTGAACAATTCCGTTTCTTTATAGATCCTAGAATCTCATAAATGTAAATTGAACATTTATATTTATTTATTTTTTATCTAATTTAAAACCTAGATTATGACAATGTTCTGAGTTTGAAATTAGCAGTCGTTAGTTGTATTTTACAACTGAATATTTTGTTTGGACGACCACAATTTTATACCTAGTCATTAAATTGATGCCTAACATTCTCTTTTGCCTTCAGAGTTAACAAACTGGATAAATAATCTTAAGTGATTATAGCTTTATTTGTAAATAACAATTTTAAAATGGCACCTTAATAGACTGTAATGGCAACTAAGAAAGCAATGTCAGTTGGCACCCAACTTGCTGATTTATCTGAAAAAAGACCTTTCACAAAATTTGTCTCCTTAAAAGCAGATCTGTAATTAATTTGTTTTATTTCGAAAATTAATCTTCCATGGAACTTAAAGGCTCCCTTAATAACCTGACGTTCTTTACTGTATTTCCTTAAAAAGCAAATAGATTATTCACAAAAACAGGGCCCTGTCTGAAAAGTCTAGACAGACCCCTGATATTTATTTGTCTTAACTTCTACAGTTACTAGCATAAGAATGAGACAAATCAGTATCAATATTTTAAAAAATCAATGTAATTTGCTTCTGTTTTTCAGATGAATTTATAAATAAAATCAAACATTTTTAAATACATTGGGTTGGCAAGAAAGTTATTTCGGTATTCGAAAAGAGATAATACTTTCAAAATGAAGAATTTTTGATATTAAACATGTATAATTAATTCCACCTTAACAACCTTTTTCACAAACTCTTGTACACATAAATTGCAACATTGACAGAAAAATAACAAAGCAAACACAAAGCTATTTCTTTTTAAAAAACAGAAAGAACCTTCTTGCAAATCCAAATAAATGAAAACTTGGAAAAAAAAAGAATTAAGTAATTGACACAGATAAAACAAAAATCTCTATGAATTTTTATTAAAATTCCTAAGAATGTCTAAATATTCTTTTCTTAGCACTTGGCGCTCTTCATGCCGCCTATGCCGTGTCTCTTCTCTCTCTTTTCTCTCCTGGCACCTCTGTGCCCTTTCCCAATCCCTCTTTTTTTCGACTACATCTAATCTATTGAAGTAAACTCTACACCAAGCCGGCAACTCTGCCCTCTTCTTCGGTGTATCACTTACTCCACCTGGAGTTGGGTTTGTTGCTGGCAATGATGTTGGAGTCAAAGATGATGCTGCCAATGATGTTGGAGTCAAAGATGATGCTGCCAATGATGTCGAAGATGATGCTGGCAATGATGTTAAAGATGATGCTGGCAATGATGTCGAAGATGATGCTGGCAATGATGTCGAAGATGATGCTGGCAATGTTGCTGAAGTTGAAGGGGTTGCCAATGCTGGCGGAGTTGCTGAAGGATCATTACTGGGATGTGCTGCAAAATCCTCTGAAAAATAAATACACGTGTTTTAAGTATGTTTCAGAAAATAAAACAAAATATTATCCAGAATAAAGTATACTCTTAAAATCTAAACAATAATTTTGTTCAATTCTGTAACGTACACTAAAAATTAGAGATGGAACAAAGCTTCGGCCACCTTACCGAAGCTTTGGCTTGGCCGAATAATGAGCGTGATTCGGCCTATAACATTTTATGTTGTGAATATTCTTTTAACATTTATTATTATATAAAATATTGTCATTTAAGTTATGCACAAGGGTACCTTATAATAAAACATAGTAGAAATTTATATTTAATTTAAAAGTTTGTGTGCATTGATCCTTTGGAACCATAAATCATACAACAATTAATAATTACCAAATTGTAAGTAACTAACGGAAATGTATGAAATAAACAATTTACTGAACATAAAAAAAGAGCATGGCGCCACATCATAACAACACAAGATCACTTCGGCTTCAAGTCAGCTACCACAGCAGTCGATACTGAAGAGAGCCGGGGCCCAGCTAAAATTACTATCATGAACGACCAGCAATGAAGTAACGTCAAGTTTTTAAAAATCTATTTTAATTTATATATTTAAACAAGACATGAGGTTCTATTTTCTACTGAAATTTAGAAATATCAGTGATGCCGTTTGGGTTTTAAAATCCTGGGTCCCTAGGACCCAAGAGTTTCAAAAATCTGGGTATTTAAAAAAAAAAAAAATAAAATAAAAAATAGCTCACCACATAAATGAATTTATATAAAGATATAAAATAAAATCATTTTTCACTGATAATCTTATTTGCAATGGCACTTTGTTTTGTCGTCTCAGAGTTGGAACTTTGTTTTTGATCGCATCGGCCACTCATTTATTTTTCCTTTATGGCAAAATGGAGTTTTACAGGATTTTTTTTTTCGTTTACTCCCCAGAACAGAATGCCTTAAAAATATAAGGAAAATATCAGTTTTAAACAAGAAATATATTTTAAATTTTACTTTTCCTTCTTTCAGTTAATTTTTTTTTTTTTTTTTTTTTTTTTTTTTTTTTTTTAAGAATGAGAATTACGCATCCCCTGACACCTGCCACAATAAATTTTTTGCGTCCTGCCTTTGATTTTTCACGTAATTTATGCACTATAGCACTTAAACGGTATCGCTAAATACATTTAACTTTTATGATAAAATCTTTCTGCATGTGACCTGACAATTTCTTTTCTGCGACAATGCTATTGTATCACTAATATTTTAATACAGGGCAAAAAGGACATTTAAAATTACATAAGAAATAACCCCTTAGTGTTTTTTTTTTTTTTTTTTTTTACTGAAAAAAAAAATACAAATACATCATTCTTTTTGAGAATACTATGACAAATTTACAAGCAGTTCTCTACACAAAATGTTTTATTTCCCAAATATCAACAGTTTTCACTCGCTTATAACTGAACAAGCCAGAAAAGTTATGGTAAATTGCCAACTTCAGTTGGTTTCCAGTTTGGATGATATTTGGGCAAATACACAGAAAAAGAGCAAGTTAATTACCTAGGGAATTTAATAATTGTACAGTTAAATTTTTAAACTTTTAAAGTTCTTACAGTAAACTGTGCTAAATGGGAAAACCCAGTAATAATAATAATAACATATAAATAAAAACTACCACCGACTCACTGATTTCTGCAATGCAGTTTATTTATTTATTTATTTTTAATTACCACAAAAAAGAATAAAAAACTTTTATAAGATCAAGGGTTGATCCAGGTTTTAATTTTGGGGGCCTATTTTTGTGAAAAAAAAAAGAATTGTCGCTAAAAACCTTTTATTGTAGCAGCTACTCTGTCTAATGTTTAATATCAAGTTAATAGCATTTTATTAAACAAGTACAGACACTCATTAAAAATGATGCTGTAAACATGGAAAATTTTTACAAAAGTATTTTTATAAAACAAAATTTTGTGAAAGGGCTGTTTTTATAAATCTGAATTTTGTGAAGGGACCCATTTTAGGGATTTGAATTTTGTGAAGGGGCCCATTTTAGAGATTTGAATTTTCAGATGGGACAGCAAAAGGGTCCCAATTTTTGCCTGGATGAACCCCTGAAGATACAACTTAATAGTTGAATGTAATTTACTTGTTACACATATTTAAAATATATACCAAAGAAATTCTTTAAATAAATTGAATGTGTTGATTAACATATTTCAATAACAGTATCAATTGCTTACCTCTATAGGACGGTCCACCCATTGTACTATTATAAGTAACAATGGGTGCAATATCCGGCCTCCGGCCTAATACTGCGTCCATGGCATAAAAATGAACGAAAGTGTTGATAGCAGCACCTCCAGACTTTTGCCTCCTTTACTTTTACTTTCTTATATGTCCTTACCAAACTCCGCCATTTCTCGTAGCACATGCTACCTGTTACATCAGCAAACCCCCTCAACGTCATATTTGCAGCAATTATTTCAAAGACCTGGAAGTGAAAGGGTAAAGAATCAAATATTACTGCACCATTCATGCTTCTAAAGATGCATATATGTATCTATAACATAAGTAATATACAAAATATATCAGCTCATAACATAAGATTTCTTGAGCAATACTTAAGTAAAATGTATTGCAATATTTAATTCAGGGGTGAATATGGCAACTCATAAATGAAAACCCTGCAGAGACATTAACAACAGACGACAATTGCAGAGTCTATGCTAAATTGTATGTCAAAGTATGTAATCATGGAAAAATCTTGAAAATTGCTACATGTATACAGAATGAATAGCAGGGGGAGACTTATTAATAAGCTATCATAAGTCTATTATTCAAAGTAATTACTTATACCTCAAAAAAGTGATATTCAAATAATTCATAATACACCACAAGGCAAATCAAACATACAAAATTTCAAATTTCTATAAAAATTTAATAATTAATACTGAGCAAATTTTCTATGAAATTGAAAATCAGAATTGGTCTTAAAAACTTATACTTCTATACCTCCTAAAAACATGGGGTGAAGTATTTAAAATCTGAAAATAAATAATATTGTAAATTCTCCAGTACATCACATAGCAAATTAAACATTTCATTTAAAACGGAACAATTTGATATGACAGGGGTTGGTTTGAATTTTTGGGGCCCATTTCTGTGAAATTTTTATTTATTTTTGTGAAAAAAAAAAAAAATAATAATAATAAAATAAACTGTCGCTAGAAACCTTTCATTTTAGCAGTTACCCTATCTAATGTTTAATATCAAGTTAACACGTTAATCGCCATGTCAGTCATATGTGTCTGACGCATTTTTAACTAGGAAATAACCCTAAAAGGAATATGATATACGCCGAGTAATTATTAACACGTTAATCGCCATGTCAGTCATATGTGCCTGACGCATTTTTAACACGCATTTTTAACTAAATTGTCTAATAAAATTACCATGGCCCATGTAAAAATTTTTCTGATATTATCGTGGCGATTAACGTGTTAATAGCATTTTATTAAACAAGTATATACACTCATTAAATATGATAATGTAAACATGGAAAAATTTTACAAAAGTATTATTTTTATAAAACAAAAATTTTGTGAAAGGGCTGTTTTTATAAATCTGAATTTTGTGAAGGGACCAATTTTCTGAATTTGAATTTTGTGAAGGGGCCCATTTTAGAGATTTGAATTTTGTGAAGGGGCAGCAAAAGGGTCCCAATTTTATCCTGGATCAAACCCAGCATGAAATTAACAAACAGCAAAACTTTCAAAAAACCTGAATTCAGTGGTAGTTCTGGAAAACTTTCCCTCCTAAATGTGGTTGGAGATAGTAAAGAAGCAAGGAAAAATATACGTAAAAAAGAATATAGGTTTATACATATATAGAAAGAGCAGATGTGAGAAAAATTAAGCAACAACTTAGCTAATAATTATGCAATTAAGAAAACCGAATAAGAAATGACGAGATATTTTAATAAAAGATGCAATGTAATATACCTCTAATGAATACAGCTTCTATCCTGTCTTGTTTGCTTAGTTTTTAAAATATATAATAATACATATACTTTAAATAGCACATAAAGGTGGCTAACATTTTAAAATCAATTAAAATTAAAAAAATTAATTCATTGAATGCAAAGTAACTTCAAATTATAACCGAAAAGGTGAATACCTTACAGAATAGAAGATAATTATCGAACTCTGGTTATACGCCGATCACTTCTATAATGTTTTACTCATTTAGTAACATATTTTGTCGATGAAAGTTGAAATATACATTTCTGAAATATAAAATGAGGCAAACACCTTGAAATTATTTTTAGAAACGAATTAGTAAATTTAAAAATAATTAGATTTCACACTTCTCAAGTGAGAGAGACAAGTTACTATGCACGGCTTCTTGATTTCCGTGGTTAATAAAAAATCATTACATTTTATAATAGTAATATTGTGTTAAACTAAACAGGGGCCAAAAAATGCATAGGTTTTTCTTCGGTTTTTATGAATGTTAGATACAAAAAACATTTTAGATTAACAGTGAAATAAATAATTTCATTTCCTTATAGTCTAAAATGATACAAAACGAAATCCTCAAAGATTACTTACTTGTTTTGTTTTGAAATTCACATTGTTTAATTTCTCCTTCTCCTCATCGTACACGGCAATCAGGGCTTTTACAGAGCCATTTGTTCATCTGAAATTTTTGTCGCACTCTATTTGGATATTGTTCCTATCTATATTCTCACACGAATGTAATGCTAGTAGGTCCAAAGTACCGAATATATTCTCGCAATCGGGGCATAAGTAGTATTGGTAAAGATGAGTTCCCTCCATTATGTCTACTAAAATCAAAGAAAGAAAATTAAACAAGCAATGGAACTGGAGCAGGCAAACGCACAACGTGCAAAACACTACGGATATGAAAATAACCGTGAAATAAACAACAAACGTAAACATCTCAACAAAAACACATCACGTGACCCAATTACCCACAAAATTTTTCTGGGTTTTGTGTGCAAAGCACGGGCTACCCATTCACCAGCTGTGAACGCCTTGGGCATGCATGGGTAAACCCCAAATGATCACGTGATGCCATCTGTGAACGGTGTGGGTTAACATGGGCAATCCCGTGCTCGCCCAGGCTGTGTATCGTGAACTCAACCTAAATGTAGTTATAATATTAAAAGTGTAATATATCTTTCATGGATTTTTTAAATTGTATTAATGTCTGTTTTCATAATTTCAACAAGAAATATCTATATACATTGCTATTAATTACTGGAAAACGTAACATTTAATTTTATGTGTGTGTTTTATTAAATTTCTATTTAATAAGATCATTAACTACTTATTCAGTGGATTTTATTCACAGTGAAATTTGTTATTAATACTTTGCTAGTGTCAATTTTACAAGGGTGAATATATATATATACATATATAAAGAAATACAACTAATCAGAAAAACAAGTTTCTACAGTTCATTCTATACATACCTAGATAAAAATAAATTTTAATAGCATTTTTTTTTTTTCATTAACATTTATAAGGTATTATTATGAGATTTACACAGTTTTATGTAACAAAGCAAAAGGGATCGATGCATGCATATTATTATTTGTTTCTTTATTTCCCTTGCCTGCTAGTGAGTGGGGTAAAATTTTTAGTTGCTTAAAATCATTAATGTTACTTGATGAAAAACGAACAAATATGATAAATGCTACTTTGAACTTGTTATTAAATTTGAAATACTAATTTAAAATTTTGAGGCGAATCTACTTACCTTTTTATATGTATTACAGTGCGGGAGAAGGTTTAACAAGATCAGAGAATGTAGCTTTAAAATTTCTCTACTTCAAAAATCCAATTAAAAGTATTGTACATTTTATTTCAGAAACTATTTTAGTAACATTAATTTGAACATTTTGAAATATTACAACCTCATGATTAATTAGGCTTCTTCCCCCACCCCCTCTCTACAAAAAATTAATTTCAAAAATTTGACCCAAAATCAATACTTTTTCTTACTCATATATATGGTAGAAAAAATATTGTTTCTGGGTCAAATTTTCAAACTTGAGATTTTTATTTATTTATTTATTTATTTATTTTATGTGTATGTTATCAGCATGTCTCAAGAACAAATAGTAGTAGGACGTTCAAACTTGATATTCTAAATCTATATCATATACTGATGCTGCCCTTAACTTTTTCTGGAGATGCTACACTTAACTTTTTCTGCATATATATATATATATTTGAGTATGTGCGACAACATATTGTTATTCAAGAAATTCTATGTGTTCATGTACAAGTAATATTTTCTAACATTTTTCTACATTTAAATAAACCACTATTTCTGAAAGTATTATTATTATTATTATTTAATTAAAAATTAAAACATTGTTAAATGTAAGTGGTACAACTGGTAAAGTTAAAAAAAAAAAAAAGTGTGATTGACACCTGAATAAAAAGATAATTAGCGAGCCGAATATTTAGTATTCAGTTGACCAAATATTCGGTAATCGATCAAAACTGCTATTCAGTGCATCCCTAATGTTTATTATTTATTATATTTAAGATTTTTAATTAATCAATAATTTGATGGTGTGTACATAAAAATTAATTTGTAAAAAAAAAAAAAAAAAAAAAAAAAAAAAAATCTCTGAATCAAAAGTTTTTTAGTTTAAAAATAAAATGTAAAATTACACCAGAAAATTAGCAAATTTAAATTGCATAATTTAGCAATTTATAATGAATATGTTAAATTTAATTTAAAAAACAAAATAACAAATAGCTTAAAAATGAAGTTTAATTTAATTTCGTGATTGGTTACTCATTACATAAAATTTAGAATCAAAATGATCAGTCAGTCTCTTTTTCTGATGAAAGATCAATTAAGCTAGTTTCCTCAGTGATGAACAACTTATCTAATTCTTCATCATCAATATTACCTACTTTGTATAAACTCAACTGTTTTTGTTTTTTTATTTGGCTTTTAATTTAATATTAGATCGATTTGTCACTTTTTTCTACCAACACACTATTTCTTTTTCATTTGTAAACAATGTGATATGTTTACTGTTTAAATAGTTGTCGGATAAATTCATTTTTATCTCTCATACGGATAAGTATAAAACATTTTAAAGCAAAAGTATAAATAATTAGAAATATATATGATTTAAACAGGAAGAAGTTACAATGATTTCAGCCAATCAGGAGGCATCTCTATTTCTGAAAAGAGTGGGATTGGGAAAAATGCCTGCAACGAAAGTTTCAATACAAACAAAACATATCGCTTGTAAATCTGCAAGATCCTTGCACCTCTCGTAAGTCAACAGTTGCAAATGTGAAAGATGGCTAAATTATTATTCTGAACTTGAAGAATTAATCAGTGCTTCATATATATAAGTATATATATGATATTAAATCAGTTCTTTAAGAAACAAATAAGATCTATTAGGTTTGGGATAATGGAAGTTTATTGACAGATATCGGATGGATTCACAATCGAATAACAAATAATTTTTCAATTATTCATTTTCGATTTGTTTATCTATACATATAAAAGAGTACTTCCACTCACTCACTGACTCATCAACGCACAGCAAAATCTACTGCAGCCAATGACTCGAAACTGGGTCAGATTACTGAACATATAGTGTAAGCACCCCCTAAGAAGCGATTTTGCGAAATTCACCCACCAAGGGGGAGTAGGGGACAAAAAGTGATTTCACATACTCCTATATATCTCAAACAAAAGAACAGATATACATAAAATTTTTGCTCTAATATATAGTTAATACAAATACCTAAAAACCAATTTCTGGAATTTTAGAAATTCAGCCCCCGATAGGAGGAAGAAGGGGCAAAACATGATTCGAAATAAGAGTAAGAGCGCTGAAAATTAGTGTTGTTAGGTTTTGTGGCCCGATAAATCGATTGCGGATACTTTAAAAAATACAGAATTATTACAAGAAGCGGGAAGGGGGGGGGCGGGTGCAGGGGTAAAATAAAGAAATTCAGATAGAATGTTAGAAATTAGTATTATTAGGTTTAAAAGCCTGAAAGAACGATTGCGAGTATTTTTTGAAGTCTAAAATAATTAGGAGGAGCGGGAACGGTATATGAAGGAACATGCACGCCTGTATACGCTACCGCAGGCAGTGGGGGCCCGGACCGATTACTCCACCGATGGGAGAGGATTATTTTTTGTATTTTATATTTATGTTTTTCCCTTACGGTAATATAAGGGATTCTTTAAGAGTGTCAATTATAAATGTACTCGCACAGCGCACAATGGCCTGCGCTGTTGAAGGCAGTGGGAACCCGATGCGACATTTTTTCCAATCAGAATTTTTTTTCTTTTTTTTTTTTTTTTTTTTTTTTAGCATGATAAAAAATTATGCAATTTTGAGCATTCATTAACTATAGCTATTCATTTAAAAATAGTGACCAGCGAAGCGGGCATAGCCTGCTAGTTGTATCATAAACAAATACAGTTCATTAGATTTTAGAATTTGCCAAGTAAATGGTAGTGTAACTTCTGATGTCACGTAGATTTCTGCAAACTCTTTGTACTGACATTTAGTAAAGAAATAAATAAAAATTTAAGTTATTATATATTTTTCAAAAGTTTAATGTATATTTAAAGAATATTTATAAATATTCTTAAAGTAAAAGCATATTTAACCCCTTAACTGCCTCGGGCGTATATTTACGTCTTGCCGAAGTACGGTCCTTTGTGTTACGCTGCTACTAGTGAAACTAGTTTCATGGCTTTGGAGTGTTTTAGAAGGATTTACGAATTTCACAAAAATGGGATGTGGGAGTAAGTGATAGGGGAATGTTTCTGGAACAGTGAATGTATAACTACGCCTCTGTGTGAAAAATGGTGGCACTCGGAAGTGAATCTCGTAATTTTTCGTCGGAAGGTAAGGGGTTAAAATATATCTGAAGTATAAGTATATTTAGATATATGTAAGTAAAGCTTATTTCAAGTAAAGTTTGAAAGTATATTTTATCAAGTATATTTTTTTTAATTTCAGGTGAGCAACTGATGATCTAACGCTACAAAAGACACTTTACAGTTCAGATATTAATAATTCAGATAATTGTATTACTTAGGAATTTTTTCACATGAAATCCATTTTAGCAATATGTATATGTTGTTAATTCATTTTTCACAATCACTAATTTATTTCTATGTCATATAAGTAGCCAATTATATACGCATATGTTAGTTTATGAAATTAATTTTTCAAAGAATAATGCACTAGAGTTGTGTACATTATTTGCATGAGGTTACGTTTGAAATAATTGATTAAAGAACATATTTCTGCGCGAAACTGATGTGGTTATTAATATATACATATACGTATGCAGAGAGTCCCATAAGTTTGTAGACATTTTAAAAATTCATTACTATTGAAGGACTGATAGAATTGAACGCGGTTTGCAAAAATATCATTCTCGTGCAAAGTTTTTTTTTTTTTTTTTGGTAAGGAAATAATATAGTTGAATTTTTTGTCGACGATAGTTAGAAAATAAATTAATTTTTCGCACGGATGTGAAAGAAAAATATGCAAATGAAAGTCCTATAAATAGCATAATTTTGCGATAAAAACAGTTTATTTCTTATTTGGCCTCCTACTTGTGTATACATGAAGTTTTAATTGCGATGCTGACTTGGCGGATTAAGCGTTACTGGTGAAGATGTTTTCCCTCAGATATGAACTGCCGACTGAAGCTGCAGTTAGCCTTGTTATAACTCGTTTGCAAACTATAATTTTTGGTGACGACGAACACATAGAATAGGATTTCTATGCCTGTAAACATATGCATGCGAATAAGTACAGTTTTTCATGAAAATGTGTGATCTGGTCACGCACAGCAACCTTTATCGACAAATAACTTAATAATTATTTTTTCTTTACCAGAAAAAAAAAAAAAAAAAAAAAATCCCCTTTCAGGAGAATGATTTTTTCGCAAATCGCGTTCAATTCTATAAATTCATTCAATAGTTATGAATTTTTAAAATTTCTACAGACTTATGGGACACACTGTATGTATGTATGTATATATATATATATATATATATATGTATATTGGTCAATGCTATTTTGAACTAATTAACTGTGGATCTAACTGCTAACTGATTGTTACATTTTTACATGTGCGACGTTTATTGCTTCAATTTCATTTAGAAAGGTTAAAGTAATCTTATTCTTCTACAATTTTATGGGTTGTATTTTAATCTTACATTTAAATGGTTATGGTTTTTCATATTTAGGTAAAGGTTTTATTATGATTATCGTTTTATTATCGTTTTATTATTATCTTCGTTTTTCTGTATTGACTATGTCTATTTCTTTTTTGAGTTGTGTTCATATCAAATATTTTATTCAGTAAGTTGAATTTTTGTATTTTTATTTTAATCTTAATTTTATGGTTTTGGTTTGTCATATTAGGTTATAGTTTTATTTTTATCTTCTTCTTTAATGGATTTTCTATGGGTGTTACGGGCCTGCGAACAAAGAAATTCTTAGCTTTTGCTTTCTTTGTTACAGAAAAACATCCATATTTTAGCATATTTGCATTCTACCAGGCCCTTGACAACGTTAGAATGCAAATAATGCTTTTTTTCTCATTCCAATTTCCAATATTTATTTCGATTTTTCTTTAATTATTCTTTGATTTGATATGGGTAGTCTCAGCTTGTGATCCGAGGAATTGTTTTGATACTGAAGTTGAGTCATCTTTAAATTACATAAAAACATTTTTGCACTGATTATATTAATGTATTTCTACATATATATATATATATATATACTTTTTTTTTTATTCAAAAAAGCCATTGCGAAACAAGTAACAATAGGAATCACATTTGTCACTGAACAACTTAAATCATTTTCCATAACAGTTTTTTTTTTTTTTTCGTGGAAGGGAAGGCTAAAATGCTATTTTTTATGCATGATGACCTACATCTTAATGCAAAACAACATTTTGCTGGCTTTATGTACATAATTAGTTTTTTCCTTAATATCAGTTTAAAAGAGAAAATAGTGTTCTAAACTTATTTCTAAGAAATCAAATTTCTGACTGCACAATCCAAAACGATTTTTCAAAACTGCTTCTTTTTAAAACTAATTTTTCTGCATGATTATCTTCATCTCATTGCAAAAAAACATATTTGTTGTTTTTCATGTGCACAGTTACTTTACTTTTTAACATCAGCTTAAAAGATGAAATAGTTTTACAAAATACCACAGGCTGTTATTTTGACATATTTTGTATGCTTATACAAAATAAATAAATACATAAATAAATAAATAAAATAAATTTCTACACATGAAAAAATTAACATAGTAATTTATATGGAGCTTTACATATACATTATCGATAGTTTTATTGCAAAAATATTGACTAAAACATAAAATTGCGACTTGCTTTGCTGATATTATATGTGTAAATTAACAAACAAACGTTGACATTCGCGAAGAATTTCATCGAGAAGACGAAAGAAGAATGAAAATTTTCTGCAGAAAAGTATTATTATTATATTTATATATATTCTATTAGAGGTATTCAAACCTATGTTACAAACCCCCCCATCCCTCCATCCCCCCCCCAAAAAAAAGAAAAAGAAAAGTGTAACATAATTACATAATTGCACAGTATAATTTATTTATTTATTTATTATTATTATGGAAATGTAGGATAAAATGCGAGGGCTATAAAATACATGATTCAAAAATATATAATAGATGCTGAGATACAATCATCTTTAAAATCGCAGTTCTTAAATAATAGCAGCGCCACCTGTCGTCGATAAATATCCAAAATGAAGTGCCCGGGAAAGTCTTTCCTGCAGGCAGTGGAAACCTGGACCTGATGCAGTGTGGTAAGGAAAAGAGCTGACTTTGGGTACCCGAGGTGAGGTTTAGAATGATTTTAATGTATTTTGTTTTCTTCAGTTTTTATTTATAAAGTTATATATATGTATATATATATATATATATATACATAAAGTGATTTAATTATTTTGAAAATTCATTTAAATATAGTGACCAGCGGAGTGGGCGTAGCCTGCTAGTATTATATACACATACATGTATGTTTTCTGAAGTATTATTGCAGTTCATTCTAACTGGTCAACAGACTTCAAATATTCTTTTTAGTTCCAAGTGAATTATTTGTTTGAAGGATTTGATATAATTAATTTTAATCGGAAATTGTTTTTTCTATGAACAACTTTTACATTTGTATCATCATCCAAATGTTTACTTTTATAATTAACTGTATATTGTTTTATATTTTGTATTGAGATCAGAGAATACTTGAAATAAATAGAATAGCATTGAAGCTAAATTCGAGATTTCTATAAAACTTCAATCATTTAATAAAGTACGATTTCAATATTTTGGAGGCTATACATTGTATGAAAGTCAAGTGTGTGTATGTTTTGTAAACATTTCATTTGTTCAATCTTCATTGAAATCTAAATATTCATTAAATTTTTTATTACCTTATAATTACATGTTTTGGAGAGAGTAGATGAATAAAATTACAGAAGATAGAAAAAAGGGAAGAGTTAATGTTGCTTTAACAAGAGTGTGTACATCTATTGAGAATGCAGTATGTGGTAAGCTCAATATCCAAATATAAACTCTCATTATTTAAAATCAAGATTATTGAAAGTTCATAATCTGTAAAAATTTTTATTATATTTTACTTTCAATCACATAAAGCTTATTTAGTACTGATGGTATTAGATATACGTATTTTTATTTCTTCTCCCAGTTATTTATCCACTTTTAACCAATATATATGTATGTATGTAAAACTATTTAAAATTCTGCTTAAATTTGCATTCAGAGAATCGACTGCAATATAGTTACATGACTATGTATTTTATTTTTTAAATTTGCGGTTAAGAAGATCTAAACAGGTGAACACTGGATGAAAAACATTCATAGCTTATTGAACTAACATCTGAATGAGAATGTAAGTGTTATGTGAGTTTTAGTATATTAGCATAACATATTATTATTATTATTATTATTGTTTTTTTGGTGGGGGGGGGGGGGGATAATAATGCTACGATCATGATTCCATGAATACAATTCTATTAAAGGTAAGATTTAAAAATTTAATTTAAAAGTTTTATTATCAAATGATAAATAATTTTACTTAATTGCGAAATATAACATTTTATATTACGCATCATAGCAACACCAGTTCTAAAGTGACATTGTGATGTTTATATTCATCTACTTAGTATTATTTTATTTATTTAAATTGAAGAATTGAAGAATAAGCAAAATATTAAAGTTAATAGCTATGAAATTACATATAATCACTAATGAGAAAGTGATAAATATTTATTCAACCCTCAATTATTTTATTTTATTAATATAATTTATATTTTAAATAACTATTCAATAAGTACTATCATAAAAATCCTGATTTTAAAAGATAAAAAAATATCAAGAAGTACAAAAGATCATACATTTCATTTTGTAAGTATTTTATATTTGATTTTTTTATGATCAAGAATATGGTAATTCTTCAATCGGATGAGTATTTTAAAACATCAGTGCATTTACCTCAATCTTGAATTAAAAAATCTCACTAAATGAAGAATCACAATGTGACCTGATGGAGAATATTCCAGTTTATCGAACAATTATCTGAATGAGAATTTGGCTGTTATGCCATTTTTAGTATATTGGCATACCATACTGAATTCTCTTTCAGATTGTTCAATGAAGTAAAATCTTGAAAAATACATCTTCTTTTGAAGTGAAGCAGTTGTCTACTTGATATATATATATTAATTCAATACCACCATGAATATAGTAATTATTTGTATAAATGTAGCTCTCCTATATTCTCGACAAGACTACTAATTTTTATTCTAATAGGCAGCCATTAGAGTGGCAACAATGTTTATTGAATCAATAAGAGTGAATCGAAATTTTATAATTTTGAACATATAAGCAAATTAAAAAAGAATTTTATTTGTGGAAATTCTGCTGATTATTATATACACTAAGCGACAAAAAAAAAGCCGCACTGCAGAAAAGGTGACTTATATCTTTTTTATTTGTAATATATTTAAAATTAATGTTTGAAACAAATAAAACTGTCTTGTTTGCGTAATACCAAAGGTATGAAATGATACCTATGTATATTTTAGATTGAATAATTCGCTTTATTGCACTTCACGAAATACTTTTTAAAAATCTGCATAAAATTTTCTTTTTGAACATAATGCAATAACCATACACTTTGCATTCTATTATGATTTATTATATGAAAAAACAAGTTATATTTTAATATATGAAATAAAACTATTTATTTGTTAGATCTAAGCAATTTTTTTGTTAAAAATATGTATTTTGCATTGGGTTAATTCCACCTTTATATGGAATTACTGCATTAATACGCAATGACATAGTTTTATACAGTGTTTTAATATAAATCTCAGAAATTTCAATGTGCCAAATATCACAAATTATTCTTTCTAGTTCTGGCAAAGTTATGGGCTTCAAATTTGGAATCCTTTCCCCTCTCCCCACCTTTTTATAAACGAAACGTTTTCGAGCGGATCACGATTTTGACTATTTCCATGTCTGGTAAAGAAGAAATTCTACTATATCCTTTGTGGTATTTAACTTAAAGTGAAAAAAGATATAATTACTTACAGAATTATAGGTTCTCATGGGAATGTATAAGAAATTTTGACAATTTGAAGTGAATAAACGTACCACAGACGCCGTGTAGTAAGGTGCCTTATTATCTTCAAATGCTGTTTACGGAAATGTCCAAGATACCCCCCCAAATAGTCGGTCAGGCACCACTTTTATGCAGATTGTGTTTTATTTCCAGTTAATTGATCCCTTGAGCATAAAAAATTTCACGAGTGTTTGAAAAGTTATGCACCTCCGTACCATAATGTACGGAGAATATGTCACTGTTTTAAAAGTGGGATTTTCATTAAGTCGGTCATATTTTCGTTGCCAGATCTGCTTGTTTTCTTTAGCTCGAAATAAGTTAAACTTGACTCATCAGAGAGAACCAGTTCAGCCCAATAATTAACTAATCATTTTTTAATTTTTTTAGCCATCTGAGGTCTTGCTTTCCTATTTCTCTTCACTAAGAATGGAATTTTTTCAATTTTTTTTGTCATTTAAACCTGCTTTGTTTAATAGTTGTTGTACTGTAGTTAAAGAAACTATGCTACTAAACACTTTTTCTGAAGCTATTTTATGTTCTAAATGTAATACAAACCGATTTTATAAGCAATGGCTTTTTAACTTACGGTCATCTCGCTTGGATGAGCAGTGTGGCCACCTAAAACCAAATTTCCAGTTTAAACGGCCAAAAACTTTTATATCTTGCTGAAAACCCTTTTACCAATATTTCGTTAATATTTAATTATTTTGCTATCTCACGTATTAAAATATTTTTTGATTTTCATTCAAAAATTAATACTTTTTGTTTTATCGTTAACTGCCTTATTCTTATCATTTTTTAAATAAATTCTAAAATTACAATTTTCCTGAAAATTGCATTTTGTTTTTCACACTGGACTCAAAGCTAAAGTGTATGTGGAGGACAGCATAGTAAAATCTGTTCGAAAATTTGCTTTTTAAACGATAAATTGACTGTTGTAGAAGGCGAAAAGGAAAACCTCCAAGTGCGGCTTTTTTTTTGTCGCTTAGTGTATATATATATATTCCCTTATTTATGTACGATATAATTTCTATCTTTATTTTTTGTCAATTATACTTGTATTATGGGTCACCAAAGCAGGAGATCCATACCCTCCGTACAGAATTAAAATTGCGATGGCGTGTCTCCGGACCATCCTGGATTGTGTTCCAGACCGTCACCAATTACCCATTGCGCAGTACTAGTGTGACGTTAAACCCAACCAACCAACTTTTTTTTTTTTTTTTTTTTTTTTTTTTTTTTGGAGAAACCTTCACTTTTGAGAAAGTGGATTTAATACTATCTTTCGCATATATCAGAGGTGAAACTTTTCTGTGGCTACAACTAAATTTATGGTTTTTGAAAAATTTGTTGTGTTTGAATTTATTGTTAAATAATTTATAAAAATTTTTCTTATTTTTAATTGACTGTATATTGTATAAAAACTCTCGAAATATCACTTATATGTATACTGACCAAACGTCCCCATTTTCTACAATTTTTCTAAGTTTTAAAAAATTGTAGAAAGTAAATTATTAATCAGTAATAGTTTATTTTTAGTCCTTATTTATTTGGGATGGACAAATATATCCATAATTAGATAATTGTAGCAATTTTTAACGCTTCTCTATTATAAACCCAAGTAGCACAAGAACGTTCTTTGAACGTTTAATAACGGTTACAGTAGTTCAAACACCGTGTTTCGTGTCAATAGAACGTTCTATTGTACGTTCAAAAATAGTATTATTTAAAACGTTCTGAAAATGTCTGCTTTGTACCATCTATAACACGTACAATTCTAGTTCTATATAGAACGTTCAACTATATGACCGTCATAACACGTTCTGTAACAGTGTAATTATAACGAACATGACAAAAGGATTTTTAAGTATACTATTGGTAGGCAAACTAGTTTAATCATGAAAATTTTAGACTTCGGTTTTTGAATTTTTTACACGTTTTGTGGTGTGAAGAATCCGAAAATCAAAGGTTGGTATGGTGCCTGTTAATGGGTATCGGTGCCTATTAGTGTGTTAGTCTGTTAGTCCAGGTAAACGAAATCTTAACAACAAATGATTACAGAGAAATCGGACCAGTTTTAAAATATCACGTATGATATCAATCCTATTCAGAGATTTGCAACATTCTAATTTAAAATCTTCGTCAGTTATTCGAAATTTATAATTTTTTAACATGATAGCGGATAGGGCCTTTTTTATATTTTCAGTTTAACGTTTTGTTAGCACGTCAATGAAGAATGCTCAACTAGAAGTAGTAGCGGTGAAGTGAAAAAAATTACAAAATTTTAAATTGGTGAAAATAAAATTGTGGATATTTTATTTCAAAAATCAATGGACAGAATTTAACGAAATTTGTTACATAATTGGAACTTGCCCTCAATTGGTGTTTTTTTTAATTGCATATGGGATATTTCGCCTGATAGGTGGCGCTGCTACGTAGTGAATCCCACCAGTTATGTGATGGTTATATCTCAACTTCTATAGTGTACAAATTCATAAAACTTGATACACGGGGTGTATGTATAAGGAGGTGTATATACATTTTGAATGTATACATTGGCCAACAGGTGGCGTTACTAATCTGCAATTTAATTACGTTATCTGAAAGGCAATATTTCAGCTCATGTGATTTAAAACAAAACTTAAACTTCTAAATTTTGTAATATACTGAAGTTATATGTGAAATCGATTTTATGTAAAACGTTACTGATGCACATCGGCCAACATGTGGCGTGGCTATGTTGCAATTTAATCCCATAACGGGAACGAAATATCTCAACTTCTGTGATTTATAAATGTTGTAAAAGTTGTACGTAAAACTGCTAGTATATAAAACTCTACTGATTAACTTTGGGTGCTTATCGGACGACAGGTGGCGCTGCCACGTTCCAATTTATAAAAAGCCTATATTTTCTATTTACGGAAAGCCTATATCTCAGCTTCTATAATATATATACTCATCAAACCTTGTGTGTGACATACATTTGATATATTGTTGATACAACTTGGTTGTATAACCAGTAATACTCAATGATTTTTTTTTCTTTATTTTATTTTATTTTATTTTTCTTTCTTTCTTTTTTTTTTTTTTTGGGGGGGGGGGGGGTATTCATCGGACATCAATTTCTCTCCAAGGAATAAGTATCCATCATTCCCGAGGGAGGAGAAGGGGTGTATGGAAGATTTTTCAATATGTTTACCTTTAAAACGAATGGTTGAACCATCGATTTCTGATGATTTAAAAACAAATTTATCTACTTTTTTATCATTTTTCATAATAATAACAAAAATGAAAATCTTTAGAAAATTATGTTTTCTAAGATTATATTTTCTAGATCTAGCATAAAACTGATTGTATTCTGATTTATGAAAATCGTATGCATTCGCCAGAGGAAAGTATTTAGATAAATAATAAATTTAATAAATAACATGTTCTGTACTGCAAGAGTTTGAATGGGAAAATATGGACGAATGTTTTGTGATGGCCTCAATGTACAAGTTTTAAAAATGTTTAAGATTTGAGTCTAATGGAAATCGTGAACAAAAAAGAAAATCCCGGATGTTATTGAATGAGTAATATAGTGCATGGTCAGCAGAATTGCAGTCACAAAGATTTTCGCGCTTTAATTTGCAGCTGTTGCGGGAAGTCAAACCAAACGGTTTGGCAACTTTATCGCTAATTTGGCTATATTTTCTCCTATCCTTAATTATTTCTTTTCTTTTATGCATTTTCTTATCCTTAGATAAGATAGAGAAAGTATTGCTTTTTGGGTTAAATTTTGAAAACTGCGTTTTTTTAATACTTACGCGTTTTGAGGTCCCCTGACTCCAAATATCAAGTTTTTACGTTTGATCTCTGAGTGTGTATGTGTGTCTTTGTGTATGTCTATGCGTGTGTGCCTGTTATCAGCATAGCTAAAAAACAAATAATTCCAGAATATAAAAACTTAACATTCTAAATCAGTGTCATATAAGGAAGCTGCACTTAGCTTTTCGTTGAGATCATGGAAATGGTTCGTGTACAGGGATATCCATAATAATTCAAATACATTAAGTATGTGGGTAAAATTTTTTGCTATTTACAGTTTAACATCTATAGCCTGTACTAAACAAAATGAAATGAACATATATTTTTTATAAGCATAAAAGCATGTTTTGTGGAAAATATGGTATGAGAATCGTTCTCCTTTCCTTTACAGGTCTACCCAGGAATAAAAATTTCTTTATACCTATGCAGAGAACAAAATAAAAAAATTTTAAAGTGAAATTTTTAAGGCTTGTTTCGCGCATAATTACACGTTTTGAGGGTCCCTAAATACTAAAATGAAATTTTAAAATGTTAATCTTTGTGTATGTCTGTTATCAGCTAACTTTAGAACATATATTTGCAGACAATTTAAATTTTGTATTTTGAAGTTGATTATGAGGTTGCTACATAAAATATTTGACTAAGATTAATAAGCTTCAAAAGTGGTCAGATCGAAGTTGATTGAATAATTTCAAATGAACTTTTAAATTTAATATCAACCAAGAATTATTTATAGTAAGTACTATATTTAACCCCCTCACTAAGAGAGTTATTCATCAAAATTTATTTGTTCCTAAAAGTAGTTTGAAATATTTGAAAGGTAGATTTATATATAGTACTTGTTACCTTACACCTTAATCCGCAATTTGTGTTTATAGCATTCAAATGCTAGGTAAGACTAAGAAAAAGTCGAATGAGTGCCACCAGATTATTATTAAAATTTAAATAAAAAACAGTCTTTTTTTTTTTTAATATTGATAATATATAATTAACTAGTTAGTTGGCATAGGTGGACTCTGCTCAGTTCCCCATCTTATTTATGTTCTCATATATTTCTAGTGCGAGACATATTATAATCATGTTAAAAGAAATGAATTTCGCCAAAGCTTGATAGAGTGACAGAATGAAATCCCCGCCTAATAGGCTATCCTTCGTTCACTTCGATATATTTATCTTATTCTAATCTATTAATTTATTTTATCAGGGTCAATTCCGTTGTTTAGTTTTCATGCTACTATTTCCAATACAATAATCCTCAAAATTCATATTTGTATGAAAAATTTACAATTTCGCTATGTTGGTAAAATCGTAAATTACGAATAATTTACGAAATTTTCCTATTAGAATATTTGTATTCAATCATGTTCAAAAAAAATATCATAAATGTAATTTTGAAGTTGTCTAATGTATTTATGATCCTCAAAATGGAAGTTTATGCTCAATTTTACCCCATTCTGTCATTTTAAGTAAATCGTAAATTCCAAATAACTTACAAATTTTTTAAATTGGAAAAATCATAGTCTATGATATTCATGCCAGTATCCTAAATAATATTTCGTAAGTGGTTTGACATCTTTACGATGAAAACATCCCTCAAGATTGACGTTTATGCGAAATTTTGCTCTATCCTGCCATGTTAAGAAATTCGTAAACTTCCAATAACTTACGAAATTTTTATATTGGAAAATTCATAGTCAATAATATTCATGCCAGTATCCTAAATAATATTTCAAAAGTAGTCTGACATCTTTACGATGAAAATATCTCTCAAAATTGACATTTATGTCAAATTTTGTCCTATTCTGCCATGTTAAGAAATTCGTAAATATCCAATGACTTGCGAAATTTTCAAAGTAGCTTATTTATAGTTACTGATGTTCATTCCGGCATCAAAACTATTTTAAAACTGGTCTGACATTTTTACAGTAAAAAGTTTCCATTTAATGCACGTTTAAGTGAATTTTTGTCCTATTCTCCCATGTTAAGAAAATCGTAAATTTCTAATAACTTACAAAGTTTTTAAATTCGAATGTTGTAAATGAATAGGGTTCTTGCCAGTGTCGAAAGTAATACTTTAAAACTGATTTGACCTCTCTGCGACAATTTGTTCTTGAGATATTGTGTACACAGACTAACACACTAACACACTAACCCACTAACAGACACCCTATAGACAGACACCATACAAATTTTGTCATTTTCGGATTCCTCACACCTGAAAACGTGTAAAAAAGTCAAAAAACCGAGGTCGAAAATTTTCACGATACCTAAGTTCCCCATACCTATAGTATGATGGGGAACTAAAAGTAATTTTTATTTCATCATCTATTTATTTATTTATTTGGGTTTGGAAAGGGTCTGATAAATGAAAAAAAAAAAAAAAATATGTTTTATGATAAATCTATATTAATAAATCTTACTTTTGTCTGTACATTTTTCGTAATTAAAAAATTTTGCGATATCTTGAAGTTCCACACATCATGAGAGCCAAAAATGATTTCAGAAAACTTTCTCTTTCTATATGTGAGTGCATGTGTGTGTCATTGTGTGTATGTTTATAACGCTATTTTTGTCAGGATATTACGTGAGAATGGCATCATTTTCCATTAATAAATTGCTTAGCCTCTGAATAAAAAAATTCTAATCTAATAAAGCCTCTGAAAATTAGATACAAAATAATAATACTAATACTTATTATAATAATAACAATAATAATAAATAAATAAATAAATACAATAAAAATAAAATAAAAATAAAATAAAATAAAAATAAAAAAGCGTAGAAATGCATGCAATTTTTTCTTGTTGTTTTTATTCATTTTCCCCCTTTCTTCATCGAGCCTGACTTTATCGGTTTTCGTCCGGACTGGGCTCAGGCCTTAAACTTTCGGCTCGTGCAGACCTCTGGTATAACATTTTGTATAAAAATGCACAGATTTTTTTAAACTAAGGATTGTGAAATGAATTTTCTTTTGTTCATATAATATTGATAATCATTCAAGAAAACTTTTTATACAATCGGCAGCAAAATTACTGAACACATCCACATTTTTCATATACCATTTTTTTTTTTTTTTTTTAATAGTTTGACCGTTATTTTTTATCACAAACTTACTTTTCTATGAACAGCATAAGACTAAGATCATGACTCGATAAATATTTACTCAAGAAAACAATAATGTGCACGAAATTTTTATACGATATAAGAGCTATATAAAAAATAACCTATTTTAAACTTTTATTTTCCATATAAAGCTCTAAAGATAGATTTCAGGAGATTTCTTCTTCTTCATTTGAAATCAAGCATATTTTAAGGCATTAACTGTAGGGTTTATCACTAAATTAAACAATATAGTGAAGAAGAGATGGAAACTTTTTTATAAACAATGAGATTCGAATTATTTTTCTCTTTTGTTAATTACGAAATTTATTACTAAAAAATAAATAATTTCTGTATTATACTCGTATCAATAAAAATATAACTATTTTTTCTTTGAGTGACACAACTATAATACAAAATTAGTTACGCTGGGACCATCACAAAACTTTCTTTTATATCATTCTATATGAACAAAGTTAGCTACGATTAGCATTTACAGAATTTTAATCAACTTACCATCATATAATAAACTTTTTATATATGTAATTTCGTGTAATTTTCAGCAATAGATGCTGAAATGTAGACTGTAGACATCTAGAAATCGTAAAAAGTAATAGCAGCACAACTTGTTTGCCAATTTGTATCCGAATTCAATCAGAATAAATTTTAATAATATATTTTTCACATACCAAGTTTGTGGTATTTAAATGACAAAAGTTGAAATAAAATTTTAACTAAACGGGTAAAACTTCAACGTAGTAGCGCCACCTAACATAGCCGATATGGAAAATTAATTTATTTAACTTTACAATAGCCATCTCACAAACGAAATGTGATGCTTTTAAATATCATAGAAACTGATATACTGCCTTCCCGTTAACAAGATTAAATTGCAGCATAGCAGAAGCACCTGTCGACCGATATGCACCCAAATTGAATCAGCAGAGATTTACATAATGCTGATCTCATATATAACTTTAGTGCATTTATGTATCATACAAGTTCTGATACAACCTTTCCTTATATGGGATCACATTATATCAGCGCCACAAAATGGACGATAATATCTTAAAAGTTAATAAGCACTAATTTACTTCCTGGTCCATTCAAATGTTATGTTACTTTGCGTCAATTGCTTCTTGAGAAACCGCGTCCACATTTATTTATTTCTATTTATTTCTTTATTTTTTAACGAACTCACAGTCATTTTCAAGTGAAAAAAAAGCCAAATCATACTCAGAAGTCACAAAACGTGTATATTTATCGAAAACCGGAAGTTAAACATTTTCACAAATCTAGTGCTTTTTTCTTATGTAAGTAACAAACATAATAATAATAAACAGTGAAGTGATCATACACAACTATAATATGACACAACTATAATACAAAATTAGTTACGCTGGGACCATCACAAAACTTTCTTTTATATCATTCTATATGAACAAAGTTAGCTACGATTAGCATTTACAGAATTTTAATCAACTTACCATCATATAATAAACTTTTTATATATGTAATTTCGTGTAATTTTCAGCAATAGATGCTGAAATGTAGACTGTAGACATCTAGAAATCGTTAACTTTTTTCTTATGTAAGTAACAAACATAATAATAATAAACAGTGAAGTGATCATACGTTGTAAATAATCTATGATATTGTAAATTTAGAAGCTGAAACAATAAAAAAAAAAAAATAAAGTAGCCAAAAATTTTGTTTTCCTTATTTATTTATTACTTTCTTCTATAATAAAAAGAAGAAAGGTTTGATTCGTAAATATTTTTGGCTCCCGCGTTTCGATAGATTTTTCCCTTTTTAAGATGTTCTAATAAAAAATTGATATTTCTTAGAAAATGCCAGTTTGTCTGTGTGTTTGGATATGTGTGATAAGAATTTTGTGTCATCTCTAGGTCAAAAACTAATGAACAGAATTTCCTGAAAACTTATATTTTGCTCCCCCTTGATATCAGTTAGTGATTATTACCCCCCCCCCCCCCTTTTTTTTTTACACATATAACGCTCAACAGGTCGCACTGTCATTTATTTTTTTCAAAATTTTTAATATTACAATAAAGGAAAAAATTTCTCATAAATACACACAATAGGGATTTCTTTAGTTGAACATTGTCAAACTGATTTTTTAAAAAATATTAACGGTGAACAAGACTTTTAACAAGAAGAATAGCAATCCTTCCCCCCTCCTCGGGTGTGTAAATTTTTATAATATTTTTTCAAAATTACTCGTTGATATCTTTTAAAACGAACGGTTGAATCAATTATCTGTGATAATGTAAAACAAAGTTATCGATATTTAAAAAAAAAAAAAAGTTAATATTATTATATATATATTTTATTTTGTTTTTCAATTTTACTGTGTAAAATGTGTGATTTGATCTAAACTATGTGAATTGTATTAGAAAATAAAGAAAAAAATTGTGTGATAGTCACAAGACACTAGTTTAACATTTCCTGTAATTTATTGTAATTGATTCATATAAGCAGGCATGCGATTATTTTAGTTGCGATCAAATTTGTATATTTTACTTCATAATAAACGTCAATTATTTTGCAAAATATTATTAAATAGATACGCAATAACACGTAATATTAAAAAAAAAAAAAAAAAAAAAAAAAAAAAAAAAACTGAATAAAAATCTTAATCTTGAGTTTTGTATTTCTCACAAAAATAATAAATATAATTAAATTAAATTCCTTTTCAATTAATAATATAAAAGTGATATACATTTTGCTGAATCTTGAATCTTAAAAAAAAAAAAAAAAAAAAAAAAAAACGAAAAAATTCGCCAAACTGTGAAATTTTTATTGGGTTTGCCAGTTATGACAACGGAAGCACGAACACGGACTCCAAGGTCCAAGATAGATAACGGTAACTTTTTCTGTCATTATTTTCATTGCGTGTGGTTTAAGATTTCTTCCTGACATTTGGATACACTATCTACAGATAAGTTTATTCTACACAATTTTCATATGTCTAGTCTAGGATTTCCATAGTTTTGCCCAAATCTGCATTCAAATTTAACAAAATTAAATAAATTAAAGTTTTCAAAAACCATAAAAAATAAACAAATAATAAATAAATAATAATAATAAATAAATAAATAAAGAGTAATAATAATAATTTGAAAACATTAATTTTTTAAATTTTTCATGCTAACTACCTTTTAATTATTTATTATTATTATTTTTTTCCCCATTCGATTTTGTATTATTACAGTTTAATGTTAGATATATTTAAGTATATTTGTTTAGATTTTATTGTTAGACTGTAGTATTGTAAAATCAAGGGAAAAATAGTTAGCAGCCGGCTCTCTAAAAATTTTAAAAATATTTTAAATTTTAAAATTTATTTATTTTATATTTAAAAGATTTTCAAGAAATTTTATCATATTTTATATTGTTATATTTCAATGCATGTGTAAGTAAAATTCATAAACTCTAAATCAATACTTTAAAATTAAATCTTCACAAAATCGATAATAAATAGATTAATTAACTAATTTTAATTTTTTTTTAATACTTCTCTTAAATATTTTTATTTTCTCCCATCATTTGTACATTATTACTCTTTATCAATAGAATATATAACATATCTAGGTATTAATTTGTGAATTCATTGATAAGTTAAAGTTTTAAAAATAGTTCTATGTTTGAATGCCAAAAGTTTGCAATATGTTTCAGTATTTAAACATATACAGTCGGTAACAAAAGTGTCCGAACACTAGCAAAAATTCCTATGTAAAAAAAGTACACTTCATACGGTTTTGTTAAATAAATCTTTATCGAATCATGTTCTTACACTGACTAAGAATAGGATTCGACAAGGATTTATTTAATACAACCTTACGAAGTGTACTTAATTTACATAGGAATTTTCGCTAGTGTTCGGACACTTTTGTTACCGACTGTATATATCTATATATATATATATATATTTATTTAACTTAACAAGAAATTCGCAAATTAATTACCCAAATATTGTTAAAATATATTAATGCAAAATCAAAGGGAAAAATAATAATTAGTCAGTAAGGAGCATCTTAAAACTTTTCAGTTTTCTTTAATTATAGTTTAAAAAAAAAAAAAAATGAAAATACTGTATGTTATTATATTTGAAGACATGTACGTAAAATTTTATAACACAAAGGCACACGTACATACAAATGAATCACAAAATCCAAAGGGAAGAAAAATGAAAGAAAAAAAAGAAATAAAGAAAAAAAAAAAAAAAACATAGACAAACAATATGAAGGTGATTCTTAATATTTCTAAATGTTTTAAATTATTTTATTTTATTTATTATTATTATTTTATTATTTGTTTTGTTTGCAGAAACAACTTTTAATTAATTATTTATTTATTGTTCAAAAAGTTTTACCACATTTTATACTGTTATATTTCACTGCATGGTGTATGTAAAATTTATAAACTCAAAATCAATAATTTAAATAAATTTTGCATACGCATGATTTGAAATATGAAAATATTAAGGAAATTTCACGGAATCTATTTAAATATATATATATTTATTTATTTATTTATTTAACGTATTTAAAATACACCGCTGTTCAAAATTAAAGGAACAAACCTGCTTTCCTATTTTCTTCTTTTGTACATAACTTTTAAACAAATAAACACATGGACATAAAATTTGGCTGGCATGTTCTTTATCATACCATTATTCGAATTTTACATAACTTTAGCATAAGCAATAATTTTAAAGTAATAATTATTAATTTTTCTCAAAAGTAAGCTTTGGAAAGAATGAAAAATTTCAACAATTTTAGTAAAGAAAACTTAATGAAAAATTGTGTTAATGATGCATTATAGACAAGTGAACACGCACATGCCCTCAAATGTTAAAAACAAAATCCTGATTTTTCTTTCTGTGTTCATTTCTCTTTTACTTTAATAATGGAATTTTTGAAAAAATAATAATAATAATAATAATAATAATTACTAATTTGTATAAACTGTGACCATCACTAGAATAATAAAAACGTCGATAAATAATTTAATAATGAACGTTTTATCCGATTTTCATGTTTCTATGTAAAATTAAAAAAAAAATATTCACACACGAAAAAATAAAGAAAGAAAAAAGAAAAAAAAAAAATGACTACAAGAAAAAATTTTCGGTTTTAATCTACAAATAAAATATAGATGCACGTACATCTTTAACCTATCTGTAATGCACCTTCATGACCATTTTTCATTAAGTTTTCTTTTCTAAAATTGCTGAAATTTTTCATTTTTCCAAAGTTTATTTTCGAGAAAAAGTTACTGATTTTTAGTTTAAGAATTATTACTTATGCTAAAGTTATATAAAATTCGATTCATGGTATTTTAAAAAACATGCTATCCAAATTTTATACTTCTGTGTTTATTTGTTTAAGAACTATGTGGAAAAAAAGAAAACGAGGAAACAGTTCATTGTTTTAATTTTGTACACTTGGGTACTTCTTTTAACTAATTTTTATTTTTTGTTTTCCATTGACTCTGCATTATTATAGTTTAAAAATAGAATATGTAACATATCTGGGCATTAATCTGAGATTCCATTGATAATTTAAAATTTAATAAAAAATTTTTGTGTTTGAATGCTAAAATTTGCAGTAAGTTTCAAAATTTACACATAAAAATATATTTAAGTTTTTTTGCTTAACTTATTAAAATCAATATCAAAATATGGTTATATTCTATTGTTAAATTATAATGATGCAAAATCTAGGGGGGAATAATAATTAGTTAACAGGGGGCATATATCTTAATTTTTTTTCAAAATATTCCAAATCTTGAATTTATTTATTTGTTTTTGAATTCAAATATTTATCCAGAATATTCAAAATACTTGATCGTTTCTTATACCATATTACAATGCACTACACAAAAAGGAAAAAAGGAAAGAAAAGATAAATAAGGAAAGGAAGGAAAAAAAGAAAAATAAAATAAGTAAATAAAATAACAAGTGCAGAACTTTGAATAGACACTATAAAATTCAAGAATTCGAAGAAAATGGAAGAACTCGCAACAATTGTTCCGGGTCGAGAAAAGACATAACCCTTCATCAACCGAACAAAGTAGGCACGAATGCTGCAAAAAAAACTGCAACGTAGCTCTTGTATTTTCAGCACTCGTGCCTACTATGTTCGTCTGACGAAGGGTCGTGTCTTCTTTCGACCCGGAACAATTGTTGCGAGTTCTTCCATTTTATGATACAAAACATTTTTAGCACGTACAAAGAACGTTCAAAAATTGTTTACATAACGTTGTGAGAACGTGTGTATAGAACGTTTTCAGAACGTTTCTACACTATTTTAGAACGTTTACAGTACGTTTTCTAGAACGTTCTGAAAATGTGTATAACGTTTTGAAAACGTTCTAAAAACGTTTAGAACGTTCTGAGACCGTATACATAGAACGTTCTCAGAACGCTTCTATAACACCGATGGTGATAGTTACACGTTCATTGAACGTTCTCTGAACCGTACTATTGTACGTCTTCAAGATGGACAGATAGACGTCTATAACACGTTCAGAGTGAACGTTCTTAGAACGTGTTTGCAGAACAATTTTTGAACGTTCAGAGAACGTTTCGGTGCTGCTTGGGAAGGTACTTAGATCTGGTCAGCCTAATTATAGTTGTAAATAGGTATTTTTGATGTTTGACATATAATATCTCATCAGTATGGTTTCTCGGACATTTATTCTGTGTGTAAGTAGCAATTTTAAGGGTTTTTCATATTCGGTTGTTTTATCCCTAATATATTAAAAGAAAGTATTGGATTCGTGGAAATTTTTGATTTTCGATTTTTGTTGAATTGTACAGGTTTAAGAGATGTCATGAACACGATTCGACCATTCTTTGAAAATGCTTGCCTTTATGTGTTAGCAAATATGTAAGGACGATGTACCTTATGAACCAAGTGGACTAAATTTTAACCAAATATGATATTTAATTGAACTTTGACTTGAATTGGTGATGATTAGCTTTTGGGATATATTATCCAACAGTTGGTACTGACATGGTGCGATTTCCTATCGTTTTAAGGTATGCTCAAAAGCTACTGTGTACCAAAGTTATCGTAAGATATAAGCTTCTATAGTGAGCAGGTTAAAAAGTAAATAAACAGGGAAAAAAGAAATATTATGCGTGTATATATGGATAGTAGGTGAAACTAAGCTGATTCACTTTGCAGGCATATCGATTGGCAGGTGGTGCTGCTATGCTGCAATTTAATTCCTTTTACCACTATAAGATATAAAGGTATCAAACTTGGCATGTGAATTGAATAATATATAAAACCATGCTGATTCAGTTTATTTCCATATTTGGCGAAAGGTGGCACTGCTATACTATAATTTAATTCTTTTTACAGAAAGTCTATATCTCAGCTTCTATGCCATCTGTATGCAATAAACGCACTATGTAAGATATATATTATAACAAAATTATGCTGAGAGGTGATTTAAAAAAAAAAGAAAGAAAAAGAAATATCTCATATTCTGTGGTCACCACATGACTCTCTTCTATATTTTCCTGTACAATTACATCCAGTAAAAATAATTAACCCTTTCATTCCCTGTGATGCCAATTGGAATCATAACATTTCAGCGTTTCTTTCTTACCATAAAACACACAGGCGATTAAACTTAGAACAGTAACAGGGGCACTTTTTTCCTCTGATTGGTTCTTCAAATTATGTAGTACTGACGAGAATTTCGTCATTTCACGCATGCGTCTTGGATTTTGATCAACGAATCCCTATCGCGCTGCGGTGTGTAAACAACGAGATATAAAAATCTCGTTGTGTGTAAAATGTAAACATAAACATCGTCAGTATGATAATGTAATTTATCCAAGTTAGTCTATTCTCAAAGAAATCCCCCAACCACAAGATAGTCTATGGTTAGAAGTAATCTAATCCAAGTCTGATGTTAAACAAACGAAAAATAACAAAAAAATAAATTTAAGATTTCGTTTTGATAATTTATTCTTGATAATATGGTACTTTAAAACTACTCAAATACATGCTTCAAAATATCTATTTTTGTTACGGGAAGCTTCGTTTTTTTTCTTATATTTGTGTATGTTTATCTTAAATTTAATACCTTAAATCTTGATTATGCTATAGTTCTAGAAATTTCCTGAGTATTTAGTTTAGTACAGCACAGATGTTTTATAAAATTAAATATTGGAGACAAAATACGTTCATAGACGTTGGCGAATTTTTTTTTTTTTTTTTTTTTTTTTTTTTTTTTTTGGTCTTAGTGAATGGCTTAATTGGAATAAGTGTATGATTGTTATAATAGTAAGCATAACTTATCTGACTAACAAGTGCATGCATTATTAAAGTAAAACTAAGTGCAGTATGTCTTACTTAGTTTTTCATATCAAGTTTGTACAGAAACGGAAACTTTTTATTTATTTTTACTTAAAGACAAGTGTCTGTTGTATCATTTTGACGAGTGAAATGGAAAAGTACTTTTTTTTTCCCCTCCCAATACCTGAATTTTTATTTTTTTTAATTTTATGAAGTCTATGTCATCTTGAACATTTTTTTCATTTTGACAGTGTTTGTTTAATTTGCCAAAATTATTTCATATATAATTGCATTTAGCTTCCATACTTTTTAGCTGTTTTTAAATAAAAAACACACTTCTTTGTATATTCTCTTAACAAATATTTAGAGTTAAGAAAAATTTGATAAAGACTTACTCAATTTTGGTGTAATCCTTTTTATTTTAATATAGTGGGATTGCCTCTAATGTGAACCTTGTTTTTCCTGCATTACTTGGTTACCACAGAAAAATTTATAGGTAGCATAAGATTGGTCAGTTTTAGATATAAAAAATTATTGTTCCCAAAAAATTTGCTCTTCTAATTTTCTTTAAACTTCCTGTATAAATTATCTTTTGTATGCCTTAAGACATATGTATTATTTTTCTATCACAGAAAAATTGTTAGGCAAGTGATTGATTACAAGGCTGGAAAATTGGTACAGAATTCATACCACAAGTAAATGAAACAGAATTTTCTTCTTATTAAGCTAATTATTTAATACGTAGAGAAATATTTTAAATGATTACTGCTATGAGTTCTGTATTAATTTTATAGCCTTCGTGGTGTCATTTATGTCTTCTGACCATAAATCCTTATCGAATCGTGTTCTTGACTGACTAAGAACAGGATTCGACAAGGATTTGTTTAACAAAACCGTATGAAGTGTATTTTTTTTACATAGGTATTTTTGCTAGCGTTCGGACACTTTTGTTACCGACTGTATTATAGTAGAAATTTATGTTTACTCGGAAATGGTTATAACGGTATTAATAAAAAATTGGGATAAGTGCTTTTTTAGAGACCTAAAACAATTGGAACATCCTTAGCTTCAAGAAAATTTGTGTTAACTCTTTAACTGCCAATCGCTACATGTAGTAGAAATTGAGTTTACTCAGAAATGGATATAACGTTTTTGATTAAACTTTGGAGTTAAGTGTCTTTTTTTTTACAGAATTAAAACGTTTGGACATATCCTCATCTTCAGGAAAATTTGCGTTAACCCTTTAACTGACAATCGCAACATATAATAGAAATTGGATTTACTTGAAAATGGATATAACGATTTTTATAAAAGTTTGCGATTAAATGTTCTTTAGAGAGATAAAACGATTGGACATATCCTCATCTTCAGGAAAATTCGCGTTAACCCTTTAATGGCCAGTCTTAACGTATAATATAAATTAGGTTTACTCGGAAATGGATGTAACGATTTTTATAAAAGTTTGGGGTTAAGTGTTCTTTAGAGAGGTAAAACGCATGGACATATCGTCATCTTCAGGAAAAATCGCGTTAACCCTTTAATGGCCAGTCACAACATATAGCAGAAATTGGGTTTACTCGGAAATGGATGTAACAAATTTGATTAGAGTTTGGGGGATCAGTGCTTTTTAGGGATCTAAAACGACAGTGACAGTTAAATAAAAAGTGCGCAATCTGTAATAGGTGGAGCTGCCTATAGCGACTACTAACGGGTTAATTAGTAGCTGAGATACAAAAGGAAACTGATTCAGGACACCTCAAAACGTGCAAATCAGGTGAAATCTCGAATTCCACTTTCAATAATATAAAAGAACTTTAAAATATCTTTCGAATGATATATTAAAAATAATTTAATCATAATTAGAATTTGAAATTTTTAAATATTACAGCGCCATCTGGTGGTATAAATTTCTGTAAGCTACTGCTCGATTCCAAATCAACAAAGCTTTCTAATGATGTATTACTTATGAAATTATTTTAATTAGTAGCTGAGATACAAAAGAAAACCGATTCAGGACAGCTCAAAACGTGTAAATCAGGTGAAATCTTGAATTCCACTTTCGATAATATAAAAGAACTTTAAAATATCTTTCGAATGATGTATTAAAAATAATTTAATCATAATTAGAATTTGAAATATTGAAATTTTTAAATATTACAGCACCATCTGGCAGTATAAATTTCTGTAAGCTACTGTTCGATTCCAAATTAACAAAGCTTTCTAATGATGTATTACTTATGAAATTATTTTAATTAGTAGCTGAGATACAAAAGAAAACCGATTCAGGACACCTCAAAACGTGTAAATCAGGTGAAATCTTGAATTCCACTTTCCATAATATAAAAGAACTTTAAAATATCTTTCGAATGATGTATTAAAAATAATTTAATCATAATTAGAATTTGAAATATTGAAATTTTTAAATATTACAGCACCATCTGGCAGTATAAATTTCTGTAAGCTACTGTTCGATTCCAAATTAACAAAGCTTTGTAATGATGTATTACTTATGAAATTATTTTAATTAGTAGCTGAGATACAAAAGAAAACCGATTCAGGACACCTCAAAACGTGTAAATCAGGTGAAATCTCGAACTCCACTTTCGATAATATAAAAGAACTTTAAAATATCTTTAGAATGATGTATTAAAAATAATTTAATCATAATTAGAATTTGAAATTTTTAAATATTACAGCACCATCTGGCGGTAGAAATTTCTGTAAGCTACTGTTCGATTTCAACTCAACAAAGTTTTCAAATGATGTATTACTTGTGAAATTATTTTAATTAGTAGCTGAGATACAAAAGAAAACCCATTCAGGACACCTCAACATTTTCTATTAAACTAGACAGCCTTCGCCCCCCTTAGCGGTCATTATTTCCAAATGAACCCATTTCCAAATTTGCTGCTTACATATTATCCTGGCAAGCCATATACGCCAACTCGAAAACAGGGGCGTGTAATTGATGGGGAGCGCTTTGAAAATGCTCTCTTCTATGAAGATTCAGCACGACAATGAAAGGCACAGAAAATTTACGCTAGTCCTAGTCTGCGCCCCCTGCAATTGATGATAGTCACCTCGGGGTGAGTGTGAGATAATCAGGAGAAATCATAAAACTGCCAAAGAGAAAATCCATGAGTGTTTCGAAGACAGGAAGATAAGGAATTGGGGGTGGGGGGTGGATAGTGGGTGTTTCGGTTTCATCTTCTCTTTGTAGTGGAAATAAGAGAGAATACTGTGATTACGATTTGTAGGCAAACATTTGATAAAGCTTTTTTTTTTAAAGAAAAAAAAAAAAAAAAAAAAAAGCTTCTTAAAATTGTAAATAAAAAAGTCCCGCGAAAATTTTCGTCCTTTTAGCGCCCTTTCATTTGTGCATCGAGCGAGAGCCCCGTGCGACCGCACACCCTTTGGTCCGCCTCTGATAATAGTCGATACTGGAAGGTGGAAGTCATGTGGTTGTTAGAAAGAAGATTAAAAAATAAATTGTGCAAGTCGTATTATAAGACATAGTATGAAGCAACGCTGAAGTTATTTTAGATTGAATCTCAGGTATAATATTAGATCGGTTTAGTTGGTGCTAGAGTCCTGCCCGAAAAAAAAAAAAAATTTCATCAACCTGAAAACCGACCAGAAACCCGAAAAATAAATCAACATTACTTATTCATCTAAAAGTGATGCAAAACAAGGTAAAATGATATAACATGATAAGTAAATTTTCATTGTCACACAGTTGGTAAATTAAAAAAAAAAAAAAAAAACTAGCATGTTGTGGCCACCACAAGACATTCTTCTATATTTTTCTGTCAAATTCACTAAGTGCGAATAATTTATTAAAACTATTATTAAAAAGTTTAATGTGATGAATGCATATGCAAATAATTTTCATCTTAGGGAAATCTAACACTAAATATCCAAAGAGAGACAGTATTATCGTCTGTAAATAACTTCTTAAACAATGTGCTTTTATAATGGTTATCTCGCATATCATGGTTCGTACAGTTATATGGCATAGAAGTTGAGATATAGCCATCCTGTTATCGATGAAATTTGCAGTATAGCAGCGCCACCTATTGGCCAACATGCAATCAAACTGAGTCAGCATAATGTCTCATAAACGCCTTCTCACATATTAAGTTTTGTTTGATGATACACAATAGAACCTGAGATATAGCTTTCCTTGTAATTGGAGAAATCGCTGAGTAGCAGCGCCACCTGTTGAGCAGTTTACACCAAAAGTTGACAGGCACTAATATATATTAAAGGGCACCTACATACAAATTTATATGCAATTCTGTGCAGTAGTTCTTGAGATATAGACTTTCTTCAAATTGCGGAAATCGCTGTGTAGCAGTGCCACCTGTTGGTTGATAGGCATTCAATTTCAATCAGCATAATATCTCATATTGGTCTTCTCGCATATCAGGCTTTGTTGGATTATACGCAATGAAACCTGACATGTAGTCTAGACCTCTCAAAACTTGTAAAACTGTCGAAAACCGGAAGTCAAAAATTTTTACTAATCCAATATTTTCTTCGATTGAATATAGAAAAAAATAAATAAATAAAATGTAATTGCTGATTGTATTGAGTTTAAAAAAAAAAAAAAAAATATTTAATAATAATGTTTGAACATTTATGTGAGTTGTGAAATTCAAGATTGCAAAAATATGCTTCATTTTCAGTGTTAGTAGTTCATTGTTTAATGCTTATATTCTGAAAAAAAAAAATGTATATGTGTATATATATCTTTATTGCTTTTGTTCAACGTGAATGTTTATTATAATTTGGGTAGCAGGGATATATGATTTGCAATTGAACACGGTTTGACCATTTTTAGAAAATGTCTGTCTGTCTGTGTGTGTGTGACAAAATTTTGTGGAAACTGTATCTCAGGAACTACTGCACAGAATTTCATACAAATTGGTATATAAATGCACCTTGACATAAATTAGTGCCTATCAACTTTTGGTGAAAAATTGTCTTACAGGTTGTGTTGCCATCATGCTTTTTCTAAATTTTTAACATGGTGATGTAGGACAAAATTTTGTATAAATGTGCATAAAGAGAATTATTTTTTAGTAATCATTATAAAATTTACAAGA
This sequence comes from Salticus scenicus, assembly GCA_963930645.1. NCBI lineage: Eukaryota > Metazoa > Arthropoda > Arachnida > Araneae > Salticidae > Salticus > Salticus scenicus. Next base: position 159,652,012 of record OZ005658.1, read on the forward strand.
ATTATTTATAATAGAGATAGTCAAAAGTCAACTGTGAAATTTTTTTTGTATGTGTAGGAGCCTTGCCACCCCCCCCCCCCCTGGGGGGAAGTCTCCCTCGAGGAGGGTAAATTTTCAAGATGGGTATCTTTCGAAAGGTCTCGTCAATACCTTTAAAACGAATGGTTGAACTATAAATCTGTGATAATTTAAAACAAAGTTATCGATTTTTTTTACTTTTAACAACAACAACAACAACAACAAAAAAAATCATATATATATATTTTTTTTAATATGGAGGACTTTTTACTTTCTTCTATATGTAATATAGAGAAAGTATTGGATTCGTAAAAATTTTCGACCTCGGGTTATTGATGGATTTACACGTTTTGAGAGCTGTAGTACACGATTTGACTATTTTTAGAAAATGTCTGTCTGTCTGTGTGTGTGTGTGACAAAATTTTGTGGCAACTGTATCTCAGAAACTACTGCACAGAATTTCATACAAAATGGTATGTAGTTGTACCTTAACATAACTTAGTGCCTATCAACTTTTGGTAAAAATTGTCTTACAGGTTGCGTTGCAATCCCGCTTTTTCTAAATTTTTAACATGGTGATATAGGACAAAATTTTGTATAAATGTGCATAAAGAGAATTATTTTTTAGTAATCATTATGAAATTTACAAGAATTATTTATAATAGAGATAGTCAACTGGGAAAATTTTTTTGTATGTGTAGGAGCCTCGAAACCACCCCTGGGGGGGGGGGGAATTCCCCCTTTGAGGGGAGTAAATTTTCAAGATGGGTATCTCTCGAAAGGTCTCATCAATACCTTTAAAACGAATGGTTGAACTATAAATCTGTGATAATTTAAAACAAAGTTATCGATTTTTTTAGTTTTAACAAAAAAAAAAAAAAAAAAAAAAAAAAAAAACAGAAAAAAAATCTTTTTTTTTTTCTGCACAATCACTTTATGTAATGTTTACTATCAAGTTAATAGAGTTTCGTTGAGCCAAATTAAGGCATTAATTAAAAATAATACTAAAAATATGAAAACATTTAATAAAAGGATCATTTTTATAAAACAAAATCTTGTGAAGGGACTCATTTTATAAATTTGAATTTTGTGAAGGGTCCCTTTTTATGGATTTGAATTTTGTGAAGGGTCCCTTTTTATGAATTTGAATTTTGTGAAGGGTCCCTTTTTACTATGTGGAATTTTGTGAAGGGGCCGCAAAAGGGACCCAAATTTTGCCTGGATCGACCCCTGTATATAAACATAAAAAAATTTGTGTTAAGTTTTATTTGTATACGGGAAAAAAGAGAATTTTTTGGAGGGGGCGACACACCCCCTGAAAATTTTCAGTGGTCGTGCATGCTTCAGTGCCAATGCATGTTAAAGTAAATATTGTGAAAATGTAATGAAAGTATTTAGTCATTGTCTTGTGTACATGCATAAAACTGATCCATACCTATTTAAAAAATTATGTACCTGTAAGTATATAACATGCAGATTATATTATTATATAAAGAAATTTTGTTGTTAAATTTGATTATACAGGGTTCATAATCAAATATGAGAAAAAAAATTCCCTGAGTTTTCCAGACAATTTTAAAGAAAATATTAGCAATATATTACAAGAAACACTCCTCTAGAGAGGCGAAAATACTTCTAATTCCATTGTATGATATATTACTGCCGATCATGACAGAAATTTACATACAAATCATTGCTCACATGCGTATTTTCACAATACTTAATCATTTGATTCAATATGAAGGCTAAACAAGGAAATTATATTATGAGAGGAAGGAAATTGTCGTTTTTCCAGGTTTTATGATCAATTTTCCCTGATTATTTTTTTAAACAAAATCCAAATTTTCTGAGTATTTCCAGTTTTTCCTGATGATGTATGAATCCTGTTAAAAATATTTGTATTTATCTAAGAGAAAAAAAATAAATAAAAACTTCTTTATTTAATGAATAAATTTTTAAAATATATAACATTGCATGACTCTATAGGCCTATTTAAAGCTATCAATTAACCTTGCTGTGGTAAATGTGATAAAAAAAAAATATAACTATAAAACAATTGATTTGATACAATAATAATAAGTGCCCGAATAGCATTTTATGTTTAATGAAAAACTTATAACCAGTAACAGTGAAATCTGAATAAAAGATATTTTAATAAATATCATCCATTAGAATTTTTGAAAATGTGTTAAATAAAGAGTCTAAAACTTAATTTTTATCTCTTAACTAAAACGCCAACAATATGTACTATGTACGGAATACACACTATCAAAAGAAAAGGTTATTTAAGTATATATATATATATATAATTTAAATAATTTAATTCCTTTCTCTCTTAATTCCTGTTTAATTCCCCATCTCCAAGAATCTCCTAATCCTGAAAATCGCTTTTCACAAACTAAATTCATGGCAGCTCTTCATAATATGCGTTTTAAGAGTTCATAGGAAAAATGAAAAATTTTTCAGAACTAGGTAATGAACATATTTTTATCTTAATGACATATCACCGTTTCTTTCTATCCTCACTTGCAACATTTAATTTCCATTTGTTATTGTTTGTTGGACGGAGGTTTGTTGTTATTTTCATATCAGCGCGGAAGACGCCATGGTGCAACTTGCTTAAAGTGTTTAGGCGCATGCGTAAAGTGCTTACGTCACTACCAGCTTATCTAAAGAACCAATCAGAGGAAAAAAGTTCCCTTGTTACTGTTCTAAGTTTAATCGCCTGTATAAAACACTCCCGCTGGTTCAAAATGAACAATATTAAAATCTATACACATTTTCCTACCGAAAAATATATATATTAGATGATTTCACAATCCTTGTCGATAATTGAAAATATATTTTACTCTATTCTGATAATAATATCAGAATCAGTTTCCACTTTTGGGCAAATTAAGTAAATTAACCGTTTGAAATATTTTTTATTTTATTTTTTAATGTTTATATTTTGTATTTTAATTAATTTGTATATGTATTTCTTCCAAAATTTTGATATTTTTATCTATTGAAAAGTTATGGTTTTAAATGGCATCACTGGTTATATTAAACAGAAACAAACACCTCTCAGTTGCTTTGTTAGCTATATTAATTCGTACTCTGCTATTACTCCTATTAAATTAAATATTTATCTATATTACCTTCGGAAAAAAAATTATGACTAAATATAAGATTTATTGTTTTATGGAGGGAAAATCTTGGGAATGAAAGGGTTAATTAAAACTATTTTTTTAAGTCAATTTTATTTTGTGTTAAAAATGAAAATAAATCGATAACTTTATTTGTTAATTTCGCCGATCAGTAGTTGAAACATTCATTTTAAATGTATTAACGAGTTCTTTTGGAAGATGCACATAATGTAAATGCTCCCCTCGGGAGGGGGGGGGGGGGGTCATCATCCCCCAGAGGTGGGAAGTGATTCTCCTGTATATGCAAAAAAAATTCCCAGTTAGCTATCACTATCATAAGTAGTTCTTTTTAATTTCATAATGATTATTAAAAAATAATTCTCTTTATGTAGCTATTTATAAGGAATTTTGCCCTATTTCGCCATTCAAAAAAATTAGGAAAAGCAAGATGGCAACACTACTGTTGGATAATTTTCACCAAAAGTTGATGGTTGCCCCAAATTTTTGCCGCTAACACACACAGACAGACATTTTCTAAAAATGATCAAATCGTAGTCTATACTCTGTTCGCGGATAACTGGTAGCGAAAGTAAACTTAAAGGATTGCTGTTTCTTCTCCAGAGTTTGCCATGTTTTACGTTTTCTCGCTGAATGGAAGATTCTGTTTATACTGACCGAAGGTTTGCTTTCCCTGCCTTGTATGTGAGTATAATTTGTGACAGCTGGAGAAAACTAATTTCTGGCTTCATTGCATTTATCTTTCCTTACGAGGAATTTATTCCATGCTTTCATTTTAAATAATTCTCATTAAACACATGAAGAAAGGAAAATACCGCTACAAAATAAACAAACGAAAAATGAAATCGGACGTCGTTTGTCTTTAATCCAAAGCCTAGTATCCCCAAGGATTTTTATTTACTTTTGCTATCAGTTCTCGGCGAAAAGATTATAGATCAACGCGTGCATCCACAGAAATCCTGAGGTCCAAAACTTTACGAAACCAATAGTTTCTTCTATTAAATATAGAAAGAAAGTAAAATAAATAAAAATAAAAGTGAATAACAAAATAAATAATTTATTTTTTCTTTCCCTTTACCAATCTAGCTTAACCAGGTAAAGGTAATTCACATTGTGTTTTCTCTTAAATAAAGAATAATTCTACAAAGGTTTATTCAGATCAGGATAATATACATACATACTTACACATCATATTTTAAATCCATATCTCACTTTTTGGAAGAATGAGGGTTTGATACTCGAGCCGTTAAAAGACCGTCATATCCCAAACAGCACATCTTTTCCCAGGATATCTTCAAGACATCTTAAGGATTAAAAAACATCCTAGAAATATCCTAAAGATGTACTGTAGATAAGTGCGTTGTTAGGGATATATCAATTGTGGATGGTGCACGCAGGGCCCGACTATGCTTTTTGAAGACCCGGGGCACTGATGCTATTCGGAGGCCCCCATACCCTGCTCTAAAGAGCTCACCAAAAGAACCCATTCTCAAGATCAAAAATAAATAAATAAAATTAGTGCGTTTTTTAATTTTTTCCTTCAATTATACCTTCTATTTCCTCATATTTTTTTTTTTTTTTTTTTTTTTTTTTAGCAACCTATAACAACAAAATCATTAGTTTTATATTCAAGACAAATGAAAAAATGTAGCACATTAATCAGCCAATGTGTAGGAAATTAGTCACAAAATTTTACAATTGTTTAAGCTCTCTAATAAAATATAGAAAGAAAAATGTAATAATTTTTTGTTTTTAATACACATATAATGAAGAAATTTGTACTATTACTTCTCAATTTTTGGAAATGAGGCCCCCTAAATTTGGAGGCCCTGGGCCAGTGCCCCGTGTGCCCGTGCCATAATCTGGCCCTGGGTGCACGTAAAATTGGTTGTGTCCACAAAGCCACCGTGTTTCCATTGAAATTAATACGTCTAGGGGGCACGGTAGAGGGACTGGGGAGCAAAACTGAACTAATACATCCTTTCTATGTCATATAAGTAGCCAATTATATACGCATATGTTAGTTTATGAAATTAATTTTTCAAAGAATAATGCACTAGAGTTGTGTACATTATTTGCATGAGGTTACGTTTGAAATAATTGATTAAAGAACATATTTCTGCGCGAAACTGATGTGGTTATTAATATATACATATACGTATGCAGAGAGTCCCATAAGTTTGTAGACATTTTAAAAATTCATTACTGTTGAAGGACTGATAGAATTGAACGCGGTTTGCAAAAATATCATTCTCGTGCAAAGTTTTTTTTTTTTTTTTTTTTTTTTTTTTTTTTGTAAAGAAATAATATAGTTGAAATTTTTGTCGACGATAGTTAGAAAATAATTAAATTTTTCGCACGGATGTGAAAGAAAAATATGCAAATGAAAGTCCTTTAAATAGCATAATTTTGCGATAAAAACAGTTTATTTCTTATTTTGCCTCCTACTTGTGTATACATGAAGTTTTAATTGCGATGCTTACTTGGTGGATTAAGCGTTACTGGTGAAGATGTTTTCCCTCAGATATGAACTGCCGACTGAAGCTGCAGTTAGCCTTGTTATAACTCGCTTGCAAACTATAATTTCTGGTGACGACGGACACGTAGAATAGCATTTATATGCCTGTAAACATATGCATGCGAATAAGTACAGTTTTTCATGAAAATGTGTGATCTGGTCACGCACAGCAACCTTTATCGACAAATAACTTAATAATTGTTTTTTCTTTGCCAGAAAAAAAAAAAAAAAATCCCCTTTCAGGAGAATGATTTTTTCGCAAATCGCGTTCAATTCTATAAATTCATTCAATAGTTATGAATTTTTAAAATTTCTACAGACTTATGGGACACACTGTATATATATATATAAATATATATGTATGAATATATATATATATATATATATATATACATATGTATGTATGTATGTATGTATATATATATATATATATGTATGTATGTAAATATATATATATATATATATATATATATATATATATATATATATATATATATATATGTATGTATGTAAATATATATATATATATATATATATATATATATATATATGTACTAATTTTTTTTATTCAAAAAAGCCAAGGTGAAACAAGTAACAATAGGAATCACATTTGTCACTGAACAACTTAAATCATTTTCCATAACAGTTTTTTTTTTTCGTGGAAGGGAAGGATAAAATGCTATTTTTTATGCATGATGACCTACATCTTAATGCAAAACAACATTTTGCTGGTTTTTATGTACATAATTAGTTTTTTCCTTAATATCGGTTTAAAAGAGAAAATAGTGTTCTAAACTTATTTCTAAGAAATCAAATTTCTGACTGCACAATCCAAAACGATTTTTCAAAACTGCTTCTTTTTAAAACTAATTTTTCTGCATGATTATCTTCATCTCATTGCAAAAAAACATATTTGTTATTTTTCTTGTGCACAATTACTTTACTTTTTAACATCAGCTTAAAAGATGAAATAGTTTTACAAAATACCACAGGCTGTTATTTTGACATATTTTGTATGCTTATACAAAATAAATAAATACATAAATAAATAAATAAAATAAATTTCTACACATGAAAAAATTAACATAGTAATTTATATGGAGCTTTACATATACATTATCGATAGTTTTATTGCAAAAATATTGACTAAAACATAAAATTGCGACTTGCTTTGCTGATATTATATATGTAAATTAACAAACAAACGTTGTCATTCGCAAAGAATTTCATCGAGAAGACGAAAGAAGAATGAAAAATTTCTGCATAAAAGTATTATTATTATATATTCTATTAGAGGTAATCAAACCTATGTTACAACCCCCCATCCCTCCACCCCCCCCCCCCCAAAAAAAAAAGAAAAAAAGAAAAGTGTAACAGAATTACATAATTGCACAGTATAATTTATTATTTATTTATTTATTATTATGGCAATGTAGGATAAAATGAGAGGGCTATAAAATACATGATTCAAAAACTAAAATATATTATAGATGCTGAGATACAATCATCTTTAAAATCGCAGTTCTTAAATAATAGCAGCGTCACCTGTCGACGATAAATATCCAAAATGAAGTGCCCGGGAAAGTCTTTCCTGCAGGCAGTGGAAACCTGGGCCTGATGCAGTGTGGTAGGGAAAACAGCTGACTTCGGGTACCCGAGGCGAGGTTTAGAATGATTTTAATGTATTTTGTTTTCTTCAGTTTTTATTTATAAAGTGATATATATGCATATATATATATACCAGCTGACCCGACAAACGTTGTTTTGTCATATAAATTATTTCTAGAGAATATTTTGCTAGAAAAAAAATAACTAACTTATTGTAAGTGTGTAAGGATGTGGTATATAAGTGGAAGATGTATGGAGCGCTGTGAACGGTGAAAGAATATAAAAATAACAAAACACCAATCATTTATTTTTTTAATTTATTAAAATTGATTCTTTAAAATTATATACATATCGCTACTTATAACAATATTACTAAAAAACAATTTCAATCCCTTAATGCAACAGAGTGTACAATAATTTTTGTTATCCCATCTTTCGCCGATACAAACAAACTGGATGGTTTGCCCACTCGATAACCACGTATAATTAATTGTCCGTGTGAAAAACAAGATGTGCTCAAATCTAAGCCACAGACAGACATCGTTTGACCCTGAGACTTGTTGATAGTCATCGCAAATGCCAATCTAATTGGAAATTGAGGGCGTTTAAATTGAATTGGCACATCTGTGGGTATAATAGGGATTCGCAGTAGTAATATATCTTCACCTCGGAATTTGTCATTTAAAATGATGGCTTCGATAACATTTTTCATTAATTTTTTTATGACTAATCGCGTGCCGTTGCAAAACCGTGGTGGGTTCAAATTACGAAGCAAAATAACCGGAGATCCAACCTTCAGTTGTAATAATATTATAGTTTTAAAAAATTAAAGAACACGCTTTTATAGAAATGTGAACTAAAAAGCACAAAATATCTGTCTTAGTATAAAAATTCAGGGTAAAAGAAAATCGTGTGAGTGACACGCCGTAATATTTACATACTCTTAAATCTTTAATTAAAATAACTTAGAATTAACAAAAACCATTTTTCAAAAATCTCCCCTGACGGGGATCGAACTCTGGACCTTTAGGTTCGTAGAGCGGCGCCTTACCCCTACGCCACATCGCTCACGTAGGGAAAGTATTTTTTTTACAATATAAATTGTTTGTTTGCTCCCAGAGAAGTTACAAACAAACATACATACATACAGGTGAAGCTAATAAAAGCGTGTTAAAATATGCGGTGGCATGCCTGGTAAATCCAATGAGTTTAAAAACTTTGTTGGATAATTTACAGCTTCGGTGGCACCGCAAACTGTATCATTAGATTTGTATGACACCAAGTCTCCTGGTAACAAATGTTGTATCTTGAGATTCAATTCGTTGACGTCCACATTTTTTGCTGCTAAAATTGCTCTTTCTGCTAGCCACTCATGATTTGTGTATCGTCTGTGTACAACGGGAAATATCTGGTCAATAAGAGCATCTTGAGAATCAATGATTGTGCAGAAATCGGTCGGTAATTATATGCATCCAGTTTCATCTGTAGTAACTTTTCCATCGCCGATATCTAATCTTGAGAATGTTTCAGCGGATGGATCTTGAAGCTTTTGAACGCACAAATTTACTTTCAGTTGTACTTTTTCAACATTAAACCACAATGACGATGATTTTAAGCACGCGTTGATCTCATCAGCGTATGTTAAACGCGAATAACGGGAAGTGCTTGTCTGAAATCCTCTGAAAAGAGCAACAGAGTGCCGCAAAATAGTTTGTCGTTGTTTTTTATATCTTTCAACGTCCTGTTCGACGCCTCAATCGAATGTTTGTGTGCCATAGTGCATTCATCCCAGATAAGAATTTTACACTATTTCAGCACTGTGGCCATGGACGATTGTTTTTTTATGTTGCACACTGCGTCTGGGTTATTTTGAATATTTAGTGGCAGTTTAAATAATGAATGAGCTGTTCTGCCTCCATCCAATAAAGTTGCCGCAATGCCAGATGGTGCAACAGCCAATGCGATGCCATTATTTGATCGTATTTCGGCGAGAATTAGCGAAATAAGGAATGTTTTGCCAGTTCCACCTGGTGCACCCCCCCCCCCCCCAAAAAAAAAAAGAATCCACCTTGTCCTGCCAAAACTGCGAGCATGATGCGGTCGTAAATGGTTCTTTGTTCTTCATTCATTAGTGGGACATTGCGAGCAACAATCGCTGCCATTTCTACAGTATTGTATTGTAGTTCACGATTCAATTCAGTGCTTATTAAATCAGATGCATTACGATTTGTTGAATGCATACCGAAATGACTGAGTGGTAAGTTGGCAATGATAATGCAAAGATCTTCAATAGCAATCACTGCTTCATTGTACATAGCGTCACTGAATACTATCGTTAGATCGTTGCACCGTGAACGATGTTGATGCAATATATCATCAGTCATTGAATCTTTGTGATTATCCCATAATGTCTCTGCTCGGGCCGGGAAACATGTAGTCAACACTATAGCGAATAATAGACGAATTTGTTTTGCTGTACAGTTCAGTCCTACTTCAGCAAGCATACACTCCCACTGGTTGTCGTCTTCCAGCAAGCCGAGTGCAAGGCATGCATCTTTATACGTTAGATACTGTTGTCCATTCACTTTACGTAAATCTTGAAATGACAAAGGGTCGATGACATTAACCAATAACAGTCGAAGATAAAAGCACTCAGTCTGCCTTGGATTGACTGTAAATACTCGTCCCAAGGTGTTTGATTTGAATAAACCGTGACATGCATCAATCGGCGTGCCTTGCTTGCGGGGCATCCATTTTTTTGTTGGAGCCCATGTGAAATAGCGGGGTACTTCTGAATAGAGTAATGTCCGTGCAAAAGTACCTAAAGCATCCGCACGATTACACAATTCAAAAAATTCGGTGAGTGTAGTTTTTGGTGGATTTATAGCACGATCAATCGCTGTCTCGCTCGTGAAATATACGCGCTGGCGATTTTCAAGATGGACGGCTAAATGAAGAACTGCTGGATCCCGTTTATGAATTGGGAAACCAAAGATACGCCAAACAGCTTCATTGGAGCTGACGTACCGGCCAATTTGGTAAAGTGTTATTTCATCGTTGTTATTCACCGGAGGAGCATTCACATTGGTATTTTCAACTCGAAATACAGCCATATCACTGCCTTTATTCACATACTTGCAAATGTATTTGATGCTCTTCACTGAACTGCAGAACTGAACATTAATATGAGCATTGAATGATTTGCTCAGCAGAGGCGAATATGGGACCACCCAACGGTTATCAATGTCAATATCTATGTTGTTGACATAGATGACCGCCATAGATGATAAGATTGTTCGCCATTATCGGGATTTCTTCGACGATATATTGGATATCCGTCAACATTTGTGATCGTGAAATTTTTCGGAAAACTTGTAGTACATTTTCCATCTGCACAAATAATAATGGCCTAAAAATTCATTTTTCATTTTAACATAAAATAACTCCGTCGGATATTGACGAATTTTTTAAAAGAATATACGATTTTAACTAATTTAAACATTTTAACAATATTAACGTTGAAAAAATATTTTAAACACTTACGGTTAAAAATTCATTTTTCATTTCAACATTAAATAAATTCTGACATCGTGTTTACGATTCTAAAATATTAACTTTGAAAAAATATTTTAAACACTTCGTAAGATACGGTTACGATTCTAAAAATATTAATTTTGAAAAAATATTTTAAACACTTCGTAAGATACGGTTAAAAATTCATTTTTCATTTCAACATTAAATAAAGTCTGACATCGTGTTTACGGCAACTCACGCCATCTACGTGGAAAAGTTGTTGAAAGAGTTGGTTAAAAATTAATTAAGAAAGAATTAATTAAGTTACAACTTTCATTTGTAAATCTAAACCATTCTCGAATCCACCTGAAGACACACAAAAAATTTCATTAAACTCAGTCCAGCCGCTCAGTCCAGTCACTGCACATCAGAATGGCAGAGCGTTGTGGGAAGTTCCTTGCACAGCCAACAGATGGCACTGCCTCTGATGCTTATCTTTGAACGAGATGACGAACGGGAGTCAGTTGAGATCTGGCTGCAGTGGAGATCGGTTGAGACCGTCAGCGCGAAGACTGACATGCTCATTTTCTCCTAATTAGAGCTTGTTGTGCTCTTAATAAGTGTGTAGAGCCATGGAGGGCTCATTACTTCATTTTCACTATTTGATAGCACGCGTAGGTGTTTTTGTGTATATAAGTACGAGTAGGTGCTTAAATGTTGTTTTGTTACGGTTATACTGATCAAGAGAGTTTATTATGTGCTAAGCCTCGAAACCAGCTGTTGGATAATTATGCAAATTCTTCTATTATCATATTTTCTTTGTGTATCTTGTGTTGTATGTGTGTTACCTAATAAATGTTTAGTCATCTAAGTCGCAACTCATCATTGCCCCACCCCTAGACGCCCAGCCAAGATTCTACATATATACTAATTTTTTTATTCAAAAAAGCCAAGGCGAAACAAGTAACAATAGGAATCACATTTGTCACTGAACAACTTAAATCATTTTCCATAACAGTTTTTTTTTCGTGGAAGGAAAGGCTAAAATGCTATTTTTTATGCATGATGACCTACATTTTAATGCAAAACAACATTTTGCTGGTTTTTATGTGCATAATTAGTTTTTCCTTAATATCAGTTTAAAAGAGAAAATAGTGTTCTAAACTTATTTCTAAGAAATCAAATTTCTGACTGCACAATCCAAAACGATTTTTCAAAACTGCTTCTTTTTAAAACTAATTTTTCTGCATGATTATCTTCATTTTATTGCAAAAAAACATATTTGTTGTTTTTCTTGTGCACAATTACTTTACTTTTTAACATCAGCTTAAAAGATGAAATAGTTTTACAAAATACCACAGGCTGTTATTTTGACATATTTTGTATGCTCATACAAAATAAATAAATACATAAATAAATAAATAAAACAAATTTCTACACATGAAAAAATTAACATAGTAATTTATATGGAGCTTTACATATGCATTATCGATAGTTTTATTGCAAAAACATTGACTAAAACATAAAATTGCGACTTGTTTTGCTGATATTATATATGTAAATTAACAAACAAACGTTGTCATTCGCGAAGAACTTCATCGAGAAGACGAAAGAAGAATGAAAAATTTCTGCATAAAAGTATTATTATTATATATTCTATTAGAGGTAATCAAACCTATGTTACAACCCCCCATCCCTCCAACCCCCCCCCCCCAAAAAAGAAAAAAAGAAAAAAAGAAAAGTGTAACAGAATTACATAATTGCACAGTATAATTTATTTATTTATTTATTTATTATTATGGCAATGTAGGATAAAATGCGAGGGCTATAAAATACATGTTTCAAAAACTAAAATATATTATAGATGCTGAGATACAATCATCTTTAAAATCGCAGTTCTTAAATAATAGCAGCGCCACCTGTCGTCGATAAATATCCAAAATGAAGTGCCCGGGAAAGTCTTTCCTGCAGGCAGTGAAAACCTGGACCTGATGCAGTGTGGTAGGGAAAAAACAGCTGACTTCGGGTACCTGAGGCGAGGTTTAGAATGATTTTAATGCATTTTGTTTTCTTCAGTTTTTATTTATAAAGTGATATATATGTATATATATATATATACTAGCTGACCCGACAAACGTTGTTTTGTCATATAAATTATTTCTAGAGAATATTTCGCTAGAAAAAAATAACTAACTTATTGTAAGTGTGTAAGGATGCGGTATATAAGTGGAAGATGTATGGAGCGCTGTGAACGGTGAAAGAATATAAAAATAACAAAACACCAATCATTTATTTTTTTAATTTATTAAAATTGATTCTTTAAAATTATATACATATCGCTACTTATAACAATATTACTAGAAAACAATATCAATCCCTTAATGCAACAGAGTGTACAATAATTTTTGTTATCCCATCTTTCGCCGATACAAACAAACTGGATGGTTTGCCCACTCGAGAGCCACGTATAATTAATTGTCCGTGTGAAAAACATGATGTGCTCAAATCTAAGCCACAGACAGACATCGTTTGACCCTGAGACTTGTTGATAGTCATCGCAAATGCCAATCTAATTGGAAATTGAGGGCGTTTAAATTGAATTGGCACATCTGTGGGTATAATAGGGATTCGCAGTAGTAATATATCTTCACCTCGGAATTTGTCATTTAAAATGATGGCTTCGATAACATTTTTCATTAATTTTTTTATGACTAATCGCGTGCCGTTGCACAACCGTGGTGGGTTCAAATTACGAAGCAAAATAGCCGGAGATCCAACCTTCAGTTGTAATAATATTATAGTTTTAAAAAATTAAAGAACACGCTTTTATAGAAATGTGAACTAAAAAGCACAAAATATCTGTCTTAGTATAAAAATTCAGGGTAAAAGAAAATCGTGTGAGTGACACACCGTAATATTTACATACTCTTAAATCTTTAATTAAAATAACTTAGAATTAACAAAAACCATTTTTAAAAAATCTCCCCTGACGGGGATCGAACTCTGGACCTTTAGGTTCGTAGCGCGGCGCCTTACCTCTACGCCACATCACTCACGTAGTAGAAGTATTTTTTTTACAATATAAATTTTTTGTTTGCTCCCAGAGAAGTTACAAACAAACATACATACATACAGGTGAAGTTAATAAAACCGTGTTAAAATATGCGGTGGCATGCCTGGTAAATCCAATGAGTTTAAAAACTTTGTTGGATAATTTACAGCTTCGGTGGCATCGCAAACTGTATCATTAGATTTGTATGACACCAAGTCTCCTGGAACAAATGTTGTATCTTCAGATTCAATTCGTTGACGTCCACATTTTTTGCTGCTAAAATTGCTCTTTCTGCTAGCCACTCATGATTTGTGTATCGTCTGTGTACAACGGGAAATATCTGGTCAATAAGAGCATCTTGAGAATCAATGATTGTGCAGAAATCGGTCGGTAATTATATGCATCCAGTTTCATCTGTAGTAACTTTTCCATCGCCGATATCTAACAATTGTTTTGAGAATGTTTCAGCGGATGGATCTTGAAGCTTTTGAACGCACAAATTTACTTTCAGTTGTACTTTTTCAACATTAAGCCACAATGACGATGATTTTAAGGACGCGTTGCTCTCATCAGCGTATGTTGAACGCGAATATCGGGAAGTGCTTGTCTGAAATCACCTGAAAAGAGTAACAGAGTGCCGCCAAATAGTTTGTCGTTGTTTTTTATATCTTTCAATGTCCTGTTCGACGCCTCAATCGAATGTTTGTGTGCCATAGTGCATTCATCCCAGATAAGAATTTTACACTATTTCAGTACTGTGGCCATGGACGATTGTTTTTTTATGTTGCACACTGCGTCTGGGTTATTTTGAATATTTAGTGGCAGTTTAAATAATGAATGAGCTGTTCTGCCTCCATCCAATAAAGTTGCCGCAATGCCAGATGATGCAACAGCCAATGCGATGCCATTATTTGATCGTATTTCAGCGAGAATTAGCGAAATAAGGAATGTTTTGCCAGTTCCACCTGGTGCACCCAAAAAAAAAAAAAAAAAAAAGAATCCACCTTGTCCTGCCAAAACTGCGAGCATGATGCGGTCGTAAGCGGTTCTTTGTTCTTCATTCATTAGTGGGACATTGCGAGCAACAATCGCTGCCATTTCCACAGTATTGTTTTGTAGTTCACGATTCAATTCAGTGCTTATTAAATCAGATGCATTTCGATTTGTTGAATGCATACCGAAATGACTGAGTGGTAAGTTGGCAATGATAATGCAAAGATCTTCAATAGCACTCACTGCTTCATTGTACATAGCGTCACTGAATACTATCGTTAGATCGTTGCACCGTGAACGATGTTGATGCAATATATCATCAGTCATTGAATCTTTGTGATTACATGGGAAACATGTAGTCAACCGGGAAACATGTGGTCTACACTATAGCGAATAGTAGACGAATTTGTTTTGCTGTACAGTTCAGTCCTACTTCAGCAAGCATACACTCCCACTGGTTGTCGTCTTCCAGCAAGCCGAGTGCAAGGCATGCATCTTTATACGTTGGATACTGTTGTCCATTCACTTTACGTAAATCTTGAAATGACAAAGGGTCGATGACATTAACCAATAACAATCGAAGATAAAAGCACTCAGTCTGCCTTGGATTGACTGTAAATACTCGTCCCAAGGTGTTTGATTTGAATAAACCGGGACATGCATCAATCGGCGTGCCTTGCTTGCGGGGCATCCATTTTTTTGTTGGAGCCCATGTGAAATAGCGAGGTACTTCTGAATAGAGTAATGTCCGTGCAAAATGTCCCACTGGTTGTCGTCTTCCAGCAAGCCGAGTGCAAGGCATGCATCTTTATACGTTGGATACTGTTGTCCATTCACTTTACGTAAATCTTGAAATGACAAAGGGTCGATGACATTAACCAATAACAATCGAAGATAAAAGCACTCAGTCTGCCTTGGATTGACTGTAAATACTCGTCCCAAGGTGTTTGATTTGAATAAACCGGGACATGCATCAATCGGCGTGCCTTGCTTGCGGGGCATCCATTTTTTTGTTGGAGCCCATGTGAAATAGCGAGGTACTTCTGAATAGAGTAATGTCCGTGCAAAAGCACCAAAAGCATCCGCACGATTACACAATTCAAAAAATTCGGTGAGTGTAGTTTTTGGTGGATTTATAGCACGATCAATCGCTGTCTCGCTCGTGAAATATACGCGCTGGCCATTTTCAAGATGGACGGCTAAATGACGAACTGCTGGATCCCGTTGATGAATTGGGAAACCAAAGATACGCC
Organism: Salticus scenicus; assembly: GCA_963930645.1. NCBI lineage: Eukaryota > Metazoa > Arthropoda > Arachnida > Araneae > Salticidae > Salticus > Salticus scenicus. The sequence goes on from OZ005658.1 coordinate 159,668,113, forward strand.
AAACAGCTTCATTGGAGCTGACGTACCGGCCAATTTGGTAAAGTGTTATTTCATCGTTGTTATTCACCGGAGGATCATTCACATTGGTATTTTCAACTCGAAATACAGCCATATCACTGCCTTTATTCACATACTTGCAAATGTATTTGATGCTCTTCACTGAACTGCAGAACTGAACATTAATATGAGCATTAAATGATTTGCTCAGCAGAGGCGAATATGGGACCACCCAACGGTTATCAATGTCAATATCTATGTTGTTGACATAGATGACCGCCATAGATGATAAGATTGTCCGCCATTATCGGGATTTCTTCGACGATATATTGGATATCCGTCAACATTTGTGATCGTGAAATTTTTCGGAAAACTTGTAGTACATTTTAAATCTCCACAAATAATAATGGCCTAAAAATTCATTTTTCATTTTAACATAAAATAACTCCGTCGGATATTGACGAATTTTTTAAAAGAATATACCATTTTAACTAATTTTAACATTTAACAATATTAACGTTGAAAAAATATTTTAAACACTTACGGTTAAAAATTCATTTTTCATTTCAACATTAAATAAATTCTGACATCGTGTTTACGATTCTAAAATATTAACTTTGAAAAAATATTTTAAACACTTCGTAAGATACGGTTACGATTCTAAAAATATTAATTTTGAAAAAATATTTTAAACACTTCGTAAGATACGGTTAAAAATTCATTTTTCATTTCAACATTAAATAAAGTCTGACATCGTGTTTACGGCAACTCACGCCATCTACGTGGAAAAGTTGTTGAAAGAGTTGGTTAAAAATTAATTAAGAAAGAATTAATTAAGTTACAACTTTCATTTGTAAATCTAAACCATTCTCGAATCCACCTGAAGACACACAAAAAATTTCATTAAACTCAGTCCAGCCGTTTAGGAGGAGTTCAGTGACATACACACGCACAAAAGAAATATATATATAAAGATATATATATATATATATATATATAAAGTGATTTAATTCTTTTGAAAATTCATTTAAATATAGTGACCAGCGAAGTAGGCGTAGCCTGCTAGTATTATATACACATAAATGTATGTTTTCTGAAGTATTATTGCAGTTCATTCTAACTGGTCAGCAGACTTTAATTATTCTTTTTAGTTCCAAGTGAATTATTTGTTTGAATGATTTGATATAATTAATTTTAATCGGAAATTGTTTTTTCTATGAACAATTTTTACATTTGTATCATCATCCAAATGTTTACTTTTATAATTAACTGTATATTGTTTTATATTTTGTATTGAGACCAGAGAACATACTTGAAATAAATTGAATAGCATTCAAGCTAAATTCGAGATTTCTATAAAACTTCAATCATTTAATAAAGTACGATTTCAATATTTTGAAGGCTATACATTGTATGAAAGGAAAGTGTGTGTGTTGTAAAGATTTCATTTGTTCAATCTTCATTGAAATCTAAATATTCATTAAATTTTTTATTACCTTATAATTACATGTTTTGGAGAGAGTAGATGATTAAAATTACAGAAGATAGAAAAAAGGGAAGAGTTAATGTTGCTTTCACAAGAGTGTGTACATCTATTGAGAATGCAGTATGTGGTAAGCTCAATATCCAAATATCAACTCTCATTATTTAAAATCAAGATTATTGAAAGTTCATAATCTGTAAAAATTGTGATTATATTTTACTTTCAATCACGTAAAGCTGATTTAGTACTGATGGTATTAGATATACGTATTTTTATTTCTTCCCCGAGTTATTTATCCACTTTTAACCAATATATATGCATCATGTAAAACTATTTAAAATTCTGCTTAAATTTGCATTCATAGAATCGACTGCAATATAGTTACATGACAATGTATTTTATTTTTAAAATTTGCTGTTAAGAAGATCTCAACAGGTGAACACTGAATGAAAAACTTTCATAGCTTATTGAAATAATATCGAGAATGTAGGTGCTATGTCAGTTTTAGTATATTAGCATAACATATTAAAAATTTTTTTTTATTTATTATTATTATTATTATTATTTTTTGAAAATAATGATGCTACGATCACGATGCCATGAATACAATTCTATTAAAGTTAAGATTTAAAAATTTAATTTAAAAGTTTTATTATCAAATGATAAATAATTTTACTTAATTGCGAAATATAACATTTTATATTACGCATCATAGCAACACCAGTTCTAAAGTGACATTGTGATGTTTATATTCATCTACTTAGTATTATTTTATTTATTTAAATTGAAGAATTGAAGAATAAGCAAAATATTAAAGTTAATAGCTATGAAATTACATATAATCACTAATGAGAAAGTGATAAATATTTATTCAACCCTCAATTATTTTATTTTATTAATATAATTTATATTTTAAATAACTATTCAATAAGTACTATCATAAAAATCCTGATTTTAAAAGATAAAAAAATATCAAGAAGTACAAAAGATCATACATTTCATTTTGTAAGTATTTTATATTTGATTTTTTTATGATCAAGAATATGGTAATTCTTCAATCGGATGAGTATTTTAAAACATCAGTGCATTTACCTCAATCTTGAATTAAAAAATCTCACTAAATGAAGAATCACAATGTGACCTGATGGAGAATATTCCAGTTTATCGAACAATTTTCTGAATGAGAATTTGGCTGTTATGTCATTTTTAGTATATTGGCATACCATACTGATTTCTCTTTCAGAGTGTTCGATGAAGTAAAATCTTGAAAAATACATCTTCTTTTGAAGTGAAGCAGTTGTCTACTTGATATATATATATAATAATTCAATACCACCATGAATATAGTAATTATTTGTATAAATATAGCACTCCTATATTCTCGACAAGACTACTAATTTTTATTCTAATAGGCAGCCATTAGAGTGGCAACAATGTTTATTGAATCAATAAGATTGAATCGAAATTTTATAATTTTGAACATATAAGCAAATTAAAAAAGAATTTTATTTGTGGAAATTCTGCTGATTATTATATATATATATTCCCTTATTTATGTACGATATAATTTCTATCTTTATTTTTTGTCAATTATACTTGTATTATGGGTCACCAAAGCGGGAGATCCATAACCTCCGTGGAGAATTAAAATTGTGATGGCGTGTCTCCGGACCATCCTGGATTGTGTTCCAGACCGTCACCAATTACCCATTGCGCAGTACTAGTGTGACGTTAAACCCAACCAACCAACTTTTTTATTTTGTCTTTTTGGAGAAACCTTCACTTTTGAGAAAGTGGATTTAATACAATCTTTCGCATATATCAGAGGTGAAACTTTTCTATGGCTACAACTAAATTTATGGTTTTTGAAAAATTTGTTGTGTTTGAATTTATTGTTAAATAATTTATAAAAAATTTTCTTATTTTTAATTGAATGTAGATTGTATAAAAACTCTCCAAATATCATTTATATGTATACTGACCAAACGTCCCCATTTTCTACAATTTTTCTAAGTTTTAAAAAATTGTAGAAAGTAAATTATTAATCAGTAATACTTTATTTTTAGTCCTTATTTATTAGGGATGGACAAATATATCCATAATTGGATAATTGTAGCAATTTTTAACGCTTCTCTATTATAAAGGTACTTAGATCTGGTCAGCCTAATTATAGTTGTAAATAGATATTTTTGATGTTTGACATATAATATCTCATCAGTATGGTTTCTCGGACATTCATTCTGTGTGTAAGTAGCAATTTTCAGGGTTTTTCATATTCGGTTGTTTCATCCCTAATATATTAAAAGAAAGTATTGGATTCGTGGAAATTTTTGATTTTCGATTTTTGATGAATTGTACAGGTTTAAGAGATGTCATGAACACGATTCGACCATTTTTTGAAAATGCTTGCCTTTATGTGTTAGCAAATATGTAAGGACGATGTACCTTATGAACCAAATGGGCTGAATTTTAACCAAACTTGATATTTGATTGAACTTTGATTTGAATTGGTGATGATTAGCTTTTGGGATGTATTATCCAACAGTTGGTACTGCCATGCTGCGATTTCCTATCGTTTTAAGGTATGCTCAAAATCTACTGTGCACCAAATTTTACCGTAAGATATTAGCTTCTATAGTGAGCAGGTTAAACAGTAAATAAATGGGGAAAAAAAAAAAGAAAAACTCTGCGTGTATGTATGGATAGTAGGTAAAACTAAGCTGATTAATTTTGCAGGCATATCGATTGGCAGGTAGCGCTGCTATGCTGCAGTTTAATTCCTTTTACCACTATAAGATATAAAGGTATCAAATTTGGCATGTGAAATGAATAATATGTAAAACCATGCTGATTCAGTTTATTTCCATATTTGGCGAAAGGTGGCACTACTATACTGTAATTTAATTCTTTTTACAGAAAGACTATATCTCAGCTTCTGTGCCATCTGTATGCAATAAACGCACTATGTAAGATATATATTATTACAAAATTATGCTGAGAGGTGATTAAAAAAAAAAAAAGAAAGAATGAAAGAAAAAGAAATATCTCATATTCTGCGGCCACCACATGACTCTCTTCTATATTTTCCTATACAATTACACCGAGTAAATATAATTAATTAAAACTAATTTTTTTTTTAAGTCAATTTTATTTTGTGTTAAAAATGAAAATAAATCGATAACTTTATTTGTAAATTTCGCCGATCAGTAGTTGAACCATTCATTTTAAATGTATTAACGATTTCTTTTGGAAGATGCAAATAATGTAAATTCTTCCCTCGGGAGGGGGGGGGGGTACATCCCCCAGGGGTGGGAAGTGATTCTCCTATATATGCAAAAAAAATTCCCACTTAGCTAGCACCATCATAAGCAATTCTTTTTAATTTCATAATGATTATTAAAAAATAATTCTCTTTATGTAGTTATTTATAAGGAATTTTGCCCTATTTCGCCATTCAAAAAAATTAGGAAAAGGAAGATGACAACTTTCAGCAAAAGTTGATGGTTGCCACAAAATTTTGCCGCTAACACACACAGACAGACATTTTCTAAAACTGATCAAATCGTATTCTATACTCTGTTCGCGGATAACTGATAGCGAAAGTAAACTTAAAGGATTGCAGTTTCTTCCCCAGAGTTTGTCATATTTTACGTTTTCTTGCTGAATGGAAGATTCTGTTTATACTGACCGAAGGTTTGCTTTCCCTGCCTTGTAAGTGAGTATAGTTTGTGACAGCTGGAGAAAACTAATTTCTGGCTTCATTGCATTTATCTTTCCTTAGGAGGAATATATTGCATGCTTTCATTTTCAATAATTCTCATTAAACGCATGAAGAAAGGAAAATACCGCTACAAAATAAACAAACGGCTAATGAAATCGGTCGCTTGTCAGAGGACGCCGTTTGTCTTCATTCAACAGTATCCCCAAGGATCACTTTGCTTTATTTACTTTTGCTATCGGTTCTTGGCGAAAAGAGTATAGATCAACGTGTGCATCCACAGAAATCCTGAGGTCCAAAACTTTACGAAACCAATAGTTTCTTCTATTAAATATAGAAAGAAAGTAAAATAAATAAAAATAAAAGTAAATTCCAAAATAAATAATTTATTTTTTTCTTTCCCTTTACCAATCTAGCTCAACCAGGTAAAGGTAATTCACATTGTGTTTTCTCTTAAATAAAGAATAATTCTACAAAGGTTTATTGAGTTCAGGATAATATACATACATACTTACACATCATTTTTTTTAAATCCATATCTCACTTTTTCGAAGAATGAGGATTTGATACTCGAGACGTTCCAAGACCGTCATATCCCAAACAGCACATCTTTTCCCAGGATATCTTCAAGACATCTTCAGGATTAAAAGAAATCCTAGAAATATCCTGAAGATGTACTGTGGATAAGTGTGTTGTTAGGGATATATCAATTGTGGATGGTGCACGTAAAACTGGTCGTGTCCACAAAGCCACCGTGTTTCCATTGAAATTTAAACGTCTAGGGGGCATGGTAGTGGGGCTGGTTTTGATCTTTCCTCCATGAAAGATCAAAACTAGACGTCTACTAGACTAATACATCTCCGGCCCACCCTTAGGGGAAAGCCCGAGACCGTCTTCAGTAGTCATAGTGTAACACTAGTGTGTCGTAAAACCCACTCAGTTTAATTCAATCTCTCTCTCCCTTTCTTTCTCTCTGTGTATCTCTCTTTTTAATTTTCAATATGTATTATGCAAAAATTTACTGATTCAATAAAATGTGACATAAAATATATCTTTTTCTTACCTTCACTTCCCCCCCCCCAACCATAACTACAGCTAGTCACACTTATATATATATACATACAGGGTGCATAGGAAAGTCCCTTTAACCTGAAAATACTTGCGAACGGAGAGTGCTAAATCCACGCAAGTGAGGTAACGGTATAGTAAAGCGACTATGCCCGACCTAATGCAAACGACAGCAGCGCCCCTAGTTGCGAAATTTGGAAGTTAGCCATTGCAATGCGAAAATGAAAAGAGATAGAGCAAAATTTCCAATTAGAAAGTTTTAGAGCATCAATTAATTAGTGCGAAACGATATATGGTTTACATGGATAAGATAAATTGGCGCCTGTATACTCCAAAAAAATCCAAAATCGATGCACTCCATTTTGTGTAAATATTTGAAAGGAATAGCCAAAGGAAAGAAGAAATATGCACAATTTAATGAATAAATACTATGTACTTACATCAATACTTTTTGATAACATCACACACAAAATCAAAATAGGTAAACTAATCTCTAAGTCTGATAGTGATAAAACGTTAATGTTGAGAATGTTCGAAAAGTTCGCCATTGCTCACAATACACGTTTGTATTCGTGCGAGTAATTCTGCATGCACATTTCTCAGCATGGAAGGTGTTACACTATTGAAAGCATCTGTAATACGATGACGTAGATCCAGCAGACTTGTATGTGGAGTTGCATAAACCTGATCTTTTATGTGACCCCACAGGAAGAAATCCATCGGAGTCAGGTCCGGCGATCGTGGAGGCCATTCAATACTACTACCATACCCAATAATTTTTTGTCCAAAGCAATCTTTTAGAAAGCTTCGCACTCCAGCTGGCTGGTGTGCAGGAGTACCGTCATGTTGGAACCACATGTCCCGTAATGCGGACAGTGGAATATCATCCAAAAAGTCGGGTATGATATCCTATAATAGTTGGAGGTACCTCTGTCCGTTTAATGTGCCTTCGTAGAACACAGGTCCCAGTAAACGATCCTTCCAGATACCGCCCCACACATTAAGCCAGGAGCAGGCGCGCTGGGTCTTACAGGTCCGTTTGTTACAAAAACCCCTTGTAGGAACACCTCCTTTTCTCAGAAATGGTCCAGATCCCCGCTAGCTGTATTCACGGTCATCCACTTTCTGAGGGTTGGAATTTCCAAATTCCTGAATTTCCGTTAAGTAGATATATTGGATTTTCGGGTCTTTCAGGCCCGACGCGCATGTTCGTTTTTGCCGATCTCAGCCCAATTGTTTTAGTGAGGTAGCGATATTTTTAGTGTAAAATGAAGCGATATAGGACGTAGAAGGAAGAAATGTGGCCAGAAGAAAAGATATCATATTTTTTCGAGTAAAAAAGACAGAAAATCTGGAATTTGTTGTGCTAAGTATGATAAAAATATCTGTAGTGAACACACTACTTACATATGTAAAGAATGTGAATAAATTGTAGGTATATTTTTAATTATTAATTTTTTCTGTATGCTTTGGGTCTCTTCTTTCTTAGAAAATGCATTTAGATAAAAGCCATTCTCAGTAGTATTATTTAACGGACAAAGCTAGCCGGGTCTGAGAAAAGCTAGCCGGGTCTGAGAAAAGCTAACCGGGTCTGAGAGACCCACCGCGTGTCCCCACGTAAGAAAATATGCGCGCGATCCCCCGGGTTAATGGACCAGCGAACTTAGTGTTTTGTGGATAGTCCCCACGAGGGATTTTCCAGCTCCCAGTAGTGGACATTATGACGGTTTAGTACTCCGGTACGCTGAAACAGTGCCTCGTCCGACCAAACAATGTTGGATAAAAAATCTGATTTATCTTCAACATTATTTAATGCCCAGTTGCACCAATCAAATCGACGCTCATTATCCCGTGACAACAGTTCTTGCTGCAGAGTGACATGATAGGGATATGCATGTTGACTATGCAGTATTTGCCAAACTCGGGCCCGTGTTAAGCCACAAGCCATGCTGATTTCTGTTGTACTGCTGTGTGGATGGGCTAGTGCATATGCCAAAATACTCTCTGGCGGTATACGCATACCTGCACTCACTGGTCTGCCAGAACGCGGACGACTTTTAGTGCTTCCTGTCTCCATGAGCCGTCGCACTACATTTGCGATGGTAACTACACTTGGATGTGGCCCACCTGGAAAACGAACGGTATACTCCCGTGCAGCATGCGTTGCGTTTCGTTGACATTCGCCATAAATAAGCACCATCTCGCAATATTGAAAGTTAGTGAAGCTTGGCATTCTCACACAGCTCCAACATTCTAAATCCAAACGTTTATTTTTAAAAAATGTATCTTTTGTAGGATCTCATTCATTTAGGATCATTCAAAATTCCATTTCTTTTGTCACTTTCAAAAAAGAACACATATTTTCTACCCTTCGCTAGGCAACGATTGAAATTGCCACAACACAGATAATGAAATTTTTAAAATGAAAGAAGTCGCACATTAGGAATAAAATTATCGTCTGCCATCAATAATTTTATGCTATGAGATTATATTGTTTGTATCAAGCGAGCGCCAACACCTTTTAAACTAAAATTTTAAATACATTGGAAATTAAAGTTTTCAGACATTACAGTACAGTACAAAGTCACAAACTGCATTTTCACACTGCTACATTTCCGAAATGTGAATATGTAGAGTAGAACAGTCGCGCATAGATTACGGTCATTTTTGGGTGGAATACAGGCGCCAATTTATCTTATCCGTCTGAACCAAATATCGTTTCGTACTAATTAATTGATGCTCTAAAACATTCTAATTGGAAATTTTGCTCTATCTCTTTTCGTTTTCGATTTGCAATGGCTAACTTCCAAATTTTGCCACTAGGGGCGCTGCTGTCATTTCACTAGGTCGGTCATAGTCACTTTACTGTACCGTTACCTCACTTGCGTGGCTGTAGCACTCTCCGTTCGCAAGTATTTTCAGGTTAAAGGGACTTTCCTGTGCACCCTGTATATATATATATATAACTATTTGTAACCTTGCTACTTTAAGACATTATAATGCAAATAAAATATTTAAAACACGCTAAGATTATAGCTTTTATGTTTACTGAATATAAATTTGAGCAGGTACGATTCACATACTATATAACTTTCACTTGATTTTTTAATTTAATTTAATTTATTTATTTATTAAGGGTGGCTTACTATTGTAACAATCGCAACTATCGTAGATCACAAGTCGGATTGTGCACTCCGCAGCAAAAGAATCCGAGCACTAGCAGTAATCCCTGTCTAAAAAAAGTACACTTAATACTGCTTTGTTAAATAAATCCTTGTCGAATCATGGTCTTAGTCCGTCTAATAACATGATTCGACAAGGATTTATTTAACAAAGAAGTATTAAGTGTACTTTTTTTAGACAGGGATTATTGCTAGTGCTCGGATACTTTTGCTGCGAATCCGACTTGTGATCTAGGATAGCTGCGATTGTTACAATAGTATGCTTCCCTTATTTTTTATTTATTTATTTATTTTTATTTATTTATTTTTTGTTTAAAGAAAGGATCAGTTAAAAAAACATCTTTAAGTGCTTAGCAACTAATAAAAATCCGTAAAGTATATTGGATTATGTTCAGATTCCTTTTCATTTATTTTACTTAATTTTTTAGTTGAAATATACCCTGTTGTCTTAAATCATATTTTAGGTTCGAAAATAATAATAGAGTAGGAAATAAAATGTCTAAAATATATTTAGCTACTAATTCTAAATAATAAATTAAAGCAATTTTTTTCCGGTGACATGTTTTACTAAAATACTTAAATAAATACTTAAAATGCAAAATGTAAATTACTATAAATGTCTATATAAAGTCGATCTTTTTTATTTATTTTAGATGTAGAATAAGAAAAACCTCACGTCATAGAATAGCTAATGAATAAATACGTAAATCGGTCTTATTTTTTCCCTATTTTTCCTTGCTTCTATATTAATAAAGTATTGCACTTGCCAAATTTTTCGACCTTTGATTTTCTATTACGTGGTTTGAGCGGTCCAGAACTTGACATTAGTATTTTTAGAAAATGTCTGTTCTCTGTGTTTGTTGTGATAGATCTAAATCAAGAATTAATACGCAGAAGTCCATAAAAACTTATATATATATATTTGTACCTTAAAATAAATTGACATCTATCAACTTTGGTATAAATGGTGCTAACAACAATAGATGGTGCTAACAACAGTGAAATCGTCATTTAATTTTTAGCCTCTCTCCACAAGAATAAATAAATAAATTTTATTTAATTTAAAAATAAGAAGAAGAAGGAGATTAACTTTATTATATACACATATATATGCAACATAAGATTTCAATTAGAATTGCTTTTTTTTTGTGTGTAAATTACTGATAGTATTTTGTTCATATTGTTTTTCTGAGAAAATCAATTTAAATCTTATATACTTAGAAAAGCTATCAATAATTATTATTATTTTATTTTTACTAATTTAGAGAATTTTAAATTATATTTAATGCATACTTATTTCAGAAAGAAGATTTAAAGTGAGTTTCAATGTACTTACAAAAAGAGTAAATTCTCTACCAATTTTAAAAAGCATATTTAAGATTAAAAAAAATTCTGCATCACTCTGTTCAGTTGTTTGCTTCTCTGTATGTAACGGTCTTGCTGTAAAAGATAATCTTTAAATTAGTTTTAACATATGTCCAAAGATTTCCATGCACCCATTGCACTGTTGAAAGAGAAGAGAGGAGGGGGGGGGGGAGAAAAGAAGAAAATCATTATTTCTGTGCAAAACAGTGAGCGCTGAAAGTGGCGCATACTTAGCACATATATATTACCAAATATATATATATATATATATATTTTTTTTTTTTTTTTTTTTTTTTTAAATAAATATTACTTTGACCTGCTAACTATGCTAGTTTATCTGTATTAGTATTAGGCCCCAACTTTTTTTCACACGAGAATAGTTGTAGAGTAATATTCAGCAATATGTTCTCATGATTAAATAAGAAGACTGTTGCTCTACAACTATTTTGGTGTGAAAAAAGGGCGGGGCTTAATACCATTACGGATAAACTAGCATAGTTAGCAGGTCTATATTACTTAACCATTTTAACCTCCCAATAAGAGACCCCTTTAAGACGAAATATTTTCTCCCTTAAAACAGAAACAGTCCGTGTTAAATTGTTACAGATAAATTATGAATTTTTCATAAAAATTACTAATTACTGTCTTAAATATGTATTGTATGATGGAGTATTAAAATGAAATTATTACTGGACTATTTTTCTTGAATACCGATACATTAATTAACGTTTAAAATGTGTTTATTAAAAATACAAATGAAATTTTGTTGAATTACTCTGAAATCAGTAGAAAAGTGATATAATTTATTTTTTGTAATCAAACCTGCCCCTTTAGCCCACCCCTCCCCATTTACATGTAACCTTCTTTGTAGCTTTTCATAAACAGTAAGTGATTTTTTATAATGATTCGTTAAAATCAGTAACAGGAGAATGAGAATAAAAATAATCAGCGTCTTTCCTTATTTCCCCCTCCTCCCTCCCACATGTGCAACATTTACTGTACTTTTTCAAAAACAGTAAGAGACTTTTTACAATGATTCGACTAGAGAGATAAGTAACAAGAAAATGATATAAAAGTAATCGGCTTCTTTCTCTATTCCTTCCTACCCCCCCCCCCCCCCCCCCCCCCGCCTTACTAAAAATTACTTACTCTATTTTTTCATAAACAGAAAGTGACATATATATATACAGAGTTTTAATAAAATCTTGAACAGAGTGGCATAAATGTGATGTTAAATTTAAATTCATTTTTTTAGAAATATTTACATTCTTAAATTTTAACCAATATATTTATTTATTCAGTGCATTTTTTCTTTCTGCTCAGCTATTCATCTTTCGAATATAAAATATTATAAAAAAATAATTTATTAACTGAAAATTCAAATCAAAACTTGTGAATGAATATTTTGTGCATATTTACAATATGTATGCTTTATTAAAGTTTAAAGAACTTTTGATTTTCTTAATTTTTGAATTTTTAACTTATTTCATTAGCTATGTATTGCATTATTTCTTTGTACTCTTCCAGAAATCTCTCATTTAGAAAAATTGGAAATATAAACCAAAATTACAAAATGCAAACTGAAACACCTGAATCTGAGTTTTATGCGTATTTACATTTTTTAAACCCTTTATTTATTAAGTTCACACAAAAAAAAAAAAAAAAAAATAGTTTGTTGTGGCTACCACAAGACTTTTTTCTGTATTTTCCTAAACATATTCACTAATGGCAAATAATTTAGTAAAACTGTTATTTATTAAAATTATCTAAATTGATGAATGAAAATGATTTTCATCTTATTAGAAAAAAAGAATACTAAATATCCAAAGAAAGACAGATTTATTGTTTATATATAACATCTAAAAAATGGTTTTTTATAATGGTTACCTTACATATCAAGTTTAGTACAGTAATATGCCCTGCAAATTAATATACAGCCATCCCGTTATCGAGGAATTTTTCAGTATAGTAACGCCATCTATTGGACGATGAGCATCCAGCTTGAATCAGCATAATGTCTCATAAAGGCCTTCTCACATATCAAGTTTTATTTGATTATTCGGAATAGAACCTCAGATATAGCCTCTCCTTAATCATCACAATTCGCTGTGTAGCTGTGCCACCTTTTGAGCGGTTGACACCAAAAGTTCATGGGCACCAATTTAAGTCAAGGTGCATCTAGATATAAATTTATATGTAATTCTGGGCAGTAGTTCTATACATATAGCCTTCCTTTAAATTGCGAAATTCGCTGTATAGCAGTGCAACCTGTTGGACGACAAACATTGTAACAGAATCTTCATAATGGCTCATAATGACCTTCTTACATATCAAGTTTTGTTCGATTATACATTATAGAACCTGAGATATAGCGACCCCTTAAACTGCGGAAATCGCTGTATAGCAGCGCCAATTGTTGAGCAGTTCCCCCTCAAAGTTGACATGCACTAATTTAGGTCAAGGTGCATCTACATATAAATTTATATGCAATTCTGAGCTGTAATTCTAGAGATACGGTTGCCACAAAATTTTTGTCTCAAAACTTGTAAATCCGTCGAAAACCGGAAATTTTTAAGAATTCAATATTTTCTTCTACTGGATATAGAAGAAAGTAATATTTTCTTGCCCTTTCCTTCAATCTGTTCACTATGTAATGCTTTATCTCTTTTGGTTCTACCGCAGTTATAATTTACTTTTTCATTATTTATATTATTTTTTATTTTATGATTATTATGTAGAAATTATTTATTATTATTATTATTATTTGGGTAGAAAATTTCTAAAAACTAATTTAACAGCTTAAATCTTTTGTTTCTACGTAATGCAATTTTTTAAAGCAAATTTCTTATCTTTTAAATTTATTTGTTCAAATAAAAGAAAAAAAAAAAAAAATGGCTCATAGTTGGCCTCAATATTTTGCTACTATGATCCTTCTCGGCAAAAACTTAACTTAGTATTGTATTACTTACAAGGAAACATTCAAAAAGTGTCGTTTAAAAAAAATATTGATGTGATTCTACTCTTTATAAAACACCAGAAAGTGAAAAAATATCGGCTAAATTGCACCCTTGGCGATTTTACACTGTTAGGCGATTGATTTTGAGTACTTGGCGGAGAAGCAAAACACTGTTTTGTTCGTACACGGGAATCTCGGTAATAGAGAACTTATCGCCTAACAGCGCTAAATCGCCAAAAAAGCTTAATTTTGATAATTTTTTGTAGCAGATGTAATTCATTTCAGCCGAATTTTTTTTCACTTTCTAGTATTTTATAAAGAGTAGAATCATATATATTGTTTTGTTTTTTTTTTTCAATATTTTTTGATGACGACACCTTTTGAATGTTTCGTAGTTAGATAATATTATCTGGAAGCCGCATATATCGCACCTAGGTCAGTAACGCCTAGTTTTTCTCAATAATACGATCTTTTTCCATTCTCTAGCATAATATTTCTCAGGTCGCAGATGCCATTTTTTCCGGCATTCCTTTTTCCAGAAGTATGAACGCAAAGATAATTTTTAAAACTGTTGTTATGAGAAAATCGTTTAGAACATTATTCTCACATTCTCTTTTCTCCTGTATGAATTTGAAGATGCTTTCTTAGATTGGATTCTTGAGAAAATCCTTTGCAACATTCTTCACACACATATGGTTTTTCTCCTGTATGAATTAGAAAATGTCTTATTAGATTCCCTTTCCTAGAAAATCTTTTACAACATTCTTCACACACATATGGTTTTTCTCCTGTATGCAATCGAAGATGACTGTTGAGTCCAGATATTTCAGAAAACCCTTTGGAACATTCTTCACACACATATGGTTTTTCTCCTGTATGAATTCTAAGGTGTTTTATTAGATTACCTTTTTCAGAAAATCCTTTAAAACATTCTTCACACACATATGGTTTTTCTCCAGTATGAGTTCTAAGATGACTTTTTAGATTGGATTCTCGAGAAAATCCTTTGGAACATTCTTCACACACATATGGTCTTTCTCCAGTATGAATGTTAAGATGATCTTTTAGACTACTCTTAGTATAAAATGTTTTAGAACATTCTTCACACCCATATGGCTTTTCTCCTGTATGGATTCGAAGATGGTTTATTAAGCTGCCTTTGACAGAAAATCCTTTAGAACATTCTTCACAGACATATGGTTTTTTTCCTGTATGAATGCTAAGATGTTTCTTCAGACTACGACTTTCAGAAAATGTTTCAGAACATAATTCACACACATATAATTTTGATTCTGTATGAATGCTAAAATGTGCAATTAAAATATCTTTACTGGAAAAACTTTCAAAGCATTCTTTACATACATATGGTTTTTCTTCCGTATTTATGGGCATATGCATATCCATATTTTCAAACATTAAATTAGCTTTGAATTTATGTTACAAATAATAAATGTTTCCTTTAAATGTATGTGTAGTATTATATGGATAGGGTGTATTCACCTACATAACAAATTCATTTGACTACACGGTTAGCAATGTTTACAAAGGCGAGATTTGGGGGTCAATTCGGGAATTTACATTGCGATAAGTTGGTAATTTGTGACGTCACTGAAATCTGTTAACACATCCTAGTTATATAGTAGTCTTACCTATGCTATAGCCACATGCATTTTTTCTAATCCCACTCTCTTCAGAAAAAAGTGCCTTCTGATTGACTAAATCCTTTGCATATTTATCAGCTATCGTAGAAGCGAAAATGAGAAAAGAAAATTAAGATTTAAGAGGAAGGTGTTGATATTGGCAAATGATTTGAAGAATTACTAAGAATAAAAATAATATATGCTTTTAATATATATTGCGTAATTGATCATTTTGTGTACAATAGATAATCTGTTAAAAAAAAAAAAAAAAAAACTCTTTAAGAAGATTACGAATCTTTCAAATTTGTAAAATTAAATATTTTTATTTAGTTCTTTTTTTTTTTTTTTTTTTTTTTTTTTTTCTAACTGCACTTGTATTATTGTTAAATGTAGCGGTCTACCTCAATAAATGTAGTTATAATATTAAAAGTGTAATATATCTTTCATGGATTTTTTAAATTGTATTAATGTCTGTTTTCATAATTTTAACAAGAAATATCTATATACATTGCTATTAATTACTGGAAAACGTAACATTTAATTTTATGTGTGTGTTTGATTAAATTTCTATTTAATAAGATCATTAACTAGTTATTCAGTGGATTTTATTCACAGTGAAATTTGTTATTAATACTTTGTTAGTGTCAATTTTACTAGGGTGAATATACATATATATATAAAGAAATACAACTAATCAGAAAAACAAGTTTCTACAGTTCATTCTATACATACCTAGATAAAAATAAATTTTAATAGCATTTTTTTTTTCATTAACATTTATAAGGTATTATTATGAGATTTACACAGTTTTATGTAACAAAACAAAAGGGATCGATGCATGCATATTATTATTTGTTTCTTAATTTCCCTTGCCTGCTAGTGAGTGGGGTAAAATTTTTAGTTTCTTAAAATCATTAATGTTACTTGATGAAAAACGAACAAATATGATAAATGCTACTTTGAACTTGTTATTAATTTTGAAATACTAATTTAAAATTTTGGGGCGAATCTACTTACCTTTTTATGTATTACAGTGCGGGAGAAGGTTTGTCAAGATCAGAGAATGTAGCTTTAAAATTTCTCTACTTCAAAAATCCAATTAAAAGTATTGTACTTTTTATTTCAGAAACTATTTTACTAACATTAATTTGAACATGCTGAAATATTACAACCTCATGATTAATTAGGCTTCTTCCCCCACCCCCTCTCTACAAAAAATTAATTTCAAAAATTTGACCCAAAATCAATACTTTTTCTTACTCATATATATGGTAGAAAAAATATTGTTTCTGGGTCAAATTTTCAAACTTGAGATTTTTTTTTTTTTTTTTTTTAATTAATTTTATTATGTGTATGTTATCAGCATGTCTCAAGAACAAATAGTAGCAGGAAGTTCAAACTTGATATTCTAAATCTGTATCATATAATGATGCTACACTTAACATTTTGTGGAGATGCTACACTTAACTTTTTCTGTATATATATATATTTGAGTATGTGCGACAGGAAATTCTACAGTCGGTAACAAAAGTGTCCGAACACTAGCAAAAATTCCTATGTCAAAAAAGTACACTTCATACGGTTTTGTTAAATAAATCCTTATCGAATCGTGTTCTTATACTGACTAAGAACAGGATTCTACAAGAATTTATTTAACAAAAATGTATAAAGTGTGCTTTTTTGACATAGGAATTTTTGCTATTGTTCGGACACTTTTGTTACCGACTGTATGTGTTCATGTACAAGTAATATTTTCTAACATTTTTCTACATTTAAATAAACCACTATTTCTGAAATTATTATCATTATTATTATTTTAATTAAAAATTAAAATATTGTTAAATGTAAGTGGTACATCTGGTAAAGTAAAAAAAAAAAAAAAGTGTGATTTACACCTGAATAAAAATATAATTAGCGAGCCGAATATTTAGTATTCAATTCACCAAATATTCGGTACTCGATCAAAACTGCTGTTCAATGCATCCCTAATGTTTATTATTTATTATATTTAAGATTTTTAATTACTCAATAATTTGATGGTGTGTGCATGAAAATTAATTTGTAACAAAAAAATGAAAAAATCTCTGAATCAAATGTTTTTTAGTTTAAAAATAAAATGTAAAATTGCACCAGAAATTAGCAAATTTAAATTGTATAATTTAGCATTTTATAATAAACATGTTAAATTTAATTTAAAAACCAAAATAACAAATAGCTTAAAAATGAAATTGAATTTAATTTCGTGATTGGTTACTCAATGCATAAAATTTAGAATCAAAATGAACAGTCAGTCTCATTTTTTGATGAAAGATCAAATATGCTAGTTTCTTCAATGATAGACAACTTATCTAATTCTTCACCATCAATATTACCTACTCGCGGCCTATGCGGTCCATACGGACGGCGCTGACGATCGGCAGGGAGAGGGACTGAATACTTTTTCGCGTAGTATAGATCTCGTTGATGGTACACTGATCATTTTTGCCAGGCGCGTATTTGCGTCCATAGTCCATACTGATAACATCTGCTAAGCGCGTATTTGCGTCCATAGTCCATACTGATAACATCTGCTATGCGCGTATTTGCATACATAGTCTATATTAATGACTTTCGCTGGACGCATATGTGCGTCCATAGCACTCAAAGGGTTAAAAAATCTAATAGTCCGATCGATAAATTAATTAAACCGACGGATTCAGAAAAAATGCCCCTTTCATTTGGTACCTTATTTGTAACGAAGCTTTGATTAGATTTTTTAAAAATTAAAACGTGAAAATAATAACCTGGTAAAAACTTTAAAAATGGACATTTTACTTCAATTTTTTCGATACTGTCAGTTTCAAAAATGTCATCTGATAAGTACCCAAATGAAGCCCACTGGTAAGCTATTGTCACAGGCAATAGGGACAGACACCCGAGAATGAGTGGGTCGCTGCCGAAGGCAACGGGAAACCAAAGCGGGCTTTAAAGCAATTTCATGATGTCTTTAAATTTTATTTTAGTTTGTAAAACAATATAGAAAAGAGTTTTCTTTAACACTTTCACGCCGGCGTGAACCACCGGTGGGTCACAGCTACAGTCAGCAGAAAAGTATCCGAGCACTAGCAATGATCCCTGTCCAAAAAAAGTACACTTAATACTGCTTTGTTAAATAAATCCTTGACGAATCATGTACTTAGTCTAAGAACATGATTCGATAAGGATTTATTGAACAAAACAGTTTTAAGTGTACTTTTTTGATATCGGAATTATTGGCTAGCGCTCAGAAACTTTTGAGTAGACTATGCAAACAAAATACGCCGCTGTGAATGTGTTAAATATAGTGATCAGCGAAGCAAGAAAAGCCTTCATTGATTTCATTAATTAAAAAATTGTTTCGTTAACAAACTTTGATCTATTGGCATGTAGGCCGAGTTTTGTACATATCGAGTTTGATTTTGAAATTTTTCCCGCATTCGGAAATCGGTACGTTTCCGAACCGGGGCTTTGCTAGTAGTCGATAAAGATTTATATCATTTTCTTTCTAATTAGTTGTTATAGTTTCATAATTTTTAATAAAATTATTAAAAATTGTATTGAAGATGATTTTTCTTGTTTTCTATGTTTCTGATCAAACTGCTGTTTTTCCCAACATGTTTTGTTGATTAGTTAGATCACTGAAAAGCTCGCTATCTTATGCCGCCAATGGGCTATTATAACTGCGGACAGGATGCAGAACAGTACAATGTTAACACTAAAAAAAAAAAAAAAAAAAGCACCAAGTGGACCAACAGACTAATTTTCCCTTATAAATGTGAATTGCACTATTAAACACTATTTGATTGCATGCTTGCAACATTATAAAAGAATTATTTATAATTTATAAATAAAATTATTTTCAAATTCATATTAATTAACTGTACACTCCACATGTATTATGTTTTACTTAAAGAAAAAATAAAATCCTGTATTCCTGTGTTTTCATGGATTATGTGAAAATTCATAAGTAACTTTGGAATTTTAGAATTTCATAAATATTAATATAAATAAACATAAACATACAAAATATGTCTATGCATACTTTGTATGTATTTCTTAGGTTATAAAACCAGCTAATTTACCTAAATATTTATAAATTATCTACAAATTCTTTTAAGATTTCTTAATTTATAAACAGCATAATATTTAAATATTCACTTGTATATGGCAAATATTACTAAATCTTACTTCTAACCAGACTCTAGCTCATTAATAAATTTTGAAAAAAAAAAGGTTTTTGACCGTAGAGGTCTCTGACTCCATTGTCATGTCAAAAACCACTTTTTGACGTCAGAAACCCAACCCTGAAAAGAAGTGAAAGATTTATCATATTTCAGAAGACACTTTAGGCTCAGGAAATAGAAGCTCTTGTGAAAATATTAGTTTTTTTTTAATTTTTCATTTGTATTTACAGTTGAACACATTTCTTTAGTTTCTATTAGTACTTTATACTGGAAGTGCTTAAGCAGATGAACGAAAAGTCACATTTTTCTGTTCATATTGGTATTTATATACATTTCTTCCTTTTTTACATTAAAGTAAACTTGTTAATTGCAGTTGTATTAGCCAGACTTCACAATACATTTCAGATTTTATAGATTCTGTTGTTTTAAAAAATGCGATTTGGATTTTTTTTTTTTTTTTACTGTTTAAAGTAGTATTTAATAATATATATATTTTTTTTAATGGATGATCAAGTTTTCATTGGTATTTGGTGTTTTAAGATTAAAGGCAATTGAGTACTCGAGGATCCCAGGCCTGATCAAGTTTACATTATATAACTATATTTAAAGTTTAAATTGCAAAATTTTATAATGTGATAAATATGCTAAGAAAAAGATATAATATCTGTTTTCCTTAGTGAAAAAGAAGAGATCACCAATTTATTTAACAAACATATTTAATTCCTCTGAAAAATCCTGATTATCTTGATAATGTATATTAAGGGAGCAATCAGTAATATGAAACAATATTTTACCCAATATATATCATGAAAACATACACATGTCATGTATGTTTTCGATTCCCAAGGACAACATATCAAATCTATGCCTATGCTAAAAACAAAGTATAAATGCATAAATCACTACATTCTCTGGGACTTTTTAAATTTTTCTTTTATTTTTGGTTTTATTCAATGATTGAAAAATTCTCTCCACACACAAAAATTTTTAAATGTTAATTTACAATAAATAGTAACTCCGCTACATACACAGCATCACTTCATAAGAATGTAATATATAATTAATCAGGATACCAGGATACCTTTTATCATATTTCATAAGCCAAAGTAATTACTTACTTAAAACAAAGAATGTTGAATACATTATAAAATCGATAACATTTTAAAAAATTGAACACAATTTTATTTTTTAATTAAGACGCAATAAAACATATACGTGATGAAAATTATCCGGTTTTAATTCAATCTTTTCAATGTAAACTTGATCATCCATAAAATTTAGTACTTCTTTAAATTTCAACATAAAAACATTAGCATGTACATTTTATAGGAAATTACATTTTTTTCAAACGATAGTAATACATAAAACCAAATTAACATGAATCTGTTAAATCTGATATGTATTACGAAGTCACACTAGTACAACTGCACAATTAACAAGTGCGATTTAATCTAATGTAAAATACAAAAAAGAAACCTGTATAAATAATACCAACATAAACCGGAAAATGTGATTTAACCGCTCAAATACTTCTCAGTATAAAATAATTTAAACTAAAGAAAAGAATTCGCCTGAAAATACGATTTTAAAAACATACCATGCTTCCAACAACAGCTTCTGTTTCACGATTTAGTGTGAAATATCTCCTGAAATTTGTTTATTCATCCATTAATTTTCATATAATATCTTATTCTTGGAAGATAATTTGTTATATTAACCTATTTATTGTTTGTGACTCTTCTTTTTGGAATCTTAAAATATACACAAAACATCGACGAAATCCGCCATGCTTATGTTTGTTATTGTCTGGTTGATTGTATGAACTCCCCAAAGGCGTTCAGCAAATCTTCTCCCCACACAACTTCCCGGGTAAAATTCGTGACGTCATTTTTGGGGAGCCCAGGAAGAATGGGGAGCAACGCTGAACTCAGCCCACAGATTATCATACAGATAGGACAGTGAAGCTAAAACGCGAACCGGAAATATAGTAGCACCACTAGTGTCAACACTGGGGAACTACATGTGTTAAGTCTACATGAATAGCATCTTTGATCGAAAATTGTTTTTCTATTTCGCGAGAAGTTTGTAGCAGGTTAGTGTTAGTATGGGAAGTTTTCTTTTTCTTCACTTTCTATTGTTTTTGAATTCACAAAATTATCCTCAAAACATTCACAGCTATTCTTCTAAGAAGTAAAAATTATTTTTTATAATGTTTAAAAATATGCTTTGTGAAACATATTCATATTCAAGTACAAATTAAAATTACAAACTGTAATTCTGAAATAGCAGTATGAAATCATTAAATATTTAACGTTGCTTGTTTTAAATAATACAAAATGCCTTAAAATGAAAAAAATGTTTTTATTTTATGTATATTCAAAGTTTATTTTCTTAATATTTAGCACTTGCTTCTTAAAATAAATTGCTTTTAACAATCAACTTTGTAAACAATAATAAAGTTGCCAAATGAAAACATATGTGCAGTTTTCTTTGCTTCACTATTTCTACTACTTTTAAATTCACAAAATCATAACATTACAGCTATTTTCTAAAAAATAAAACTAATTTTTATTATGTTTGAAAATAAATTTTGCCAAACACATTCGTGTTCAAGTATACAAATTAATATAAGAAACTGTAATGCTGAAATAGCAGTATGGAATAAAATCTTAAATATTTAACTTTGTTTGGTTTAAATAATACAAAATGCTTTAAAATGAAAAAAAATATTTCTGGTTTATATATATTTTCGAAATTTATTTGCTTAATATTTAGTACTTGCTTCTAAAAATAAATTGCTTTCGACAATCAATTTCGTAAACAATAACAAAGTTGCCAAATGTAAACATCGATACAATGGTTAGTTGGTTGGATGTTGGGTTTAACGTTGCACTAATATTACAATGAACATAGATACAATAAAAATAAGATGAGCGATTGCGTAAACCGGAAATCTCGAGAAACTTACAGCCGTTGACAATAGGGTCGCTGCAGTCAAATTTTGGGTACCGAAGAATGTACGGGAGTGTCCTATCTGTATAATAATCTGTGAACTCAGCCTAAGGTTGAGTTCACGATACACAGCCCGGGCTTGGGCATGGGTACGCACATCCCCAGAAAATGACGTCATAACTTTAACCCGGGTAATCGTTTCCGTGAACGCTTTTGGGTTTACCCACTCAATAACAAACATGGCGGAGTATGCAGATATAATTTTAGACTTCGTCAACATTTTGTGTGTTATAATTCATTGAATGACAATGGATTTTTTTTTTTTTTTTTACTTTCAAACAGCTTAAAAAAAATAAATTGCTTTTCAATAAAAGAAATGGATAATTCAGGAGACATTTCATTCACATTCAACTTAACAAGAAACAAAAGCGTGGGAAGCTGTTATTATATCGTCTGTTATTTTTTAAAATCGTATTATTTTCAGAGAGTTTGTAAAGTGTTTGAATGGTTAAGTTACATTTTCCGGTTTATGTTGGTATTTATACAGGTTTCTTTTCTGTATTTTACATTAAATTAAACTTGTTAATTTCAAATGTACTAGCATGACTTCATAGCTGTTTTTAGATTTCACAGGTTCATGTTGTGTATCGCAGATGTGTTTATGTTCAAGGTTTTTAATCTAATCCATGTGTATTTTGATATTTCCTATTAAGTTTTCTTTTGTTTTTATTGGTTATTCATTTGCCATCCAAGTGATTTGTGAATGAATAGTAAAATGTTTGATGAGGTTTAATAATTTGAGTGTCATTTGATATTCTGTTTTTTTTTTTTTTTTTTTTTTAAGGTAGTAATTTTCAGGTATTTTACCTTTTGAGTCACAATCGCCCATGTATGCTAATTTAGTTTTATATAATACAACCGTTTTAAAGATAATAGTTTCCAGTAAAATGAAATACTAAATAATTTATAGCATTTATTGTATGAAATGCCAAAAATTGTTACAAAATATGAATAATGATGTCATTAATAATAATGTAAATCATCATTTAAGAACTGTGTGTAGTGATGGGAGGGAGGCGAATTACTTTGGAACAATATTTCACAACAGCTATGTTATGAAATGAAGAAATCTAAAATTAATCTCAAAGAAATTGGTGATTTATGCTTTATGTTTTCATACCTTGTTTCTACCATATTCATAGCATAAAATTTTGCAAATTAAACTAGAGTATAATTATATCTTATAATGCAAACTTGATCATCCATTTTAAAAAAAATTGCTTCTTCAAACAGGATTCTCATTCGATTTCAAAAATAAAATTCCCTAATCTTTTTAGATTTCTCAGGTCAATTTTTTTTTTTAAATAAAATTCCAGGTTACAAAATTTGGTTTATGACAAGAAAAAAAGTGGCTTCCAACATAAAAGTTAAGGCATTTTAAATTGCAGGTTCAAAAATCATTTTCCAGAATTATATCAATATTTTCCCAGGTTTTTGAGCAATATTTGAAATTTTCCCTGACTTTTTTCACTAGCTTCAAATTCTTCCTGACCCATGGGAACCCTGTTTAAATTCTAAAAAAATAAATAGTAGCATTTATAAAATTTAAAATGTACTATGAAGTCATGCTAGTAGAAAATACAAAAAAGGAAAAAAGATGTATAAATTTTAACATGAATCAAGAAATGTGATTTCTCATTTTTCTGCTTAAACACTTTACAATACAGAATACTAATTTAATATACAGTTAAAAATTTTTTACAATGCTTCTCAAAACATCTTGTATTTCAACGAGTAAGTCTGAAGTGTGTCTTGATAAAATACAATTTTTTTTTAATAAAAATTTTATTTAAAAATAACCAATCACAAATAAAAGAAAAAGAATAAAACTTAGTCACACGATATAATGCTGTAATCACCAATATGCACATGATATGTACACTTTGCATACATAAAAAAATAATAGGATAAAATAATTAAAACACTCAATACTCAATAAATACAATACATTGAATCAACACCTTAAAATGAACTTTCAACAACTGTTTTAGGTCGAAAAAACATGACCAATGCTTTGGCGTACAATCTGCAGCAAAATTATTGAAGCATCAGCAATAATTCCTATTAAAAGATGAGCGCCCAGTACTGTTTTGTTAAGTAAATATTTGTTGAGTCATTGAGTGTTATGCTGTTTATAATAAAAATTAGCAATCAGACTGAAAAAAAAAAATATATATATATATATAAAATGTGGTTGTGTTATCTTTCGACCTGGAATAATTGTAAGTTCCTGCTTTTTATGTTTATTCAAAGTTTTATACTTATTACTTTTAAACACCAATTCAATGGTGCTTTTCTACAATACTGGATACTCTTACTTTCAGTGTTACTTTAAAAGATTTATTTTTAGATTTCATTACAATTACTTTTGTTTTGTTGAATAAAGTATATTTACACATTGAAATAATGCTTTTAATTTTCAAATATACTGTCAAATAATCACACTTTTACTGAATTTATATTATAAATTGAAATTATCTAGTTCAATAAATTGATTTGTTTATTGCGTCATGCTATCCAAAACTGTAAGTAAAAATTTTGTAAATGTTACTTTGTATCATAGTACTAAGTGAAAATGTGTGCAAAGAGATTGTGTGATGCAAAGAAAATATTTACATAATTTTTATTTACAGTTTTGGATAGCATGACGCAATAGACAAATCAATTTATTGAGCTAGATAATTTCAATTTATA
Organism: Salticus scenicus; assembly: GCA_963930645.1. Lineage (NCBI taxonomy): Eukaryota > Metazoa > Arthropoda > Arachnida > Araneae > Salticidae > Salticus > Salticus scenicus. Next base: position 159,693,430 of record OZ005658.1, read on the forward strand.
ATATAAATTCAGTAGAAGTGTGATTATTTGACAGTATATTTGAAAATTAAAAGCATTATTTCAAAGTCACATTATTCAACAAAACAAAAGTAATTGTAATGAAATCTAAAAATAAATATTTTAAAGTAACACTGAGGCGTCACAGAAATTATATCATTTCTTTTAAAACTCATATTTTGAATTCACGAGGTGCAGATGAAAAAGTATCAGGAAGTAAATTCTATATATTTTTTTCGTGCTGAAGCTGAAAATATTATGTATACACTGTGATGTAAATAGAAGAAAAAAAAAATAAATGATGAAATAAGAAAATCTACGTAATATATTTCAATTAATAGCAAAGCGTCACTCAAATTTGATATCATTACTTTTAAGACCCATATTTCCAATTCATATCGAAATAAAATGCTGCGCCACAAACTTTTAACCCGTTAAGGGTTTTTGTTCTGATAAAGTAAAGACATCAGTGTTCATCACCCTAGTGGCAGAAACACGGCGACATAGTCGCGGACACAGAAAAACAGCTTGCAGACAGTTTTTGCCTGCACTAATAAAAAAAAATTGCCTGCAACTTTCGGACAGTCTTTGTCCACAGTCATAAAAAATTGTCTGCAATTTACGGGCATTTTTCGCCCACGACCATGCATTACCAATGTATGACGTCTTAGACGCTCTGTGGTAGTGTAAGCCATTTTCACCCCTGATTACACGCAAATTTTGCAGACAGATTATGAAATTTTAAAAGCCTGTCACTAGCTACAAAACTTTCTGCCACTGGGTTTATCACCTTCACAAAAGACTATTAAAATAACTGTTAATTAACATGTTATAACATCTATGAATTTAGATTCTCCGGTTTTAAGGAATCGTATGCAGGTGGATTCAAATTCATAGATGTTATTGGACGTTTAACATGTCTTTTGTGAGGGTAACGAACACTGGTGTCTTAACCTTACAACCCCTTGACGAAATTTGAAAGCAAAGTAGCTTGGAGATTTCTCATCAAGATCTTTAATTACATACACAATTGTGATAGCTATTTTAATCCATCACCAAAATAACAATAAAAGTTTAAAAGCTGCCAGTAGAGTCCTGCATCGGGTCGGGTTTGTTGAATTTTTTTTCTTGCAGCTCGGGTTTAGTTTTCAACAAGTCAGGTCGACTTGAGAATATCATTCAAAATTTTTTTTTACAATTATAAGCATAATTTTGTTGACATAATTAAGAACTGATTTAAACATACTATAAATACTAAATATGTGCCAGAGATTCGTATTTGTTATCCGCATGATCCAAAATCTGCATAAGGAAGAAAAAAATATCCGTACTTGTTTTTGTTTCTTGAAAGAATCTAATACATACTTTTTGTAGAAATTGTATGAAAATTATTAAATTTAATTATACCTTATAATTGTCCTTTTAATTTTCATATGCATTTCGGATGCATTCGCATCCTTCATCAGATGAGTTGTGACTTCCATCCATGGAGTAATATTAATAGGAGTTGAAGGTCCAATGGGAGAAAGCTACGAAACTGTGATCTAAATTTTTGGTAAATATTGAGGGCGCCACTTGTCATTCCTCCCTACTTCGGCGCGGATATACTGTTGTTTTCAATAGAATTTTGCTGAAGTACATTTAAAATTTTTTATTTTAAGCAATTTAATTTCTTTGTAAGTTCTTAAAACTGCATAATTCAGATGTTTCAAATAAATACTTCGTTCCTAGTTGTAAAACAGGCTATGATAGTGATAAGAACAGCAAAAAAAGGCTCTAGGAGAAAAATAAAGTCCGAGTTCGTGTTTTCTGCACCTAAAGTAAGTTTATTTTTTTTCTTTACAAAATTTCATCCATTCTCCTTCCTCCCAATTGTCTGTTTTAGCTAGCTTCGGTTCATAAGAATCGTCATTTTTTAAAAGCTTTCTTTCAAAGTAAAATTAGTATAAAATGGCTCTTAAAAAAAAACATGTTGGTTAGAATACTCTATTTAATGAAATTTGCTTTCAATCGAAATTTTTTCAGCTTGATATTATTTTTAAAAAAATAATTAAAACGAGACATTTCCCCATTGAATAACATTGCGGAAGCTGGAGAGAAGGAAGGATTGCACGCTGGCGCCATCTGTAAACATTAGAAAACAAGATCACAAAATTTCAGCGTTACCTTCTTCTCCTGTCTTTTTACTCCGTGCTTCCATCGCTGCCGGTGTTTTTGTTGTTTTCATCTTGGCTTCCTCCCTTCATTTCACTTCGTTTGTTCTGGTTTTTAAAGATCAAGGGCTCTAGCATATTCCCATCGACAGTTGTCACCTGAAATCTGTGACGTCACGCAACCCTCTTGTCGAAACGCCGTTTCTTGTCGAGGGTTGATAGAAACGGTAGCATATTCACCTCGACTACTAACTTGTAATGCAGGTGACAAGAAAACTAGTCCCGCCCTCCTGCCATGACGTTTTGGAGTAGGATGGGCTTACAGAAATCTTCTTCTTCAGTCTAAGGACCAATGAAAATTTAGCTTCTAGTTTTTCATTTCAGTTAAACTCAGTAACTGTGATTACTTTTATTTGTTTATTTTGATCTGTTTGTTACAATGCAAATTGTTTACACATGTGGTATGCAATATAAAGCCTTCATTTCGAAATTGTTTTTCTTCTTTTGACTTTATCAATCGATTATAAAAGGATACATTACAGATCGAAATAATAAATAAAGCACCTGTGTTCATGCCTAATAAAAAAATTACAATTAATCTAAAACAAATTAGTGATTATTATCATAAATGTACCAAATATTTGTTTGTACCATTACATGTTTAATATGTATTTTTTTTATAAGAAATGTGTTTAGTGTGTTTTAAAAGGCAATATCATCTTTGACAATTCTTACACAAAGCGCCAACAACTGTTGATTAATACTGTTTTAAAAGAACTTTCGATACTTACATTGTTAACCACACGCCATTGACGAAATATTTATGTACATAAATATAAACATATATGATAATGCTATATATTTTACAGATTCACTTCTCTAATATTCATAAATAAATATAAATATTTCAATATGCATATAAGCTACATGTTGTATTAACAACATAGCAGTGATTAATTGCTTACATGTGATTAATATGTAAACACCAAACTTTTTTTAAATTTTAGAAATTATGTGTATAAATACATTTAAAACACAGTTTTAAGTTTATGCGTATTGCTAATGAACTAACTTAATACATGAATAAGTGTAATGTCTTAAAAAAGAAAAAATGTTCATCAAATTTGGTACTGTAACTATCATTATCATCACGTATGTACATTCTGTGCACATTAAAAAAAATACTAGGTACCACTATTTTTCTATGTATGAATCTCAATGTAACTCTAACCACAACAATCACTATTACACAAATATGTATGCTTTTTGCATACAACAAAAACTGAATACCATTACCTCACTGTGAATGACTCTCAAAATGCACAAAACTCAGTATCACATATGTATATACTCTTCACATATATGTAAAAAAAATTTAAAAAAAAAAAAAAAATCACTGAATGCCGCTTCCTTTCTGCATAAAAGTCAGTGCCGCAGCAATCACTATCATGCATGCTTGAATCTTCGCACACATAACCCCCACCACAAGAGTGCATAGTCAATTCTTAACTATTGTTGTATATATTAATAATTACAAATGGATATTATATATATATATATTTTTTTTTCTTAAATGTTGCACCAAAAATCAAAAGAAATTTCTGTAAAAGCACAATCTGGAAGAAAATATTTTGAAACTTTATATAATTTAGGCCAGAAAAAAATGTGAAAGTCATTTGAATTTTTATTTATAAAATATTATGGTTGAGTTATGCAAAAATTTTTAGGTTTCGTCAAAAAAATTACTAAAAAAAAAAGAAAACCATAAGCATATTTGTGTTTTCTAAGTAATAGGTATAAAGTTTTGCAAACAACATAGTTTAATTTAGTATGACAGGACCTATTTAAATCTATTCTTCCATATAAAGACATGCAATAATTGTGAATCATCCCCTGTCATCGGTTACTATAATCATTTCTTAAAATTTCTTTGATATAGTTTTAACGTAGGCGTCACTTGGTGGCTTTTGAATTTTTGTTGTCATTTTGCTGATGAATTAATATGACTACACAATTGTTTAAGTAAAGATCTTGGCGAGAAATGTCACAAGTTACAATTTCAAATTTCATAAAGGGGTTCTTTACTAAAGCCGTTCTATTTCTTTAGCATGATTTTTCTCAATTTTATTTTAATTATTACTTTTTAAAAAATGCACATTCTTTTCTTTTTGACACAAGAAAAAATATATTTGCTTATCTATTTACTTATTTTTGGCATTTTTTTTTTTTCTTTATAATTTTAAAATAAAATAGGATGGTTGGGTTTTACGTCGCACTAGTGCTGCGCAGATGGGCAATTGACGACGGTCTGAGAAACACCCCTAGAGGTTGTCCGGAGACATGCCATCACAATTTTGATCCTCCACCGAAGGGACAGCTCTTTCACTTCGGTGACACCCAGAGGTATAATTTTTGATGGGAAGATGGAGGACATTGCGGCCATGACAGATTTCACGTGCACCAGCCACCATTAGTGTACACGACAGTCTTTGGCCGGCTCAAATACCGAACCCGCAATCTTCCAATTACGAGGCCGGCGCTCTACTGACTGGGCTACCACAGCCCTAATATAAAATAGGATTTTTCACTTAATATTTTTTTTAATAACACCTCTATCTCTAAATAAAAAATATCCATGGCTAATTAGGACATTTTCCAAGAGAATCTATTTGCAAGCTGGCAAATAAAATATCTTTATTAATTTATATTTTTATCTAGCCACATTTCGGCGACCAGCTGGTTTGCGATCCATCAAAAATCTGACTTTACGAAACCCTCGCTCGGTGGCGCCACCTTTCAGGGCCTAAAACAGCTTTATTGACATATTATGTAAATAGTTTTATTGATAAATTTAACCACAGTAAATTAACTCGGTTGCACCTGCAGCGCCCTCTTCTCGTTTCAATATCTGAAACAGCCTGTTCACTCACCCTGTTATGATCTTTGAAAATTCTGACTTTAGCAAAATTCCGCTCGGTGGCGCCTGCAGTGCTTTATCCTCGTTTTAGAACTTGCAACGGCTTGCTCGCTCATAGTGCAAATAGCTTTGAAAATTTTAACTGTAGCAAATTTCTGTTCTATGGCGACTTAGGCGGCGCTTTACGTTTCCTGGTTTCAAACAGCCTGCTCACTCACCATGAACCTTTGAAAATTCTGATTGTGGCAAATCCCGAACCCGTTGGGGCCTACAGTCTTCTAATCTTCTCCTGATAAGTAATCAGAATTGGAGATATTGAATTATTAAAATATCAAAGCGCCCTCACGCAACAGAGATTTGCAATATGCACTCTTCTATTTCAATTTGAATGACTTTTAAAATGATATATTACCTGTGAAATTATGTTAATTAGAAGCTGAGATACAAAGGTAATATAAACATTGTTATAAAAAAAAAATGTCTGATTTTTCTGTTGTTTTCTCTGAAACTTGCTTAACTGCGGGCTAAATAGTGTTAAAAATCCTTAATACGAAATGTGAGCGGAATATTGGAATTTGAAAGCCTGCATCATAATTAGAATTGGAGATATTGGAATAAAGGTGTTCTGGGTTTGCTGTGGTTTTCTCTGAAATTCCTGTACGGAATTTAACGACTTATATCAGTTTAAAAGTCCGCAATTTTTTAAATGATGTATTATAAATAATTTAATCATAATTAGAATTCTAGATATTGAATTATTAAAATATCAAAGCGCCCTCTGGCGACAGAAATTTTCAACATATACTCTTCAATTCCAACAACTTCTAAAATGATATATTACTTATGAAATTATGTTATTTAGAAGCTTACATACAAAGGTAATATAAACATTTTTATAAAAAGATTTCAGTCTGACTTATCTGTGATTTTCTCCGAAACTTGCATAATTCTGGCCTATATAACATTAAAAATTCTTAGTACGAAATGTGAGCGGGAATCGGGATTCAAAACTCTCTAAAATATAAAAGAATAAAAAAGTTCTGGGTTTTCCGTAGTTTTCTCCAAAAGTTTCATGCAGAATTTGAACGGTTTATATCACTTTAGCAGTCCTCAATAAAAGTACTTTAAAATATATTTCGATTGATGTATTACGTGTAATATTAATGAATATCTTTGATATATTTTGCACTCAGAATGGTTAATCTATCAAGGGCGATTGACATTTTAATTAAAAATTATAACAATCAAATGTATGTAAAACTTTTATAATCTAATTAATAGTAACAAAATTATAATTTTACTGTAATTATAATTTTATTATTACAGAGCAAGGGTTAGGAAAATTGTGTTACTAGGTGTTGCTAATACCTGGTGCCAAAACTAAAGTAATTAATAGATGATGAGATATAGCCATCTGGAAAAACATAGTTCTTGAATAATAGTATATTGCATCTTTCAATCGAGAAATACCTAGACTGAAGTGCCTGGGTAAGGCGTTACCGCAGGCAGTGGGAACTTACAGAGGTGGCATAGACAGTAAAAATACGGTTAAAAGCAGCAGGTACCTGAAGCGAGGTTCAAAGAAATTTTCACGGATGTGATTTAAGTTTTTATTTATGAAGTTATAGAATAACAGTGATTTATTTTTTTTTTAATTTATTTAAATATTGATCAGCAAAGTGGGAAAGCCTGTATAAAATTATAAAAAAGCACCACAGAACTGGCGTCAAAAAGTTATAAGTACAAAACTTTGAATAAACACCATAAAATGCTATAATTGCAACAATTGTTTCAGGTTAAAATAAGACATGACCCTTCCTCAGGCAAACAAAGTAGGTACGAGTGCTGCTATCAAAGTGGCTACACAAAACTGATTTAAATGAAAGCAAAAGCAAATAAAGTCGAATTTAAATAAAAATACTGGTGTGACCAGAATTATAAAAAACAATGAATAAAATAAATAAAATAAAAATAAGATTAAATAAAACCTAAAAAATTCAAAGCTAAATGTAAAACAATGTTACATGAGTAGTAATTTCCAAGCATCAGGCAAGAACAGAATGGAAGAAAAATCTTGTTAATATTTCTTCTGCTCCATTCTTGTCTGATACTATCCCTTGTAACATTCATTGGCTTCACACTAAAAACAGACATTTAATTCTTTTTATGCAAATATTTTTCAATACTTTAAATAGTTTTCGGACTTTTCGTTTATCTCTTTGGTAGATAGCAGCACTACTCCGAAATTTAATAAACAATATTTCAAATGAAGCCCAATGCAGAAATCCCTTTAATTTTCTTAATAAGTGCGAGAAAGTGTATTTGCTGCTTTAATGAAGCACTCATGTCTTTTTTTTTTTTTCCACCAGATGAAAGGCTGTGTTATTAATTTGACCTGAAACAGCTGTTGGGGAATTTTTACAATCTTTAGTGCTTATCAATTATTTTATTAATTATTACTTGAATTTATCCGGTAATAATTTAAACATTTCAAACCAACAATTTTCAAAAATTATTATTATTATTATTATTATTATTTTTAATTAAAACTATTTGCCTAATTGTCATTTTCAAAATTAGTTTTGCTATTTTGAAAAGAAAATGTGGAGTGAATGTTAAATGAAATAAATTATGTAAAACAAATGTTAGAATTTTACCTTGCAACTTTAAAGTAATGATTTTAAAACAAATTACTGTTCTTTGTCTACAAATCTAAGAATTTTTGAATGCTGGAATTTTCTTCATAACCATAAATAATTAAAAATAAAAAATACAATGCTCCACTCACAATATTACTACCCTTGTGCTTTGATACATTACTTTATCCTAATTTGCTGATTAATTTTATTAGGGTCAATTTTGTATTTTAGTTTTCAGTAATTCCATACTATTAACAATGCTCCTAAGCAAAATTAATGACACAATTATATTTCAGAATGTCATATGTAATACATTTATAGAGACATTAGAATAAAAACAGATAAAATTAAATCTGTCAAAAGTGAACATTCAAATTTTTATAACCTGTAATTGTTTTTATTAGTCAGCTGCTTCAATATGAAAATAATGCTAAATTATTACACTTATGTACTTATAGTACCTAAACAACTTTAATAATAACAGGGATAAACATAAAACTATATTTTAAAATTTCTAAAAGAAAAATAAATAAATAAATAATTTTATTAAAATATAATTAATCATCAATAATACGCAATGTTTTTATCAGCATTTTGTGCAAGAGAGTAATAATTTATTATAATACATAATATAAACACATGCACACCTTTTAAAAGTATTAAATACATAGCAAATAAAGAAAAAGAATAGTAACATACTTACGTAACACAATGTAAAAAATCTGTCAATCCATACTACATGGAGGTCTTCAGGAAATGTTCCGAAAATGAACTTTTTCTAGAGCTACAGAACTTATACACAATAGCACAGTCAAAGTTCATATTCAGACATTATTCCATAAAAAGATAAGCACGGATGAGCATTATACGGGCTTGAACCTGGCACCTCCTGTCTACCAGCTTTAAAAGGAGAAACACTCCGCCATTAGTGCAACCTAAAAAATTTTTGGATGATCTGTAATTGTTTTTATTAGTCAAATTATTAACAAACATCCCCCCCCCTCCCCCAAGGTAGTATATTCATGCATACAATAAGTCAGTTTAACAGCAACATGCATACACATAAAATTATATTTAAAAAAAATTAAACATACAATTTCTAAAACTAAAAAAAAGTCTTTAATCTTACTGCTATTAATCAAAAATTGGTAGTTATTTTATTCACATTTGGTTCAAAAATATTCAGAAAATGAAAATTATTTATAAAACCGAATATAAACAGATTTCTTGTTAATAATGAAATTTGAATACTGCTATATATACACAATAACAGAGACGACATTCACTTTCAGATATAACAAAAAACACTATTTATAAAAGAGAGTAACACAAAAATTTCATTTTAAGAAACGCACACTTTACATAGATAATGTTATATAGACAAATTTGTGATACAATTCGAGGTAATCAGCAATTTTTTTCTTTTTTTTTAAGCTAGATCGGTTGTAATTTTTGATCAAGTATTATGATAAGTGTGTTATTTATTATTTCTTACTTTAATGAGCAAATTTTGCATCATCAAAAACCTAGTGAGTTCATTATACTTGTAGACCTATTAAATACATCACAGGTGCAACATAATGCAAATGAAATTGACAGTAGATTTGCACAAATTAATAATTTTGAAATATCACTTTGCTATAATATCATCAGGAAAAATTCACATGTTTGATTTAAATCTTTCTGTATAAAGTATTAGGAAGCATACATTAGTTTGAAAAAAATTCCTTTGAAAAACTTGTATTAAAAGGTAAGGAATAAAAACTTTGTGTTTACGTTCATATTATAATAAGTACATACAAGTCAGAATAACAATTGTTTTCAAACATTTATACTTCCAAACAAAGCCAGGATTTTTTCAGTTGTAAAAAATAAATTAATTGAAACATTTTTATTTAAAAACTCCCATATTATTATTTTACAGAGCAGGGTTTCCAAAAGTTTAATATCATTTCAAACAATTGAACTTATAAACAAACAATGTAATACTTCTAAGTTTAAATCCTCCTTATATATATAAAAAGAAAACGAAATATTGTATCTCTTTCATAAAAAGAGAAAAATATCTCAATCTGTTAAACATTAAAAATAAATAATACACTTTTATTTTACGATAAAAAAATTCCAAATTTGTTTACATAAAAAGTAATAAATTTTATCGCATCCAAACAAAACGAAAACATATTCCGCTTTCTTTTTAACAAAATATATCAATATTATTTATAATAAAATACGTCTCGTAAAACAATTGAATGCAAAAATTTATTTCTCTCACCTTTATCGAATTTTAATCATTATAATCCATGATGTTTCTACTCGTCGTCGTAGCCGCCATGTTGTTTATCTTCCTTTCCTTTTTCAGCATCGACAAGCTTGTCACTAGCAAAGATTCTCGCGACAATTTCTTGTCACTTTCGACAAGGAAAAAGGTGACAAGTTGTCGATGCGATGTGAATAAACTACCGATATGGCTCCTCCCATCGACAGTGACGTCAAAATGACGTTCTTGTCACCAAGCGACAGTTGTCGATTGGAATATGCTAGGGCCCCAAATGGTTCCAATTCTTGGGGATAGTTGCGTGTTCGCGCTCATTAATTGCTGTAGGGTTAGTAATAATTTCAATAGCTTCTCTTTTTAGTGCGTATCTGTGATTGTTATATGAGCGATTTTTTTAGTTATTATGGTGTTAATATTAATTGGGTTAGAGGAGTGGGTAGAGGCAAGGGCTGTAGAATGGCGGTTATGTTTTAAATCGGCTTTGTGTTCCTTTTCTCTTTCGTAAATTTTTCGTTTAGTAACCCCGATATAACATGCGTGGGAATTATCAATGTGATTAAAATCTATTTTATAAATCCCTGCGGTTGATTGGCTATCAATTACGTCTTTTTCATTTCGGATGTGTTGGAATATATTACGATTTGGTTTGATCGGAATATTGATTTTGTGTTTTTTGGCTTCGTTTTGGATTTTTATACTATTGCCGTTACAGAAGGGGATGGATGTTGTGAATTTTATTGTTTCTTTCTGGGCGTTATCAATTTTATTTAGGGTTTTGATACGTTTTTTATACAGTTTATTTACCAGATTTTTTGGATAGTTTGCTTTATGTACTATATTTTTGATAAATTTGAGTTCTTCGTTTAGGAGTTTTTTGTTGGAGCATATTAGAATTGCGCGATTAATGTATGAACGGATGGCGGCATATTTATATGGGAGAGGGGTATTACAGCGGTTATTTATAATTTCGATATTAGAAGTTGGTTTTCTATAGATGGTAGTGTCTATGGTATTGTTGGGGTTTTTTATGATTTTTATATCAAGATAATTTATTATACTATTGTTTTCTTCCTCCATTGTAAATTTTATATTTTTATCTAGGTTATTGAGTTTATTTAAGATATTATTAACGTCGGTATTTTTTGGGAAGATTGTAAATATGTCATCCACGTATCTAGTCCAGATTTTGCTGTTTTCTATGATGTTAGTGGCTGAATTTTCAATTAGTCTCATCTTAAGTTCCGTTAGAGTCCCTGAGATGGGTGACCCCATAGGAACGCCTTGGTTTTGTCGATAAATTTTGTTATTGAATTGGAAGTAGGATTCGTTGAGGAGTAAGTTGCTAGTTCTAATTAAAGTTTCGCTAATTTTGTTTTTACCAAAGGTTTCAATTATTTTTTCGTTAATTATGTTACTGATTTCTGTAGTGTCTATTGAGGGGTATAAATCTTTTACGTCATAGCTTATCATTATATCGTCGTGGTTGATTTTTGTGTCTTGGAGTTTTTGCATGAAAATTTCGTTAGAGTTTATGGAGATATTAGAGGGTGGGAGAAGGGTTTGGTAAATATTTTTCATATATTTTTCAAGGAAGTATGTTGGACCTTCTGATTTATTAACAATGGGACGTAATGAGGCCGGATTTTTATGGTCTTTGTATTTGGCAAATAACCGGGGGATAATAGGAGCAAAGTTATCATTTTTAGGGGGGATGTTGTTGGGCCATTGTCCGGTTTTTAGTAAGTCCTTTATTTTTTCGTTGAGTTTATTTAGTTGGGAATTTTTAATTTTTTCTGCTTTAAGTTTATTAATCGTATCATACATAAGCTCGTTATAATGTTCGCGGTTTAGGATTGTGATTAGGTTTGTTTTATCTGATTTTAAGATGGCGAGTTCGCGGTTGTTTTTTAAATTTTTGAGGCATTTAATATCAGCAGAGTTAGTGAATTGTTTATTGGTTTCAGAGATGGATTTAATTGCGATATTTCTAATATTTTGTTGTGTTTCGGGAGGAGTTTTTTCGATAGCGGTTTCAATATGTGCGATTGTGTCTTTGATGTTATTAACTTCGTTTATAATATACTTGGAGCCTAGCTTTAAGAGAGAGTCTTCGTGGATATTAGGGTGATAGTTAGAAAGATTTAAGTATGGGTATGCAATGGGGGTGGAATTGTTTAAGATTTTAGTTTTTTTGTTTTTTAACCAAAATTGGAGTTTTTTGTTATGTCGTTTGGTTAGTAATTCTTTTTCAATTTCGTTGTACTTTTTAATTTTTTCATTTATTCGGTTAAAGTCTTCGTCTGTAGTGGTAGTTTTTAGTTCGGTTTCTAATTTTTTGTAGTTTTGCTTGGTTTTATAAATATCGATCGCTTTACGTTTTATTATTTTCTTAGTGAGGATTATTTCTAGTTGTTTCGCTAAATGCCGGTAGTTTTTATTAATGTACTTATTTTTAATCCTTAAGAATTTAGGTGTGATATCATAATGAAGGCAGTCTTTTAAGAAGGAGTGGTGGCAAATATCACGCGTTAACTTTTTGGCCGTTTTTCGGAGTTGACCGAAGAGTATTTGTTGAGACATTTTATTAGCTACTAGGAGGAGTTGCCAAGAGTTTAATAATTGCGTTCGCTATTAAGCTAAAAACGTGAAACGATAGTGGGTTAAAGTTTATAGGTAAAAGACCATGGCAAAAAGCGCTAACGATGTAAAAATGTCATAGTAAACAAATTTGTTTACTATGACTTTTACTATTTTTGATGGATTTACATGTTTTGAGAGCTGTAGAACATGATTTGACCCTTTTTAGAAAATGTCTGTCTGTGTGTGTGACAGAATTTTGTGGTGACTGTATCTCAGGTACTACTGCACAGAATTTCATACAAATTGGTATGTAGTTATACATGGACATAAATTAGTGCCTATCAACTTTTGGTAAAAATTGAAAAAAAAAAATGTGTATGTAGGAGCTTCGCTTCCTCTCCTGGGGGGGAAAGTCCCCCTTCAAGGAGAGTAAATTTTCATGATGGGTATCTTTCAAAAGAGCTCGCCAATACCTTTAAAACGAATGGTTGAACCATCGATCTGCGATAATTTAAAATAAAGTTATAATTTTTTATTTTTAACCAAAAAAAAATTTTTTAATGTAATATTGAGAATAAATTCGACATTTTTTTGATATTTTGTGTTATACTTCTTTTCTAATATGGAAATCATCTGCATTATCATGGAAGATAATTTTTTTAAATAATATTTTTAATAAATTATTTTTACTGAGTGAATTTGTATATGAAAATATACAAGAAAGTCATGTGGTGGCCACAACATACTAGTTTTTCTTGCTTTTGTATAGATAATTTTTTATTATGTTTTAATAAGATAATTATAATTTTTTTCCATGGGAGATTTTTTTTCCCTACAGAGCAGTTTGAGAACCTCCAATATTTATGAAAATTCTTTGTTCATGTTCTATTAATGTACCTAATATTTGTTTTATATTTATATGTTTATTATAAGTTAGATAAAAGTGGAATTTTAAATAAGGACTTAGAAAAGACACACTTGGGTTTTATTGGGTCTGCTAAAATCAAGCCAACCCTGCCTTCTTTCTACTAAAGTGAAAATGACTTTCTTTATCGAGAGGTTACCATACAATTAAGCATAAATATGCTAAGAAACAACTTTGACATTTAGTGATTTAGTCTATAACAACCTTGTGTAAAATATTACTCAATGCTGCAAAGCTTTAAAATTACCTTCAAAAAATGACATGTGATATGCCGATTTATTTTAAAATATAAAGAGATATCATTTAAAATCATTGCAGTATTGAATAATAACAAGCACATTGAATACAGTTTCACTTAACACAAATAAATTTAATGAAATATGTTCAGGAAAAATATAATTGCTGACATCAAATGACTTATCAGCATTTCTTTGTATTTGACTTAAATATATATTAATAATACTTTTTATCAAAATATAGTGAAAATTGTAAACATTTATAAGTATGTTTCAACTTTACAAAATCTTTTAGATTAGTACAAACAATGGAACAGATGAAAACTGAAACTGCTAAGATTCAGTAATTAACCCTGATTAAAATCAAATGAATTTAATAGCATAAAAATGAAAAAGTATTTATGCAATCAATCTAAACCATTTGTAATAGAGTCAGCGGGTGAAACTATTTGATATGCAAAACCCTCCTAAAACTGCTACATGAATGTAGAATGAAAGGCAATGGCAGACTTAATGTTATCATACAATCATACGGCTATTATTAAAAGTATTAGTACTTATCATAAGTGATATTTAGAGGATTCTTAATACATTACAAGGTAAATGAAATATCCGAAATGAGAAATCTCTAAAATATAACAATAATTCAACATGAAGTTCAAGGATAGCAATTTTTTCAAAAACCCTGAATACAGAGGTAGCCCCTGAAAAGTTTCATACCTGTATCATCAAAATAATTTGTGAAAATGTATAAAAAAAAAGAAACATATTGATTTGAAATAATAACTCAAACTGCTCATCATTATTTAACGCACAGTTCATATAAATGAAATCTAGATTATAAATTTTCAAGGGATAAAATTGGTAAGAAAAAATAATATAAGTAAAGTATAACATTCTAATACAAAGAATAAAAATCGTAATTCTCATCAGATATTACGATGTTGACAAACAACATGCACTTTACCCATCACGTGACCATTTTCCCCACAAAATTTTTCTGGGTTAAGTGTGCAAAGCCCGGGCTTCCCCTTTACCAGCTGTGAACGCCTTGGGCACGCATGGGTAACCCGCAAATGATCACGTGATGCCGTCTGTGAACGGTGTGGGTTAACATGGGCAAGCCCGTGCTCGCCCAGGCTGTGTATCGTGAACTCAACCTAAGTCACTGATGGAAAAGGAAGTACAAAGATTTCAGCCAATCAGTTGGCATCTATTTCTGAAAAGAGTCGGATTGGGAAAAATGCTCACGACCTTCTCCTGACGGTAGGTCAGTACCATCGAGCACAGTACCAAAGAATCTGTCCGGTTTAGAGATTCTTTGGGCAGAACTAGGGAACTTAATTGCCTAACTGTGCTAAATCGCCAAAAATGCTTAATTTCGATAATTTTTTATGGTCGTTGTAATTCATTTCAGCAGATTATTTTTTCATTTTCTGGTATTTTATGAAGAGTAGAATCACATATGTTTTTTTAAATATTTTTTTATGGCGACAAATTTTGAATGTTTCCTTGTTAGATAATTGTATCTGGAAGCCACATATATCGAACCAAGGTCAGTAACTGCGAGTTTTTCTCACTAATACGATCTTTTTCCATTCCAGCATATACAGTACCCGCCGCTTATTAAAATCACATTCGTTCTAAGGTAAAGTGATTTTATTAAGCGGCTGATTTTTATATCCGGTGAAGGTTCTTGCACTCAAGAAAAATGTATTACTTCCTTGAATTTAAAAAGAAATTTCAAAAGTTAACGATAGATGAGAGTAAGGGAGGCATACTATTGTAACAATCGCAGCTATCGTAGATCACAAGTCGGATCGTTGTCGTAATTTTGATACAAATGTAACGCCATCGGCCATATTGGATCGTAAAGTTGTGATTGTTGACATAAAAATTTGCGACTGCCTGCGCTCTCCCGTAAGCGCTCACAAGCCTCTCACAAGTAAGATGGCGGATAGTAGGGTTGGTCAATGAAAAATAAAATATTTATTTATTTATTTATTTTTGTGTGTGGAGTGTTATTATTGATACAGAAAATGAAATTAAAACCTTTGTATAATTTTAAAATGACAAGATTTACTTCATTAAACATGATATCGCACAAACACGAAAACGTCCAATATTGTTCATTTATGATTCATTATTTAAATAAATTGTATAATAATGTGAGATGAACAGCATATTTCTGATTTTTTATAATAATAATTATTATTATTACTATTATTATTAACTGTATGTATATTATTTTGTATCGTTTGTTCCTTGTTAAAAAAAGTCATACTATATTTTTACACTAATGGTACTGAATGCGTTAAGTACGCCTTAAATATCATTCACAGGTATAAATGAATTCTTTTAGTAATACATATATGATATACTTATTAATAAGTCTTTCCTCGCCATTCTTTCTGCAGACAAGTAGGAAGTTTTAGGGATTTTGCATGTTAAGTAGTTTGACCCCTAATTTATCACAGAAGTCATTAAATAATATAAAGCAGCTTGATACAACTACAAACCTAAATTCTAAATTGATTTTCATCAAAATTATTTAAATTGTAGAGTTAAAATTCTTATTAGGAAAAAAAAAAACTATATGTGGGGAATTAATTTTGTATCTAAAAGTAGATTATGAGAGAGTTACTTTCTAGAATTTTTAAGCTATTGATGAAATGCTAAAATTCATTAATGTAATTTTTTTTTATTCACAAAATTTATATACAGTCTCTTTTTTATAAGATTATTTTAACTCCTACATTCTTGAGATATTTTAACTCCTACAATATTTTAAGCATTAAAATTCAGAAATATTCTTTAAAGTTTCAACTTTCCAAGTTTAGGTATATACTATACATTATGTTTACTTTAATTTTTTTATTGAATTGAAACATTTATGTTTAATAGTTTTAATGTAAGTAATGATTTAAAAGCATGGGATAATTTGGGTACACATTGCATTTTATTAATTAGGGAATGAAAAATAATCATTTTATACTCCTGCATCATCGTTACTTAAGGTTGTATATGCTGCAAATATGCTTGCAATACTGATATTGACAAAAGTTTTCTTTTCTAAAGATAGCAATGTAAACATATCCATATATTATTAATTTAAATTACGGTATACTGATTCAAATTCATCATTTGTGATAAAAATGTTTCCACCACTTGTGCAAAGTAGCTTTTGAATTGGTTTTTATAATCATTTTCATTCAATTTTGTGTCCTCTAAAATGACCTCTTTTTCAAAATTGAATGTTTTCTATTTTCTTATAAAATAAAAGACATTGCATATTTTCTCCTCTTTTACCAATAAAAAATTCTCATCACTTTATACGTAAAAAATAGAGTAAGATAATCATATTTTATGGCGAGTAGTTTTTTTTTTTTTTTCAGTGAGTATAATATAAGTTGAAATTTTGGGCTCTGATACTGCTATCCCACTTAAATTTTAAAACACTTTATTATGAAAGGTGCTACATTGAGTAAGAAAATGTTACATATTTTTTTTTTTTTTTCTAATTAAATCTTCATGTAATGCAGAGTTAAATAAATGCTTTGCTTAGTAGGGGATCTAATAATATCTTATGTGTTTAAATTTTGAGTTATTTTTTAAATATTTCTGGGTTATTATTTTATAGATAAAATAATTTATTGTGCTTTAAGTTATATTGAAATTAAAAGGTTTGTAATCCAGCTATCTCACTGTTTCAATTAATTAATAAATTGCTTAATTTAAGATTTTAAATAGTGTTTTTTTCATGATTTAAGGAGGGGGGGGATATGAATTTCCTTGCTGTTAATTTAGATTTTTTTTTTTTTTTTACTTGTTGCATTGGCATTTTAAAAGATAACTTGTTATTACAATACACTTTTAAAGCAAAAAAAAAAAAAGTCAAATAAATTTGGGTTTTGCTTTGTATAGAGGGCACGCATAATTTTGATTTACTTATTGGTGAATTGATTCACAAGAGTTGTTTTTCACTTTTAAGATTTTGAACTTTGTGTGTAAAATGATTTTTTTTTTTTTTTTTTTGGGGGGGGAGGGGGGAACACTGCTCTGCAAAAAGAAAAAAAAATTCGACATCTGATACCATTCTTGCTCAACTTATGTGAAATGACCTCCTGAATCCGAATGTGACTCCCATTTTGCCTAGTCACCCACCATTTTCTAGATACACCACCTCCTCTCTGATTTTTTTCCCTGTTTGATAATTTTATGACCATGAATTTGATTTGAAGAATTAAAAATAATTTAACACCTAAAAGCAAAAAATATATAAAGTTTAAAAAATAACATTAATAACAGATTAAAAAAATATAAGATATGTAATGCATAATTTCAGTTTCCTACCCAAAATTTTTCCCTTGTCGCAAATGTCAATGTTTTAGAATTTTCCAACTCTGTAACCCCTCAGAAGGCATTTAATGGTTAAAATAATCCTCTCCCCTCCTAGAAATCAAATTCATAGCCATAAAATCACTGAAAAATGATAAAAAATAGGGTGCCATTCCTAAAAAACGGTGGGTGATAGGGCAAAATGGGCATTATATTCGGATTCAGGAAGTCATTTTACATAAGAATATACTGAAATGGTGTCAGAGGCAACTTTCATGCCGATCAGTTTAATGGAACTAGCTGTTTTTGTTTAAAAATGCATCCAATTTTAAAAGAGTCTTTTTCTGCATCACAATCACATCTTTTGCACCATAATATTTGCATATTTTAGAATCCAAGTGGTTTCAAGAATGACACATAATCCTTTAATTTAAGTGTTATAATTGCCATTTGGTACTTTCATATTAATCGCATGCTGGCAATTTATACTTTAGTATTAACTTGGCTCATGAAATACAGTCGCCTGGTTACCATAGCCAACCAGTATATTTTAACTGGCAACATGGTTTTCAACTTTGAAACTTAATTTAAGAAAAAAAAAAAAATTGGTTCTAGATTCGGGCTCTGATTCCACTCACGATATAAGCAAACTCTCAGCGTTTTCATTCTCGCTTCTCTTACTACATTTTGAGACACCATGTTAAATCAATACACTATTAGGGAAGTTACACCACTTTTCTCCATATATATTTCACAACTTGATGTTAAACTGCTGCGTCATTTTAGGGAATTGGTCTAGACAGCTCCTCGTTTGCATGTGCTTTGCAACCAGGAGCTGAATCGTTGTGCTGGTATAATGATATATTGATAGTGATAGTGTATTAATTTAGTGAAATTATTAAAACTGTTATTTGTATAACTTAAATAGTTATATTACTGTTATTAATAAACTCATTATTTAAATGTATTTCAAGTTAAAACGTCTAATAAAATTTATGACATTTCACTTAAAAATATTTTTTTGGAAAAATGCTTACAAATAGAAATACTATATATGACATCACTTTCTACAATGTACTGTCAGTGTGACATCAAACTGACTCCAAAAAAACAAGCTATCTTTATTTTCTATATCGTTTAATACTAAGACTACATGTTATGATAATAACCTTAAATTTGTATGATATCTTTAACTCTATTTTGTTTGAATTTCTATTTTTAAATAAAAGCATCACTAAAAAAATAATCATCTGTAACAAAAAATTATCTCAAACCAAACAGAACAAGGGCTCGTAACCCCGATGCCTGCAGCAGCTTATACGTGGGCTGCTAATAACATGAAAAATTCTCAAAAATTAACCTTGAACCGAATGAGCCTCTGACTCGTGTTTCCGCTGCCTGTGGCTGTGGCACTGTATAGCAGGCATGCTACACACACGCTGCAAAATCCACTTTTCTCCACCAGGGGTCACAGTATGTTGTGTACAAACCACCAATTGCCTTGAATTTCTAAGACCTTTCAAATAAGGTGTCACATGGTGTTATCAACTGCAAAATCTTTTAGTTGCACTTTCCACCGCCAGGGGGCACAATCTGTTCTGTATGAACATCACCAACGGTCAGAAAATATAAAGACCTTTAAAATAAGGTGTAACATGATAGTCTACTACGAAATCACTTAGTTCCACTGTTCACCACCAGGGGGCACACTATATTGTATATAAACATCCCCAATCAGCATGAAATTTCAAGACCTTTATCGCCAATCTCCTTCAATTTCCAAGACCTTTCAAATAAGGTGTCAAGTACAAAATCCTTTAGTTGCACTTTCCACCGATAGAGGGCACAGTGTGTTCTCTATGAACATCACCAACAGTCAGGAAATACCAAGACCTTTAAAATAAGGTGTAACATGATAGGGCCTACTACAAAATCACCTAGTTCCATTTTTCACCACCAGGAGGCACATTATATTGTATTCAAACATATCCAATCAACATGAAATTTCAAGAGCTTTAAAATGAAGTGCTACAAGTGTGGGTCTAGACCGGATTTTCCTCTCAAACTAATCCCCCCTATGCACAATTTCTTCACCGTGAAGTAATTTGGAACTGAGTTAACTCACAAACATGCTTTTAACCTCTGCTCTCCCCCCCCCCTCCAGGGGGTGACCATTCGGCTTTTTATATTTTTCTCTTTTGATGACACATCTACAGACCAAGACCTTTTTTTTAGACTCCTCAACCAAATTTTTACACCTAGCCGTTCTCTCAATTTAGTGGATACAGATAAAACACGTTAAAAATTAATATATAGATAATTGAAATTTCATTTAGAAAGATTGGAGTGTAAGGCTGATTTTTTATACAAACTATGTGAAAAATACCAGAGCCGGGAATCAAGCCCGGGTTATCTGCTTCCAGTGAGCTACCCAGGCTGATAACCAGCTCGGCATTTCTCACATAATATCCATTGGCAAGGTCACCGAGTCTGCAAACACAGATATAACAAGTGAGAATATTTTTCGTAGCACAACTCCATTAGACCACAAATTTTCCAATTGGAAATTACTAGCTGGAACCCATGTAATGTTTGAAACATTGTTGCATCATTATTTTAATGATAAAAACATCTAATATAAGTTACGACATTTCACTTACAAAAAGAAATGCGGAAAAATTCTTATAAATAGAAATGTACCTTAAATATGTATGATTTCATATCTTTAACTCGATTTTGTTCGAATTTCTGTTTTTAAATGAAAGCATCACTAAAAAATAATCAGCTGTAACAAAAAAATTACCTCGAAGCGAACAATACTCTGCCTTGTGACCCAGGTGCCCGCGGCAGTGCACACACGGCCCACTACTAACATCAAAAATTCCCAAAAATTAACTTTGAACCGAACGAAATCACCCGGCGTTGACCAGGCCCATGATAATAACCTTATATTTCTATGATTTCATATCTTTAACTCGATTTTGTTTGAATTTCTATCTTTAAATGAAAGCATCGCGAAAAAAATAATCATCTGTAACAAAAAAATTACCTCAAACCGAACGGAACTTGGGACCATGGTGCCTGCGGCAGCGTATACGCAGGCCGCTAATAACATGAAAAAATTCTCAAAAATTAACCTTTAACTGAACGAACCTTTGACTCGTGTTTCCGCTACCAGTGGCTGCAGAATGCTACACAAAATTCACTTTCTTCCACCAGGTGGCGTAGTATGTTGTATACGAACATCACCAGTTGCCTTAAATTTCCAAGACCTTTCGAATAAGGTGTCACATGGTGGTGTCAACTGCAAAATCCTTTAGTTGAGCTTTCCACCGCCAGAGGGCACAGTGTGTTCTGTACGAACATCACCAATGGTCAGGAAATACTAAGACCTTTAAAATAAGGTGTAATATGATGGGGTCTACTACAAAATCACCCAGTTCCGTTTTTCACAAAATCACAGAAATTGATTTTATAGTATTCGAGTCTAGTCCCCCCATGTTCAACTTCTTCACCGTGAAGTAATTTGGAGCTAAGTTAAGCTCGCAAACATGTTTTTATCTCCTGCCCCGACACCTCAGCCAAATTTTTACACCAAGCTGTTCTTTCGATTTAGTGGATACAGACAAAACACGTGTCAAATTAACCCCTTTCACTCCAGGGACGTACGTGCATACGTCCAAAGAAAGTATACGATACTATTTCAAAATTATATCTGGTATTTCAGACATTTACACTACAGCTAGCCTGGAGCGGAAGGGGTTAATATATAGATATTCAATAATGCATCAACCATGAAATTTCATTTAGAAATATTGTAGTGGAAGACTGATTTTTTTTTTTTTTTATACCAACTACGTGAAAAATCAACCTCACACTCCAATCTTTCTAAATGAAGTTTCTAATTTCACAGCAAATTCAGAAAACTTTCTACGAATTATTTTCACACATTTATCTTGATTTATAGAAAACTGGCCCTTCAGAGAGTTGGCCTTTCAAAAAAGGTTTGTCCTATGGCACAATTTGCCAGTGTTCTAAAAATTACTACCAAATCAATATCTGACTTGCACTCGACTATAAATATGTAATCTGACAAATAAAACAAAGAGTTAAGTTGTAATGAAACTGTTCATTCTTATCCAGCAAACATTAAATAAAACCTAAGAGAAAGTACTAAATACTGTGTCTATATTTATCGAACAGGTCAAAAGGTTTCATCTTTCTACGAGTTAATATTTTAGATGTTTACCAGAAAACTTAGTTGGTATAGGGGATTAGAATCTGCGAATAATTCTGATTTAGAATCGATCAATAAAATAACTGATTGAAATAAATGTGTGATGAGTGAGAAAGAAATTAAAAATTGTTAAATATTTTTTTATGTAAAATTTTGTAGTAAGGAAGAAAAAAAAAAAGCGAGAGGAGATGTGTTATTTTCTTCACTGGCAAAAAAAAAAAAAGTTTTAAAAAGATAAATTACAATTTTTTAGCCATCTGTAAATGTAATATGGTTAAAAAGAAAAAAAAAATGTAATACTGCATTTTGTATTTACATAAAGAAAAGAAAAATCTATTTCATGCGAATGCTACGGTAAACTCAAATATTGAATGAGAAGATCCTTTTGCAGAACAAGCAAACTTACTCCAAATATTTGAACTGTAAGTTTACTTTCCAACGTTGGTTTGAATCAGCCTAGTATTTCAAAAGTTATCATGATGGCATCATTTCAAGTGACTGCAACTTGAAAGCAAAATGGCAGAGCAAGTTGTCCAGTGAACTTATCATCAAAACATTTATATAAGTTCACTACCCAACTTTGGCTTGAATTGATTGATTAATTCAGTGTTTCAATAGTTATTGTAATAATAAATTTTCAATTAGCCCTAATTAATTTAAGGTATCAGAGTTTTTTTTTTTTTGTAAGAAAAGAGCGGATGAATTTCATTAATAAACTTGGTTGAGACACTTATATGGCCTATGTATATATCAAAATTCAAGCAAATCCAACCTTAAATACACTTATCACAATGTGGATTTGTAATTTTCAAGTGAACTCTTAAAAATAAAATAGCACAGCAACCATCGTTAATGAACTCATCCTAGATATTTGTAAGATAAGTTCGCTGTCCAATTTTGGTTCGATTTGGAGTATTATTTTGGAAGTTACTGTGATGACAAATTTCTATTATATATAGATTTAAAAAAAAAAAAAAAAAAAAGTGATTGTAGTAGGTTGATTTCTAAAGAAATCAACCTACCTTTAAATCAACCTTGATTTCTAAAGAAATCAACCTAAAACTGATTTACGTACATGAGTGCTGGCAGAGAAGGAAATCTAAATATATTTAATACTATTTATTTAATGTTTTGCAAAAAAAAGGAAAAATCAAGGTTTTTTTTTTCCTTAGCTTAATTCAGGATAATTTTTTAAATATAAAGTTTTTAAATTATAATATTTAATATAAATAAAGCTTAAAGCTTTTAAATTTTCTTTTAGGCTCTTTCGGTAGATTTTACCAATTGCCCACTGCATAGCTCTGCTAGATTAATATGTAATGTCACAGTGTAAAGTAAAAGAAAAGAAAGAGAAAAACAGCACTCGCTGTTGATTTCATTCTGCCATCATCTATGTTTACATAAATCTTTAAATAATATAGATAATTTTTGGATGTAATATGCACTAAAATGGACATGTCTATATTATGTTCACGTGTTTATTTATTTTGGCTTCAAGACACTTATTACATAAAAATACATTTCAATATAATATCTACAAGATCTGGTGAAAAATCTAAATCTAGCTGTAATATGGACATATCATATTATGTACTTTGACCTAATCTACATGAATTTGTGTTGACTGGGTTCTTTCTTTAATAATAATGTTCTATATACCTTTTAAAAACCAACTTCAAACTAAAAAATAACTTTTTGAAACACTAATCAGTAGAATAATAGTTGTAGTGATTATATAATTATATATATATATTAGATAACAGATGTATAAAGACATTAATTAGAATCAATTTTTCAAAAGATGCTTTTTGATGTTAGAAAATGAAATATTACAAGGAAATATTTTTAAATATCTTGCTTTTAAACAACTTCAAAATTACTTTTTGACACTTTGTTTATAATGAAAAAATTAGACTAACCCCTCTATTTCCCATTTTGTGTAGGACTTTTTTGTGTAGGACTAAATATAAACATTGTATTGCACACGGCACACCGGACACACCTACATATCAGCCAATCAGTGAAGCCAATCGTTAAAATAATCGAAATGCCAGTTACCGGAAATCACAAATTTGCGATCGAAGGGTTGCCATTTGTGATAGTCACAAATGTTACAATAGTATCATAATTTGTGAGCCGATCGCAAATTCCAGGATTTGTGATCTACGATTACGATAGCTGCGACTGTTACAATAGTATGCCTCCCTAATACACAGAATTATTTAATTTTTGACCGACAATTAATTAATTGTTCATTTAAAATAAGTAAATTAAACACATACTCCATATAAAATTAATAAACACATATCGCATACAAAATTAGTCAATATTTATACATTAATTAAATATTAGACATTTTCAAAAGTTTTTTTGTTTCTTAGTTATTTTAGAATGAGAACTAAGAATTATCTTTTAATAATTAAAAAAAAAAAAAAAAAAAAAAAAAAAAAAAAACTAGTGATCAAAGCAGTAGCTTATTATTTCGATTTTTAGAATACGCTCCTGGAATTTATTAGTAAGACAAGTGATGAAGCGAGTTTATTTCGATATTATGCTGTATGTGTAAAATTTTCGACAAAAGAGATATAACGAGGGAGATTGTTGTGCTTTATTTTATTTTTATTGAAAAAAAAAAAAAAAACTGTAAATGAAAAATTTTTTAAAGTGCGCATAAATACACATTTTTGCTGAAGAGACTTCTTTGAGTTTATTAACCGGCGATGCTGATTTTATTAAACGGCAGTTTTGAAAGTAGTTTGTATTGATTTGATTCTGGTCCTGATAATTTGAACAGATTAAGCGGCTGATTTTATTAACCAGTGAATTTATTAAGCGGCGGAAACTGTATTTCGCAAATCGCAGGTGCCGTTTCTTCAGGCATTCCTTTTTTCAGATATATGAACGCAAAGATGATTTTTAAAACTATTCTTATGTGAAAATCGTTTAGAACATTATTCACACTTCTCTTTTCTCCTGTATGAATTTGAAGATGCTGTCTTAAATGGGCTTCTTGAGAAAATCCTTTGGAACATTTTTCACACACATACGGTTTTCCCTTGTATTGACCAGAAGATGGTTATTTACATTAGCTTTTTTAGAAAATCCTTTACAACATTATTCACACACAAATGTTTTCTCTCCTGTGTGAATTCTAAGGTGTTTTATTAGATTACCTTGTTCAGAAAAATGTTTAGAACATTTTTCACATACAAATGGTTTTTCTCCTGTATGAATTCTGATGTGTTTCATTAGATTACCTTTCTCAGAAAAAGTTTTAGAACATTCTTCACACACAAATGGTTTTTCTCCTGTATGGATCCGAAGATGGTTTTTTAGATTAACTTTTGCAGAAAAACTTTTAGCGCATTCTTCACACGCGTATGGTCTTTCTCCTGTATGCAATCGAAGATGACTTTTTAGACCAGATATTAGAGAAAATCCTTTGGAACATTTTTCACACACATATGGTTTTTCTCCTGTATGGATGCGAAGATGATTCTTTAGATTAGATTCTGCAGAAAATCCTTTAAAGCATTCTTCACACACATACGGTTTTTCTCCAGTATGAGTTCTAAAATGACTTTTTAGACTACTTTTTGCAGAAAATCTTTTAGAACATTCTTCACACACATATGGTCTTTCTCCAGTATGACTTCTAAGATGATCTTTTAGACTACTCTTAGTATAAAATGTTTTAGTACATTCTTCACACACAAATGGCTTTTCTCCTGTATGAATTCGAAGATGTTTTATTAAACTGTCTTTGACAGAAAATCCTTTAGAACATTTTTCACACACATATGGTTTTTCTCCTGTGTGGAATCGAATATGGTTTTTTAGATGGGCTTTTTGAGAAAATCGTCTAGAACATTCATTACATACATATGTTTGTTTTCCTGCATGAATGCTAAGATGTTTCTTTAGACTATGACTTTCAGAAAATGTTTCAGAACATAATTCACACACATATAATTTTTGTTCTGTATGAATGCGAAAATGTACATTTAAAATATCTTTACTGGAAAAACTTTCAAAGCATTCTTTACATACATATGGTTTTTCACCCGTATTTATAGGCAGATGCATATCCATATTTTCAAACATTAAATTGGTTTTGAATTAATGTCGCAAATAATAAATGTTTCCTTTAAATGTATGTGTAGTTAAATATCGATAAGGTGTATTCAACTACGTCACAAATTCCTTTGACTACGGGGTTAGCGTGTTTACAAAGGATCCTAAGATCAGCGAAATATGTTGAGCAATGAATAATTCTATTTCTTGTTAATGATTTAGGGTTTACATTAAGGAAGTTTAATATATGGAGTGTGTCTTCGTCTACAACTTCTACAACTCATCGCTACTGGGGTGAAGCCGTGCCACACCCCCTATATGGCTCAAGATCATGGTAATACTAAGACTACTATATAACTACTACGACGTATAACTATAACGACTACTAAGACTGTTATATAGTAGTCTTAGGTAATACTATCCTCCTTAAGTAGGATAATGGCGTTGTGTAAAATTCGGTCCCAAAACGAACTGTTCGGGACGCATATATTAGTGCTGCTGCCATCTGTTGTCGCAGCTAGAAAGTTTTATTTATTTATTTGATTCAGGCATGGGCTCGCATGTACTTGGATGTAAATACAGTGGAACCTGTCTAAAGTGACCACCCTAGGGACCGGCTAAAATGGTCACTATACGCAGGTGGTCACTTTATAAAGTCTCTTTAAAATTGGAAAATGGTCACTTTAGTCAGGAAAATGGTCACTTTAGTGAGGTGGTCACTTTACCAAGGTGGTCACTTTTACAGGTTCCACTGTATTTCGATTTTCGTTTTCATATTTTTAATTTAAAATTATATTGAATATCCTTTTGAATATTCTTTTTCAATATTGAATATTCTTTTATTTTCTTTGAACTCATGTTGTTATGAGGAGATGAAATTTTGTTGGAATTATTTACCTCCTCCTATTAATTATTCTGCTTATTATATTTGTTAAATAAGATTAAAATATTAATATCTGTGCTTTTAATACATAATACAAATTGAAATATCTTCTTTTCACGTAAAATTAATTTAACAAAAATTTTAATTTATAAGTAACAAAAATTTTTATGCTATATTATTCAATAGGTTTTTATTATAAAGTTATCTAACAAAAACATCAGTTATTAAAGAAATAAAATTGTTGTTCTTTTTTTTAAGTATTTATCTGTTATGTAAATGTGAAAATATTTTGTTAAAAATTACAGTTATCACAAAAACATATCGGTTAGGAATAAAATACAGTAAAACCTGTCTAAAAAAAACTACAAACTGTAGCTTTAAATTTTGGACGGTTACATATGTGGTCATTAAATAGAGGTTCAAAAAATCATAAATGCAAAATAAAACAATTCTAAAAGACTTTAACTCTATAAATAATCTGTCTGTATAGCTTTCTGATAATCATTAATATTATTTTAATCTTGAAATCTTTTCAAGAATACTTTTGTTTTTCAAAAAAATATTTTATATACCAGAACAACAGTTCAGCTTACAGTATTATTTCTATCATAAGATATTGATAACGTAGATTTCTGAATTCATTTTTGAAGAACTTATGTTTTATTTAAATTTGAATATACTCTGATAAAAATTACAAGTATGATATGGTATTTGAATTAAGGAAGACTGTCTATCATAGGGACCTGGACCAAAGAAAAGGTGACCTCAGTGGGGACCTTTCTAAGAAATTCTAGCTCATGTTCATGCAAAAAAAAAAAAAAAAAAAAAAAAATGCAGAAAACTCCGAATCACTATGTCGACAAGCATGATCTGGGATCAAACCTGGTACTTCTCGTCTTCCAGCTCAAAGAACAGAATCACTGGATCAGCCACTGCTGGGGGCTAAAAAATTATAATTATCTGTAGGAAATAGAAGAGTGAAATCTCCCTACAAAGGCTATTCATGTGCCTCCAAGTTTTATTAGAATTTTTAAAAATATATATGTTATTTAAATTTTACAACTTTATTGTAAAATGTTGCCTGTTAAAAGTCGTAGTAAAATTGGTTTCTACACCTAGACAGAAAAAATAATTGAAATACATTATGGACTGAGAAAGATATTTCTCTTGATCACATTTCAAAACTTTGTTACTTTCAGAGAACTATCAGGAGGAAAGTATTTTAATCATATCAAAAATACGAGTTTGAGATTTTGGTGTTTCTACACTTTTGAGGTTTCCTGAATTCATGTTTACCATTTTGAAAAGGATGTGAGTGAACACAATAGCGTCTAAACGCTTTGTTCAAATGAGCTGAAAATTGGTACCCTTTTACAGTTCCCCATAGCACAAAACATTTTGATTTTGGCGAATCTAGTACATAGTTTTTTTACAGTGACACAAAGAAATATTCTTTGTCATTATAGTCTGTGTGCCCAAATTTTGCAAAGTGTGATAATGATTTAATGCCTTATTTGTTTGAGATGAAAATTTATACACATATTATAAGTCACATATATTATGTTATTTAAATTTTCAGCTTTATTGTAAAATGTTGCCTGTTGAAGGTGTAGAAAAATTGGTTTCTATACACAGATAGACAAAATAATTCAAATACATTATGGACTGAGAAAGGTATTTCTCTTGATCATATTTCAACACTTTTAGACACTTAATTTTCAAACGCTATAGTGAGGAATGCATTGTAATCATGCCAAACAAACGAGTTTGAGATATTGGTGTGATCTACACTTTTTGAGGTCTCCTGAAATCATATTTTTTTATGATGTATGTGAGTGAACACGATAGTGTGTAAAGGCTTTGTTTGAATGAGCTGAAAATTGGTACATATGTTATAGGTTCCCATAGCATAAACCCTATTTATTTTGGCGAATTTAGCACTTATAGTTTTTTTTTTTTTTTTTTTTTTTTTTATAGGGACACAAAAAAAAAAAATTCTTTATCATTATGGTTTATTGGCCCAAAGTTTGTAAAGTGTGATAGTGTCTAAACTTTTATTCATTTGAGATGAAAATTTATACACGTCACCGTCACACGAACTCTATAAATTTTGGTGAATCTAGAGTTTATAGTTTTTTTTACAGGGAAACAAAGAATAATTCTTTATGATTATGGTCTATATAAGCCAAAATTTTTTTAACTGCGATAGCATCTAAACAGGGGTCGAAATTAGAATCTACAAGTTGAATGACAAATGACAACTAACATTGTTTTCTTAGTTATGCATAAGTTACAATTATGTTATACTAAGATGTCATTTTTAAATTATTTACACATAGAAACATATGCGTAAATGTTGTACATAAACTGCAATTACTTAAAATGCTGATAGTTTATCTAGTTAGTTTTCTAAGATTCACGTATTTATGTGAGTTTCAGAGAAAACCACGACAAAAACCGAACGACTAAATGGATGAGCGCTATTTGCGATCGAACCCGGCACTTCCTGTCTTCCATCTTCGACAGCAGAACCTCTCGCCCACTGGTGGGGTGAAAAAATTACAGTTATCACAAAAATTATTGATTAGAAATGGAATATAATAAAATGTCTCTAAAAAGGCCATCCATTATACCTTTAAATATTGTACCTATACAGAGTCCTTTAAATAGAGGTTCAAAAAATCTTAATTTTTAAAGCAAATTCTAAATGATTTTAACTATTGAAATTTGCATAACTTTTATATATATCTTTCTGACAATCATTAATATTAATTCGTTTTAATCATAAAAGCTTTTCAAGAATAATTTTGTTTTTCAAAAAACATTTTTCGTACTAGAACAAATTGTTCAACTTTCAATATTATTTATATCATACTCGGTTTTATTTTCATTTCAGTATTATTTCTATGATAAGTTATTGATAATATATATATATTTATTTTATATTCCTTTTTGAAGTACTTATCTTTTATTCAAATGTAAAAGCATTTTGATAAAAATTACAGGTATGGTATTCGGGGTAAGGCCAGTTGTCTGCACTAGGGACCTGGGCATAAGGGAAGATGCTTTCTGATTGAGGTCTTTTTGGCTCAAGCTCGCATTAATGCGAATTTCGAAGAAAACCACGGGAAACTCACAAAGGCTATGTTGACATATGCTACATGGAATCGAACCCGGTGCTTCCCGTTTTCTAGCTTCGATAGCAGCACCGCTCGTGTAAAATTATCACAAAAATTATCGGCAGGCAATAAAATACAGCGAAACCTTCCTAAGAAGGCCACCAGCCGTACTTTGAAATATTGGACCTTTACAAAGGTTATCTCTTAATAGACAAAATCAGAATTCTGGAAACAAATTCTAAATGATTTTAATTATTCAAATTCACATTGTTTATCAATATAGCATTCTGATAATTAATGTTATTAGTGTATGATAATTTTGAAAGCTTTTTAAGCTTTTTAAAAATTAATTTTAAATAAGACAATAAATCAATTTATGTTTAATTTATGTTTAATTTAAATGTGAAAATATTTTGATAAAAATTACAAGTATGATATATAGGTTAAGACCTATTGTCTGCACTAGGGACTTGTGCATAAGGGAAGATGGATTCTGGTAGAGGTCTTTCTAGGTGGTTATCATCCGTGAGTTTAGGAGAAAACCACGGAAAACTCCGAACGGCTAGATTGACAAGTGCTACATGGGATCGCACCCGGCACTTCCCGTCTTCTAGCTTCGAGAGCAAAACCTTTCGGCTATTGGAAGGGAGTAAAATCCTTTTTTTTTTTTTTTTTTTTTTTAATAGAATATATTACTAGGCAACAAAATACTGAGAAACCTTTCTAAAATGGACACCAACTATACCTTCAAGTATTGGACTTTTACAAAGTGGCCTTTTAATAGAAAAATTCGTAGTTCTGGAAAACAATTCTAAATGTTTTTAATTATTCAAATTTAAATTGTTTATTCATACAGCTTTCTGATAGTAATTATTATTAGTTTGTGGTAATTTAAAAAACATTTTAAGTTTTTTTTTTTTTTTTTTTTTTTTTTTTTTTAATGTATATATTTTTTTTAAATACGAGAATAAATCGTTTACTTATGTTTAATATAAATTAAATATGTTTTAAATTAATTTAAATTAAATTAATTTAAAATAATTATGTTTAAAATTAAATAATGTATTAAATTTAAATAATTATTAAAACTTATGTCCACACACATGCACGCAAGCAAAGAATAATAATAATAATAATAAAAAAGTTAATAAAAAATCAGTTGAACAATATTTTATAAAATTGATCCCCCTGAATAAAATTTATTTATGAGAAGTGCTTATGACTTGCCTGTCTGCATCTTAACTTCTGTGAATAATTTTTTAGCATTTTTGAGCTGATATTACTTAAAAATATTAATTTAATACACAAAATAATAAATATTTCGTATTCAAACAATGTTAAATGGACGCAGGCACCGATACTAGCGTCACGATGCCGCGAAAAGAATTTTAGGACCGGTTTTGATTCTGAAACGCCATAGGAGATATTCCTCCTTCTCTTTCTACAGTCGGCTGCAAAATTATTCGAGCACTAGCAATAATCCCTGTCTAAAAAATGTACACTTAATACTGCTTTGTTAAATAAATCCTTATCGAGTCATGTTCTTAGTCAGTCTAAGAACATGATTCGACAAGGATTTATTTAACAAAACAGTCTTAAGTGTACTTTTTTAACATAGGAATTATTGGCTAGTGCTCGAATAATTTTGCAGCCGACTGTACCTTCATGCTCAAGATATTGTCGCTCAGTGTTGCCAACGCAAACTTTTTTCTCCGCTAAATGTGCACGGGAAAATCCGCTAAAAATCCACTAAAATTTCAATTTCCCATAGCGTAGCTCTAGTGCAATGTAAAACCCACGCTCCCACTAAAAATTCGTTGAAAATTTAAGTAAAAAAACTAAAAATCAATTATTTAAATTTACTTTGTTATTAATGAATATGTTGCACATTTATTTAAACAATTAACGTTAGATTTTTAATTTACAAAATTTTATAAAAATATTTCATCTACAGTCGGCTGCAAAATTATTCGAGCACTAGCCAATAATTCCTATATTTAAAAAGTACACTTAAGACTGTTTTGTTAAGTAAATCCTTGCCGAATCATGTTCTTAGACTGATTAAGAGCATGACTCGACAAGGATTTATTTAACAAAGCTGTATTAAGTGTACTTTTTTTTGGCAAGGATTATTGCTAGTGCTCGAATAATTTTGCAGCCGACTGTACAATGTCGTCTTCATCCTTCACCGATCCTATGGTAAGCTGACCAAATGTCCCCATTTTCTGGGGACAGCCTTTATTTTAAAGAATTTTTCTAAGTTTTAAAAAATTGTAGAAAGTAAATTAGTGATCAATAATATTTTATTTTTAGTCCTTATTTATCAGGAATGAAAAAATATATCCGTAATTGGATAATTGAAGCAATTTTTAGTGCTTCTCTATTATTAAGGTACTCTGATCTGGTCAGCTTATCCTATGGTTGAAGTAATTAATTGGTGTGTAGCCATCGTTTTAATTTACGTCCTGTTATTTTACGTCATCGTTAATTTACGTCATTTAATGTTTTTTGGCAAATTGCAGTTATGTATGGCAACAATTATTTACACTTTGTAACCCTGTACGTATTTGAAATAGAGTTTATCATTTCAGTTTGCATTTTTTTTTTTTTTTTTTTTTTTTTTTTTTTTTTTTTTAATATGCGATGTTTTGGCAGCATTCAACATCCTGAGGGCTCTTTCTGTATTAGCATTATACCCTGGTAAAATCAGGAGCATCTTGGCAAAATCTGATAGCTCATTGAATGGATTTTGAAAACTTGCATCTCTGTTCTGTATATCCTCTAAACACTGTTGAAAACTCAAACTTTGCCATGTCCCTATGGACAGTTTAAAATGCTTACACATTAATGATAAAAGTTCCTACATTGGTGATAACAGTCCCTACTTAAAGTAGGGAGTATTATATTGATATAAAAAACCTATAGCCAGTGGCGGCTCGTGCAAATTTTTACGGGTGGGGCCCGACCCATCGTATGGTATGTAATATAATATTCATTGTTCAGACATAAAAACAAACATTATTTAGGAGGTATATAAAGCGTGAATTTTTCGATATATATTTTTTCTTTTTAGTTTTATTTATTTATTTTTAATAGCAAATCTTAAATTTAACATTATGAAAAAAACTGCGTAAATCAGAAATTATTATTTTATGACTTCACTTGCAAAATTCTGAAGTTTTCTGATCAATGGAGTATCAAAATTTAAATATCTGGAAGATGGTAAATAGGAATTGCCGAATTCTATATTATGTCGATATATACGTTTGGAGTTTTTCCGAAACTCGCATAAATACGAACTAGGTATCACTTAGAAAAACTCCCTAGGGAGAATACACCACCCATATCTAGAACCTACTTTTAGTCAACTGGCTTTAAATGCCATTAAAATTTTAACTTAATTTTCTCTACACACTACATGTATTTATTTTTTTTTTTTTAGTTTGCACGAACTATACCCCTAAATCATTTAATTTAATAATAATCATTTCAATTGTTATATTAATGTTTCTTATCTTAAAAAATAAATAAAATAAACCTTAATAAACTTATAAGAAGAATTTATTGAAATTTAGAAAGTCATGAATAATGTAATACAAGTACATATTAGAAAACTACCATGTTTCTCACTTTAAGAGCATAATTTTAAACAATTTAAATTAAATTGTTTAATTTCTCATTCAATTAAGGAAAAATGATCTTAAAAAAAAATCTATTTAAAATTAAATACCCTAGCCTTATTCTTACGAGTTTCGAATTTACATGCGTAAAATTTTAAAAATATGCATTTAGAGAAAACACAGTTTAAATTTTGATATTTCATTGATAAATGTCATTTAAAAATTTTTGAATTATGATTATAAAATTATTACTTTTTGATACAATTTCCTGTTGTTTTTATGCATAATGTTTGTTGAGAATTAGAGACTGATTTTTTTATTTAAGAATCAAATAAAAAACAAAAATAGAGTTTTTTTTTTTTTTTTTTTTTTTTAAGGATGTGATAAATAAAGAAATAAAGATGGTCTATCGTCTTTAAATAATAATAATAATAATAACATTATATCAAACTATATTAAAAAAAAAAAAAAAAAAAAATCATTAAAGAAAATAAATAAATAAATAAACTCCATTTTTATACGGATAGTTAATCCATATATCCACATAAATCCATTATTTACTTATTAAAAAAATATATAGTTTATTTGCATAAAAGTTATAGTATACCAATCTGAAGAAAAATATCGCAGTTGAACATTTTCTTTCCATTTTTTCATTTAAATTCAAAATACTTCAGACAGAGAGGTCTCAAATTCTTAATTAAGAGCTTTTATCTTAAACGTTAATCTAGAAAAATATTTTTAATTATCAAGCGAGAGAATTCATTTGTAAACACTAGAATTTAAAACTATAATATGTAAGTTAAAAAAAATGCACCAAAAAATCATACAAATAAAAGAAACGGAAAAAGCGCCAAGTTTTATCCAGGTTAACATATTTTCTAGGAGACAGTTTTTTTCCCTATAGTTTTGTTCTAAAGGGCCACAATCTCTGTGCCCTACCAAAGATAAATTATGGTGTGCTTATGCTGATGAAAGAGTTCGTCGCCAAATCTGTCAAACCGCTGTTCTAATAGAATAAATACTGTAGAAATGGACCCGCTAAGTTGGGCCGGTATAATGCTGCCCCTCTCTTAACAGATAAGGCAGCTGCTGTCGGCCCAAGGCTGTTTTTTTTTTTTTTTTGTCAGCCTTGGATGGATGAATCTCATTAAGTGATTTATAACACCTGAAAAGAATATATTGATAAATAAACGATAATGAGAAACATATTAAGAAAAAAAAAAGGATATGGGATGGTATTTTGTATACATGATTTTGAACAGTTACAATAAAATAAGAAAAAGAATAAAATAACGAATTTTTTAATCGAAAAAAAAAAATA
Source organism: Salticus scenicus (assembly GCA_963930645.1). Taxonomy (NCBI): domain Eukaryota; kingdom Metazoa; phylum Arthropoda; class Arachnida; order Araneae; family Salticidae; genus Salticus; species Salticus scenicus. The sequence goes on from OZ005658.1 coordinate 159,728,750, forward strand.
AGTGGGGCCGTGCCCTTTTGCCCTTAATGGCGAGCCGCCACTGCCTATAGCTTTTCCTCTGTATAGATGCGCAAATACCCATTTACAGAGACCTTTGAGACACGAATGAGTTTAGAAAGAAGACAAAGTTAAAACTCTACACTCTATGCAAAGGCAAAACATTAATGAAATTAAATACTAGAGATGTACCGAGTAGTCGTTATTTACTCGGTACTCGGCCAAATTGTAACAATGTACTCGACCAATACCGTGTAATTGTAAAAATTTCATTGTTTTAAAGAATTTTTTAAGTCAAATGAATTTATAACCAAATTATTTATAACATGAAATAACACTGCTCGGCATAAAATTGCCTCTGACACCATTTCAGCATATTCTTATGTAAAAATGACCTCCTGAATCCGAATGACGACCATTTTGCTCTATCACCCACCGTTTTCTAGGAATTGCCCTCTATTTTTATCATTTTTCGGTGATTTTGTGGCTATAAATTTGATTTTTAGAAGGACGGAGGATTATTTTTACCATTAAATATCTTCTGAGGGGCTACAGAGTTGGAAAATTCTAAAACATGGACATTTGAGACAAGGGAATTTCTTTTTTTTTTTTTTTGGGGGGGGGGGGGGATTTGCCACTGAAATTATTCATTACATATCTTATACCTTTTTAGTCTATTATTAATGTTATTTTTTAAACTTTATATTTTTTTTGTTTTTAGGTGTTAAATTAATTATTTTACAGCTTTCAAATCCAATTAATGGTCAAAAAATTATCGAACAGGGAAAGAAATTGAGGGAGGGGGTGGTGTTTTTATTTTTTATTTTTTCTTTCTTTTCTTTTCTTTTCTTTTCTCATACAGAGCAGTGTAATCAGTGATTTATAAAAACTATTTTAGAATAAAAGTAATTAAAAATTTCAAAAAAAATCTTGCAACTTTAAATAAATGCAGATAAACGTTTAGTTATCACATACAGTTACATGAATAAAGATAAGTCACTTCTGATAAAGCTATATTTTATAAAATATATATATAAAAAAAAGGCAAAATATACACAAAATTAAGTTATTCTAATAATTAAATTTATTGTGACGTAAATTGTGGTGCAAAAATACTAAACGCTCAACATTCTCTGGAGATAGGCAATTTCTTCTATAATTATAAATTTGTGCTGCTTCTGAGAATACATGCTCACTATAAGCACTACTGGAAGATGCACACAAATATTTATTTGCAAGTTCAAACAATATCGGAAATGCTTTATGCTTCTTCCACCAGATAAATGGATTTTCAGTTTTCTTCAATAATTCTGCGCCGAAGAAAGTTTCTAGTTCTTTTCCGACTCTTTTTTCAAAGTCACATTTTGAAATAGAGTCAATTTCACCACACTTGTTTTGCTCTTTTATTTCGTCAAAGCACTGCCAAAATGTAGATTTATTTGCCGATGTCCCACTATGGCTTTACTTATTGCTATTATATCAGAAACAGCACGTTGGGATGATAAACTTGCTTTAATTGCAAGCTGCATAGTGTGGATAACACAACTTACGTTACACTTTCAACACCAGCATCTTTTTCCAAAATCTTTTATCAGAGTATGTAACTATGAGTAAATTATTTTGTATTAATTTATAAATTGTCTTTTGATTTTATAAAATACTGTTGATTGGTAGCCGTTAAATAAACTGACAAAAAGCAAATTTATAGCAAAATTGAAAAATGAAAATATTTTTTACTTTTCGTGCAGCTGCACAAAAGTGCATAAAAAATATGTAGATAATATAAAATTTCTGACGCAAGTATTGACAAAATTTCAAAGTAACTGGAACGAAATGTTACTGGATTTAAATGTTTTAATAATACAGTCTCACCTCATTAACATGAACACTATTAACGTGAATTACTCTTAACATGAACTGTATCCACAATCCTCGTCAAAATGAAGATTAGTTATTAATAGCATGAAGTACTGATAACATGAACAGATTTTTTTATCCCCCTTGAGATTCCCATTAACGAGGTTCGACTGTATTTAAAATCATTATCCCAGCATCAAAATTATAATTTTTGAAACCATTTTTATTTTTTTAAGTTATATACTTAAACACATTAAAAAAAATCAAATGGGTAACATTTTTGCTCGTTTTATTTTAATAATCTGTTCATTATAGTGTAAAAACGGTAATTCTGCATTTGTGGGCAAAATTCTGTTAGGCCTGGTATTAACTGAAACCATAAGCCTTTATAAACTAAACCTCAGCAAAGATGACGAAAGTTAAAAAAATAACAATTTTATGTTTGTCTTTGAAAAATGTTTATGAAGTGACTCAACATATCCAAAAAGCATCTTATCACTATTTAAAGAGTTATCTAACAATTAATATTTGGCCTGGCAAATAAATCTTAAAAAATGTTTAATCTGAGGTAGGGGAAAGGAGCTAAAAAAAGAAAAATAAAATTTCTGTCATGGACAGATTTTAGTTTAGCACGGAAGCCTATTAATTTCAGTCTGTGAAATTTTTATTTTTTATCTCAAATTTTTTACTGTAAAACTGAGCCACATACTTTTAAAAATGCTTGAAATGAATTAAAATGGAGTGTTGCCACCTAAATTTCATACTTAGTTAATTTTAAAAAATCTAATTGTGTCAAAAAACGGTTTGCACCTCTGGATTTAGAAAAATCACCTCTTTCATTTTGTAACAATAGGACTGTTATTTCTGATTTATTTTCCCCTCTTTTGGTGTTGCACAAGACTGGTCTACAAATAATGGTGACAATATTTATAACCAGATTGAAGCTAATAGAGTTCTTCTAGTCGTAAAAAACACACTGCAGCCAGATAACCGGATACGGTCAGCCAGAGTCAGTTATTACTGTTATTACCACACCATATAACCATACACCATAATAAAATGAGATTCTTATCTTTGTTAAGTTACGTTAGGATATAGAAGAAACAAAAATATAGTAATTATAATTACTTTTTAAACTTTAATTGACTAAAACAAAACTTTGATTACTTTTAAAATTAAAATATATTATCTTTTGCTTTATTTAAACATATTATGTGTTGTTTTCTAATGGCAGAATCTTTTCCTACTGCTGATGATAAAGCGAAATATGTTCAACTACAATCTGATGGTGGGAGTGATTCGTGTGATCCGATAACATCAAATTGTATTTCAGGTAAGAAATTTCTTATTCAATGCTAAATTATACATATATATATATACAGTCGGCTGCAAAATTATTCGAGCACTAGCCAATAATTCCTATATTTAAAAAGTACACTTAAGACTGTTTTGCTAAGTAAATCCTTGTCGAATCGTGTTCTTAGACTGATTAAGAACATGACTCGGCAAGGATTTATTTAACAAAGCTGTATTAAGTGTACTTTATTTTGGCAAGGATTATTGCTAGTGCTCGAATAAATTTGCAGCCGACTGTACATATATATATATCAGGGTTACTACGGCACTTGGAAAACAGAGAAAACCTTAAAAACTCAGGGAATTTGAAAATCTATCAAAAAACACTGAAAAATCAGGGAATTTTCAAAATTTACAGCAAAAACAGGGTAAATTAAGGGAATTTAGAAATTTTTTGAAAAAACATTGGAAAATTTTTTCATAATAAAATATTTAAAAAAAAATGAATGCTTTATAATTATGTTTTTTCCCCAACTGTTGTAAGTTAATAAAATTGATTTACCCTAAATATGTTCAATTGACTTGTAAACATGTTAGATTCTGATGCTGCATGGTTGCGTGTCATCTATTTTACTTCTAAAAGGGACTAGGAAAACTCAGGGAATTTTTTTCCTGATTTGTGTAGCAACCCTGATAATATATATATATTACTTATTTTCATGCATGTGTGCAGTGCACCATGAAAATGAATGTGATGTTACAATAGTTTGTTGAATTTTATGTTGCATGTGTTCGTATTTTATATTTAAAATCGCTCTATACTATTAAAAATTTGTAGTAAGAACTTTTTAGCTGTTTAAAAAATCCTGTTTTTAAAAACAACTCTTTACTTTGTATTTTAACATTTACTTTGTTTATCAAGTACTTGCTATTGAGGTGCATTTCACCAGCCCGCACACTTTTGAAATTAAAAAAATCAATTATGTCTTTCGAAAGTACTTCGTTAGTACCGGTTAGTACCGCAAAAATTTTCGTTAGTACCGACACCAGTACCAAGTACTGAAGAGTACAAAAATTCGGGCTGGTGAAATGGTAGCCCGCACACTTTTGAAAAATCAAATTTCGACTATGTCATTCGAAAGTACTCCGTTAGTACCGGTTAGTACCGCAAAAATTTTCGTTAGTACCGACACCAGTACCAAGTACTGAAGAGTACAAAAATTCGGGCTGGTGAAATGGTAGCCCGCACACTTTTGAAAAATCAAATTTCAACGATGTCATTCGAAAGTACTCCGTTAGTACCGGTTAGTACCGCAAAAATTGTCGTTAGTACCGACGCCAGTACCAAGTACTGAAGAGTACAAAAATTCGGGCTGGTGAAATAATAGCCGCGTAGACTCAGACAAACCGAAGTCATTAACACTTTTCAATCTTGTTAACGTTTTTCTGCCTTGTTGTACAGTGTTAAAAATTAAAAATAGATGGGTTTTTTTATAAATTTGAACTTTGCCTATTTAAAAATATTTACTTTTCTATCTTACGTAGAAACATTAAAATATTTTGATTTTCTTTCTAGTTTTACTATTAAAAAATAATCTAAAAATAAAAATCTGTAATTATTTCACACGACTTTCCCAGCATTTAGTATTTTTTTTAAATTTTTATTTATTTATTTTTTTTTAAATAAATTTATATGAGTGAAGTCATTAAATAAACTAAAAGGAAAATCCTAATAGGTCGTTTGAGTATTTTTCTTCCAAGATGCATGTCATTTAATGGATCGTAATGTATGATTTTTTTCTTTTTTCTTTGTACGTTATGTAAAAGTACTATAGTTGATAAGATCGAAATATCAAATATTTATCTGCTTTTTTGTTATAAAGCTTAGTTGAGCTTTTACTAATTTGAGCCTATAGACCACAATGTATAACGATTATATTTTGTATACCGCTAAAAAAAAAAAAAAAAAGTTCTACACTCATGTAAATTTGTATGTTTCTTGCGATTATACCTTATATAACGTACCTACCAATTTATATCTTAGTCGAATACACAGTTTAGACACTACGCACTTGAAATAATTTGTGTCCATTGTCCATAATGATAAAGAAATTTTTTGCGTCTCTGTAAAAGGACTGTAAATCCTGTACTCATCAAAATCAATAAACATTGTATAACGGTGATCTATAACATGCCTACCAATTTTTAGCTGAATTGGATAAAGCATATAGAGGCTATCGCGTTTTAATAATTTGAGTCCATTTTCCATAATGATAAAGAATTTTCCTTTGTGTCTTTGTATAAGAACTAAAAATTATATACGGTAAGTCAGGGTACAATGAAACATTACTTCTAAAATCAATCCGATTTGTCATAGAAAGTTTCAGATCAAATATATGTTGTAAAATTAGATATTATATTTACTGATGTGATTTAGATACATTCACGCTTCTACGGCATTAACAGGAGATTATTAGATTTTTACCATTTAAACTAAATTCGATTATATTAAAAGTTTTTTTTTTTTTTTACTTTACAGTTACATTTAAAAATGATTTTTTTAAATACATTGTTGTTGACTTTATGCCTCAAATTAAATCAAATATATATATATATAAATATATATTGAAAATTTGTAAAAAAAAAAAAAAAAGTATGTAGTAATCTCAGTGCGGGGTACAATTAAACATGTTTTAAGTTCCTTTCCCTAATGATGGAAATTTTCTTTGTGTTCTTGTTAAAAGAAAAAAAAAAATAATAATAATAATAAATGCTAGATTCATCCAAACCTATACAGTTCGTGCGAAGGTGACCTGTAACATATCTACCTACTTTTAGCTCAATGGATCAAAGTGTTTAGATATTATACTGTTCACTCACACTGACACGCATACACACATACATATGCACACGTACTTAAATAACAGTAAAAATGGCAAAAGATGAAGTCAGAAAACCTTAAAACGTACAGATATATCCAAAATATCGTATTTGAAATTTTTCATGATTACAATACTTTCATGAATCAAATCCAAAGTTATAAAATGTCATTTTATTCTATAATAAATTACAGTGACTTACTATTATTATTTGTAAATTGCTTCTGAAATTTTGTACTCTTTAGTACTTGGTACTGGTGTCGGTACTAACGAAAACATTTGCGGTACTAACCGGTACTAACGGAGTACTTTCGAATGACATCGTTGAAATTTGATTTTTCAAAAGTGTGCGGGCTACCATTTCACCAGCCCGAATTTTTGTACTCTTCAGTACTTGGTACTGGTGTCGGTACTAACGAAAACTTTTGCGGTACTAACCGGTACTAACGGAGTACTTTCGAATGACATCGTTGAAATTTGATTTTTCAAAAGTGTGCGGGCTACCATTTCACCATCCCGAATTTTTGTACTCTTCAGTACTTGGTGCTGGTGTCGGTACTAACGAAAATTTTTGCTGTACTAACCGGTACTAACGGAGTACTTTCGAATGACATCGTTGAAATTTGATTTTTCAAAATTGTGCGGGCTACCATTTCACCAGCCCGAATTTTTGTACTCTTCAGTACTTGGTACTGGTGTCGGTACTAACGAAAATTTTTGCGGTACTAACCGGTACTAACGAAGTACTTTCGAATGACATCGTTGAAATTTGATTTTTCAAAAGTGTGCGTGCTACCATTTCACCAGCCCGAATTTTTGTACTCTTCAGTACTTGGTACTGGTGTCGGTACTAACGAAAATTTTTGCGGTACTAACCGGTACTAACGAAGTACTTTCGAATGACACAATTGATTTTTTTAATTTCAAAAGTGTGCGGGCTGGTGAAATGCACCTTTGCTATTGCCTGATATTGTTACATATTTGAAAATAATAATAACAATAATTGAAGATGTTGTCGATATTGCTCATAGGAGAAAAAGTAATTTCTATACTCTTGAGACTTGTTTATTTTTTAAATAATAAGAGAATATTTCAATGTAAGGGATGAACTATGCAATCTTACACAGTTTGCTTTTTATTAAATTATATAAATGGCAGCTTATTAGCTTAGCATACTGGCTCAAGGTCGAGACAGAGTTCATACAGTCTTTGAAAAATTTTTATTTTTAAGTTGGCAAAATCAAGGCGTGGCAAGTTCTGTTTTAAAAAATTCAAAAATCAGAAATTTCAATGAAATCTGAATTAAAAAAAAAATATTAAAATTGCATGGTAATCAATAATCTCTGTCCTTCATATAGCAAATTGCACTATGAACGTACTTAAAGTTATATAAGAAAATTGAAATGAAAACTAAATTTCAATCCTGATTATTTGGAAAAGTCTCAAGAAAATTTCACTAATTTCTAAATGGTTACATTTTTAGTTAAGTAAAATATGCGACAAATATGAAATAATATTAATAATGTTTAATAAAATATCATTGATGATATTTTCTGTTCTCCTTCTTCCTCCCCCACCTTTTTTTTTTAATCTTACTGCTTTTAATATACTCAATCTCTCTCTCTGTAAATAAATAAATAAATATATATATATATTTATTTATTTATTTATTTATTTATTATTATTATTATTATTATTATTTTATTTTATTTTTTTGTATTCACAATTTTTAAAAATAGAAACCAGCTACAGTCATTAAAGCTGTACCTGCAAAGTAAAATATTTAATATTGACACCACCACTACTGAGAGGTTCCATTCACAAAGCTGGTATACGAGAGGTGCTGGATTTGAACTCGGATCACACTTACACGCCTAGGTATTGATTTTTTTATGTTTTTTCCAAAACTTTAAAAATTATTAATTTAAAACTTTCCAAACCATTTTTTCTACTGGTTGGATGCAAGTTAAGCATTTTCTGCTTCTGGACTTCCAACCCTCGTATCTTCAGTTGATGTTTTTCTTTCTTACACCCACTGAATATATCATAATAACCTGTTAAAATTAAATTTTATTGAAGACTTTAAAATAACAACTGAAAGATGCTGAACCACACTGGAAAAAAAAAAAAAAAACTCTAAAAATAGGTTAATATCTTATTTTATTGTCAAAAAATTTAGTATTAAGTAATTCCTGAAGTGAAAATTGTGGTTTTGTTGTGTGGATTAAGGTTGATTCACAACACTAGGGTGTTGCGCTTGAATCATTCTAAAAGTTCCTCGCTCATATTTAAACTAGTTTCGGTAATAACCATGGGAAACTCGAATTAGCTAGGTTGATAAGCAGGATCTAGGATTTAATCCACCATCTCCAATCTTCAAGCGTTGAGAGTAGAACCTGTTGGTGCACTGGTGGGATCTCTTAAAGAGGAGAACAAGAATGTTAATCACAGACTTCTATTCTTGTTGATGATACTAACATGTAAAGTAATTTTAAAATTATATTTAAAATTGTAATTTAAATACAGCTTTATTATTATGCCTAAATTTCTCTTTTTATCATAATGAAATTCTTTATTTTGTGCAATTGTATGGAAATTTTATAAAAATAACTAATTAAAATAATAAGGCAAAGGAATGACGTTAAAAAATATTTCTATTTTACTTTTAATTTAATTATAGAAGTATTACTATTATATCATTATTGTTGAAAAAAATCGAAACCCGTAAAAATGTTTTATGTGAAAAATTAGACTATTTATGTGTTTATTTTCTGATTTCTGCCTTTTATATTTTTCTACCAAGTACAAAAATGAAGTTCCCAGGCAGTGTGTAAGTCTGTTGGGAGAACATTAATTGAAAGTGTTTATTCGCCTGAATATGGAGTAAACAAGAAAAACAGGCTATGCTGAAACAAATATTGTAACCAAATATGTAAATAAATTTTTATTTTGTTAAACAAAAGTGGGGTTATTTCAATTTACACATCATACCTTTTTTTTTTTTTTTTTAATCAAAAGGGGAGAAAAAAGGGTTTATGTTTGAAATGTTTTGGATATATAAGATATTGTAAGATATTGTGATTAAGATATTGTAAAATGCTGATGCTCTCATTTTTAATTATTCTAAATCTATAAATTAAGTTTTATGACTTCATTTGAATTTACCAAAATCTTTTTTCTAATTCTCAATAATTTTATTAGGTTGAAATATAAGACACACTATACAATCACACTAACATGTTAAGTTTTCAATCTTTATATTATATATTAACATAGATTAATTTATTATTATTATTTATTTTTCTTCTTTATTTTTTTTTTTTCCAATGTTAGTTTTTAAACATGAAAAAATATTTCTTTATTCCGAAGTATTCTGTAACAAAATTGAGTATTTCATTGACATGTTTTGTGTATAACAGAGATAATCTCAACTGTATTAATGTAAATTTAAATAAAAATGTAAAAGTTTTTAGTTTATAAATTGTAAAATGTTTTGATGAATGCAGTAGAGTACTGTAAGGTAGTAGTACAATATAGAATCTTTAATACTAAAAAGAAAATGAAAAGTTTTCTGGATTTTAATATTTTAACTCCTTTATATTCCAGAATTTAAAAACATAAGAAAAGTAACTACATATATAAACTTTCATTTTACATGTAAGGCCTAGCTGAGAATATTGAAAAGTCTGCTTCATTAAAAAATAAATAGAAAGATAACTGTTATTTACAGAACTGTATATATATATTTTTATCCATGTTTATAAGGGGCAATTCTGTAGGAAAAAGAAAAAAAAAATCAATGATGTTTATATTTTTATTGAAATTATCTCCTTCTAATGTCTAGTAAAACATTTTGCTCATATATAAATCAAGACTAAATATACACATGTGATACATAAAGTACCCTGGAAATATCTAAATATAGAATGATTCAGGAGCCAATCAATGTAAGCATTAAAAAAATTAGTTGATTTATGTGCTGTAAACAATAGATAATTAAGAGCATACAATGTCTAATCTCGCTGACAGCCAAGGCTATGTGAAAAATTATTCTATCGGGATTTTTTTTTTTTTTTTGTTACTGATTATTTATTACCTAATACGTTTTTATTTCGGTTATAAATTCAGGAAATTCACAGCCATTAAATGAGTAGCCATTTTTTTTAATTTTATTTATTTTTAATTCAATAAAACAATTAAGTGCCATTATAGTATTTATATTTTAGCAATAAAATAAAACATTAAAATTGTGAAAAATCATTTTTAGAAAGTATTAATTTAACGATCGTAAATTTTCTGAATGTGAAAACAGAATTCATTTGATAATGAGTAATTTTAGAAACAAAATTCCCCATAAAATAGCATTCTCCTTAGTTGTTGCTGATATTAGGTATTATTTGCTCTTAAAAGATAAGTTAGAAGATTGTTTTAGTCATGTGAGTTTCAGTTTTTCAAAGAATTTAACTACATTTTAAAAATATCAATTTTTTTTTCCAAAAATTTTTGAAGGAAAAAAAAAAAAATATATATATATATTCTAATATTATTTACAAGAAATTTGTCATCCATGTGTGTTTTGGGCGACAGCTGTAGTTATGTTGCCATGGTAGCAATATCCAATGGTTTATCTGTGTTCTGCAAAAAAATGTGAATAATTTATTACTGTGAAATGTAGGATAAACACCTGAATCCCAGATTTATCCAAATTTTTAAGATTTACCTGTTCCAAAGACAGTGACTAAAAAGGTCTATCTACCAAATATTAAATTGACATGTTTCTGAAGACAGCAAATATTTATATAATTTGTTTAAATATATGCTAATGTATGTAGATTCTATATGAAAAGAAATAGTTTTAAAGTTGATCAATAGACCTTTTATACACTGCCCTGAAATGGATAACTATAATAAATAGAAAATATCTTCAAATTTATGTTTGCTAGCGCATCTTACAAGGAAACATTGAAAAGGTGTCGTCTTAAAAAAATATTGAAAAAAAATATATGTGATTCTACTCTTCATAAAACACTAGAAAGTGAAAAAATTTTCGGCTGAAATGAATTACAGTGATGACAAAAAATTATCAAAATTAAGCGTATTTGGCGATTTCACACTGTTAGGCGATTGATTTTGAGTACTTGGCGGAGAAGAAAAACACGGTTCTGTTCCTAAAAGGCAATCTCGGTGCTAGCGAACTTATCACTTAAAAGCGCTAAATCGCCAAAAATGCTTAATTTTGATAATTTTTTGTGGTCGCTGTAATTCATGTCAGCCGATAATTGTTTCACATTCTGGTGTTTTTTGAAGAGTAGAAACACATATATTTTTTTCAATATTTTTTGAAGATGACACCTTTTGAATGCTTCCTTGTTAGATTGGCAATTGTCAATCCAGCATAGATCAGTATTTGCCATTATTCAGTTTTTAATATTGGGCATTGCTGGAAAAAAGGTCCACAGTAGCACGTCAATGGAAACCAATATTGGACGATATGGGGGCAATATTGGCCAATGTTCGCCAATATTGCCCCCATATCGCCCAATATTGGTTTCCATCGATGCGCTACTAGGGGTGTACCATTAGACATCGGCCAATACAGATTTATTGACATTGCCCGATCCGGTTTAGATCGATATTGGCCGGTCCGGTTTAGATCGATATTGGCCGGTCCAGTTTAGATCGACATTGGCCGGTCCGGTTTAGATCGACATTGGCCAGTCTGGCTTAGATCGACAGTGGCCGGTCCGGCTTAGATCGACATTGGCCGGTCCGGCATAGATCGACAGTGGCCGGTACATCATAGGTCGACATTGGCCGGTCCAACTTAGAACGACATTGGCCTGTTTGACTTAGATCGACAATCTCGGGAAAAAGGTTTGCCATTCGGCGCTGGCCAATGTCGATAAATCGATATTGGCCAAAGTTGTAAAATCTCATTATACGACATTGGCCAATATTGTTGTGCTACTGCGGGTTACCTGAACAGTTGAAGAAGATGGTAATGATGAAATTTTTTCTTCTTTTTGTTTTGTACTAGGACATTCTTTTTCTTCTTGCAAGGACGAAAATTCAGTGGGATGTTTTAATTTTATGTGATTGTTCATAGAGCCAGTGGCGCACCCAGAATTTCTGTCTGGAGGGGGCTGAAGAGTAATTGGGTCCTACAGTATAGTAATAGGTTTATGTCCATATACGCAGCAACGGCGGCGCATGAACCGAAAATAGATGAAGAGCTGAGAAATAACATTTAAGTAGTTTTAATGCATAATTTTAATTAAAAATACTCATTTTATTTAAATGTAAATTTATACTCTATAAATGAATACAGTGTAAAATATTAGGTGAAATGGCTCTTCACCTATTTTCGGTCCATGAGCCGCCACTGGTACGCAGACATATGCATAGTAAAGAATCTGTTTTAAATGTTTCTTTTGAAATAAATGAATGAATGAATGAAACTGAATTTAAGTTGAATAGCACAATTGTGGAATTTATCTCCGTATATAATGTGCAAGTAATTCGGTCAGTTGGGGTTGAAATTGAACTTTCGAACATAAAGTTGTAGATTCAACTATGATCAAAAACTGTCTACGATCAAAATCTTCTAGGTCCATCTACGATCAGAAGAATATGACAAGCTGGTGAACATAAAATTTACTCGAAATGAAATGCCCCCACCCAAATATTTCCATTGAAAATAAAATTTGATCAATTTTAATACCCTTTTGTGATGCTTTATTTGTATATGCAGCAACACTTAAATAATTAAGAAATCTTAATAATTATAGCCAAATAAAAGCTGCAGTTGTTATAAGTATGAATTAGAACAGAATTTCAGTGTAAAGTTTTACATGGCTATTTTTATTTAATTATCTAGAGTGTGGGGCGATGCTCTTTCAAGGTTCGATTAACCGAAACAAATTGGACGTGTAGTCTTCGTGGGGGGTAAGCCAACACAGCAAGCAGGGAGCAGAACCTCTAATATCCTAAAACATATATTACTTAGAATAGTTTGTTCAGTTGGTAAATATTTCAAGCGTTACCTTTCTGAGTAATATCATTACAGGATATTGTATTCCAATAATATAATATATATTTATGAAATTTGAATTTTTATAACAGGCAAAAATTTTATTATCCAAGAACGGAGCTTAGATCTCAGTGACATCAGAAGCAAAAATGAAAATTGTGCTTGGACGCTACTGTATTTTCTACATACTGTTACAAAAAAAATAAATAAATAAATAAATAAAATAATAATAATAATAATTAACCCCATCCTCCCAAGCATCTGTAAAATATCTCAAAATATTATTATCAGGGTATTTTCCTATTTTGAACAGTAAACTACGCTTTGTGGCATTTCTCTAAATCGGTATATTTAGAAAAATATTTTACTCATTTGAGATCAGATCAATTAACTTTTATCTTCAGCAATTGATGCGAAATTTCAGTAGCATGTATTTGTACTAGATGCATTTAAAGGGTTTAACACGAATATGCAAAGTCCATTTTTAGTTTAAAATTTAGTTTTAGAGGAACGACTATAAGAGCAAAGCTAATTTTTATTTCATATCAAACGAGAATTTTCATTTGCCGATGTGAATGTGTTAATTTTGCCCAGGGACAAAACACACTTCCACAAAGATGCTATAAATACTCATAAATTAAGATACAATAACTGCATGAGCTTGGTATCCCCTTTTCCTGAAAAATACATCCCAGCTTATTTCCACGTCTGATTGCTTCTTCTGTCTGACTTTTTAGATGCTTACTCGATTTCGTGATAACAGTATATTCTCTAGTAGAACTAGTTCATTGTTTTTGACAGTAAGGATTTCAAAAATTCCTAATATTTAATGTATAATTTATAAACTATTTCTGCTTACAATATCTGTGTTTGAGTAGTATTTTTTTTTCATGCACATCTGAAATTTTTTACTATGTCAGCTCGTTCTGGAGGGGGCTTCAGCCCCCTAAGCCCCCTCCGTGGGTGCGCCACTGTCATAGACCCACACAGCACATACGTCCAAATTTTGTTCATTTCTCGTCTCGTACGTCCAAAACACGTCCCTCCAGAGAAATGACATCCCATTTTTATCACATGCTCACAGAAATTCAGCCATCATGTTGAAAGTATGTGTCATGAGTAACCAAATTTGGACATAAATTATTAGAGAAATATCTTTGACGTAATGTGTTCCACAATTGAGCGAATTCATCCCAATGAAGTATCCTTTTACGTCAAATTCAACAAGCTATGCAGCGTACTTTTTACCAAAACGGGACGAAAATGGGACGAGCAACTGGGCATGCACATCAGTGGCGGATTTAAGGGGGGGGGGGCTAGGGGGCTGAAGCCCCCCCCTCAAAAAAAAAACACTGACATTCACAATTGAATATTGCAATTGTAAATTTTTTATTGGTCTAGAATAACACTTTGAAAAATCTTAGCCCCCCCCCCCCCAAAAGTCAAGTTCTGGATCCGCCACTGATGCGCATTCATGCTAACAACCAACCATTCCACTTTTCATCTTATCCTTCGCTTCGCTTCGCTCGCCGCCATGTATGTTTATGGGAAAATGCGAAAGAATTGTGCTGTTCAATTAATGTTTTGATTGTCACATTACGGTAGATTTCGACGAAATCGTCACATTTGACAACCTTCTGAGATATGAAATTCATTAATTATGTGTTTCCGAAATTATGGCTTGTGACAACGATTTTACATTCTGGTTCTGTACAGAATACGATTTATCACGTAAGTATCTAAAATCCACGGATTAATCATTTAATTTTATTTTTATATTTGACATTTGACTTTAGTGTAATAATGCATATTATCCCTGAAAAGGTTTATTATTTGTAAAATGTAATTTCATGGGTGATTTTAGTTTTTGTTCCTAGTGTTATCATTTTTTATCCATTGATTTGTAGCTCCATAAATATTATTTCATGGCCAAATTAACATTTCTTTTATTTTAAGCAGAAATGAAAGTATCTGTTCAAGTATTTTATTGTAAACTTAATCGGAATTTCCATTGCTTTTTAACCATTCAAGCACGCCTTTATAAGTTGATTACCTTTAATTAACAATGCAAAAATGTGTTCATAAAAGCTTAAAGTTATTTTAAAACTGTTGTAATTTTATTTAGCTCTCAAATTATATATAAAAAAAAATTAAGATTGATTACATTAATGAAAGTTGTTATTTAAGTATGAGAAATTCAGTAATTCCGAAGTTAACTTATTTTTCTAACGAACCATAGAAAATAAGAATAAACAAAGGTTTCTTATGAACTACTTGTACTGGTTTGGATTCTCCTATATAGAATATATATACTCTTTAACTTATTTTTACGAGTAATTTTTTTCCCTAAATATTGTAAATATTATATATTTCTATATATTAAATATTATGTATGTGCAATTTACAATTAGAAGCCAAACCATTAATTTCTCTTTCTCTCTCTCTGTTTTGAATCTCTTATCTAGGATATGTAAACTCTTTAATTTATTAAATTTTGTTATGTTTCTCTCAAGAGTAATTTTATTCCTAAATGTTGTAAATGTTATGTATTTAAGTATATTAAATATTATTTATGTGTAATTTACAATTAGAAGAGAAGCCAAACCATTAATTTCTCTTCTCTCACTTTTTATATAATGATTTTAAGTTGGTATTTTTAGTCTTCTGCTATTTATGTGTTAATACCAATGGCAAAAACAGTGCAGCTAACATGCAGGTTAATTTAACAATCTATAAATGAGATACGCTTGATAATAATAATAAACCAATAGCGTTGCTAAATAGTTATACTTTCTCCTTTGTAAATGGAAATGTTGCACATTTT
Organism: Salticus scenicus; assembly: GCA_963930645.1. Classification (NCBI taxonomy): domain Eukaryota; kingdom Metazoa; phylum Arthropoda; class Arachnida; order Araneae; family Salticidae; genus Salticus; species Salticus scenicus. Next base: position 159,744,633 of record OZ005658.1, read on the forward strand.
ATGAATTATATTAGATTTCTTTTTATTATACCAGACTTGATCCCAGATTCTCTGTTTGCAGAATTTTGTTTTATTGTAGATAGATAAAAAATTCTTCCTGTGCACATGTGTATACGTATATTTATATAAAATTTAAAATTACAGTTATCATTACATAAACTATGAAAATTGTAACTTCATGTTGATGGTATTTTTTGATTAGGCTTAATTTTTGTTTTTAAAAATTAGATTTTTCTTGGAGGTAATTATTAAATGTAAAATATTACTCGTGATATGTTTTTTTTTTTTTTTTTTTTTTTTTTAATTCCTACAAATGGAATGTAAACTCTGAAATGTTTTTTTTCTTCTTTCCTGTATACATTATTTATATGCTATTTTTTTTTAATTTTGGCCTTTTGTATTTTTCTTCCCAGATTATTTATTTAAGAAGTTAATGAAGAATATATAAGGAATCTAGCTTTAGCTTGCAGTTTCCTAGCAACCCTTCAGTTTTAATTTAGTTTGCAAATTAATAAGTAAGATTTCTACTTACTGCATAATTATAACTCAGTACTGTTCTTTTTTAATTCACGATTTTCAGTGTTGTCTTGAAAATGACATTTTGGGCACTCTATTGGTGGCTAATAACAATCTGAACATTTATTTCCTTTATTGATGAATTTCAACAGTCAGCCAGATAATGAGCTTTTTACTATAACAGATTGTTTTTAGCCATTCACGTAGAGATAGATCAAAATGTTTTATTTATTTAATCTTATAATTAGCCTTACTTTTGTACATTGCTGCTTTCCTTCTGTGCTCTTTCCTACATTTGTTTTAATCTGATAAATAATCATTCTCTTATTTTGAACTATAACAATCATTGCAAGACAGATTTTTTTTTTTTTTTTTTATCAAGATTTATTCGGTTTTAATGTTTCTTTTTTTTTTTTAAACTATTCATACATTATTGTACAAAATTTGTATTTTATTCTTTGTATTTGTATGTATATATATGTAAATATTTACACTATCAATCATTTTACTTAAATTGTAAAAATATAAATAATATTCTATTCCGATAGAAAAATCCAGGTAGGCATTTATTACCAAAATTTTTATTAAAATTAGTATCATTATAATATAAGAAACAATTTTATAACAGTCACAAATGCAGTAGTACGATCCACTCAACTTGAGACTTTGTACTATAATAATGTATTGAAATAAAGAAAGTCTGATGGACTACGGGTAATTCTCGATCAACGTGTTTCTAGGTTAATTAATGTTGACCCAACTTATAATAGTAGGCTTAAACAAAAATTAAAAAGCATTGTTAACAATTCATGAGCATTGTAGTTTAATGTACAAAATGAAAAAAAAAAAAAGTCGCCATCTTTGCTAAAAATTAATAAATAAAAATATATTGTAAACTACTACAAAAGCATCTTGAAATAAGATTGATTCTGAAAATCACACATTTTACTTAGATTCTCTGTGGTACAACATTTCTATTTCTTTTTTTTTTTTTTATGTTATTTTGTAACTATATATAATATAAGCTTTCAAATTACATTAATAATGTTTCTGTAATTTAGTATACTGGTTATACAACTATATATTGATTTATACAACAGATTCTCCTTTTACATATGTTTAAAATTATTTTAGACATATTTATCAATGTACACGCATGTAGTGTGCATTCATATATATTCATTAATGTTCATCAAAAAATCATAGTAGTATATATTTTGCTTAAAATCAAAACCGGTTTTGTTATAGGTTTCATATCAAAATCAAAACAATCTTTCAAGCCATTTCAAAATTTTGTAGTAAGCATGACTAATTAAGATCAAGATTACTAACAAGGGAAGTATGAATGAGTAAAATTCCGATTTAAACCAAGTCAAGCTTATCCCAAATCAAGCTTAAATCATCAAGCTTGAACTCTATGTAAATGATTATATGTAATTAAATTTAATGGTTATGGAGCTTTTAAAAAAAATTGGAGGCTTCAGCGGGGACCGATTTATTCCTGCGGAGGCCCAGGGCACTCATGTTTAATGGGCCCTTCCTTCTCAAACTTTAATATTTATGATCCCATATTCTATTAATCTATACAGAGAAAATATTTTAAAGGAAAATATTTTTCCCTGCACATCATTATACAGTTTACCAAATGATTAAACCCTGATTATCTATATTTAAATAATTGATAACTTAACATAATATCATTTTAAGGCAAAGTATCTATTGTTCGGAATAATACAAACAATGATCAATCTTCCATAAAAAAGAAAAAAAAAAAAAAAAAAGAAGAAAAAATTGTAAAAAAAAAAAGAAAAAAAAATTGTATTTTATATATTATAGGATAAAAAATCAATAAACAACTAGTATGTTGGGGCCACCACGAGACTTTCTTCTATATTTTCCTATACAACGTTCCTCAGTAACAATAATAATAATTAAAAAAAAAAAAAAAAAAAAAAAAAAAAAAAAGTGGGACTTTGACAAAATTTTGGGTAAAATGTGAAAATCATTCTAATTTTGTCAAAACACGGAAACCGTGGGACTTTGACAAAATTGGGGGAAAAATGCAAAAATTTGTTTAAGTCTGTCAGAACACGGGAACCGTGGGAGTTTGATAGAATTAAGGGGAGAGAGAAAAAAAAAAAGATTTTTTTTCTAAGTTTTTTTTTTCGTAAAAAGTAAAAAAAAATCGATAACTTTGTTTTAAATTATCACAGATTTATAGTTCAACCATTCGTTTTAAAGGTACTGACGAGACCTTTCGAAAGATACCCATCTTGAAAATTTTTGCCCTATATCACCCTGTTAAAAATTTAGAAAAAGCGGGATGGCAACGCAACCTGTAAGACGATTTTTACCAAAAGTTGATAGGCACTAATTTATGTCAAGGTGCAACTACATACCAATTTGTCTGAAATTCTGTGCAGTAGTTCCAGAGATACAGTTGCCACAAAATTTTGTCACACACGCACACAGACAGACAGACAGACAGACATTTTCTAAAAATGGTAAAATCGTGTTCTACAGCTCTCAAAACGTGTAAATCCATCAAAAACCCGAAATCGAAAATTTTTACGAATCCATTACTTTCTTATATTGAAGATAGAAGAAAGTAAAAAAGTGTATATGCACTAAATTAGACAGCATTGCAAACATGCCAACAGTTTAATTTATTCCAGAGGATTGTAAATATCTACTCTTTTAACATCACTTTATTTGTACTGATTTTTTTTTTCCCAAGTTTGGTAGGATAAATAAGAGGCACACAGCACAATACTATTTCCATCTAATAATTACAGAAGACTTGGCGTTGGAATATTAAAATCCGAATAAACTACTACGTCAGAAACGCTAAAGAAAAATAAATGAGGTGCATACAGTGCCCTTAATATTTGTTCAAATCCTATTTTATTAAAATCTGAAATTAAATACCTGAAAGCCATCGCAATTGACAGGGGTTATGACCCTTCCATTATAGACAAAGCTATCCAAAAATTACAACTCCCTCGCATTTCGTCTGCTATATCAGTCACATCTAATATCAGTATTGTTTTACCCTATTTTTCTAAAACCAGTCAAACCATAGCTAAAATTCTGAAACAATATGATTTTAAAATAATATTTTCGCCTTCCAATAAACTCACCTTTTCTCTGTTAAAAGATCCTATTGATATGCATTATTCTTGGCTCATTTATAGTATTTCCTGTCAGTGTGGTTTATCATATATTGGCAAAACTAAACGCAGTCTTAAATTTCGTCTAAAAGAACATATGAATTACGTCCCTAAACAAGAAACCAATAAATCGGCTATTTCTAATCATTGCTGGGAGGAAAATCATAATTTTAAATTTAATTCAGCTAAAATAATTTGCAGACCTAAATCCATTCATGAACTCGATTTTTTTTAAGCTTTTCATATCTATAAAAATTTTAAAAACCTTGTAAATTGTGATTTCGCTGTTCCCTATTTGTCTGATTGTAGGAAATTTTACATTCAGTCCACATTTTCTTAATTTTTCTACTGTTTACACAGCTGCACATTCCTAATTTCCTATAGGCCGCACTCCCCACCTCTTCCGTAATCCTATTGGTTGTACTAAATCCGGTCCTACTCCTATATATATGAGCACTTCTCCTGATTCAGAATTCTTTTTGCACTGAAGACGGTACGCTTTAGGCTACCGAAACAGCTGTATGCACCTCATTTATTTTTGTTCGGCGTTTCTGACGTAGTAGTTTATTCGGGTTTTACTATATCCATCTGTTGGCGGAAAAGCGAAAATCGATCATCATAGAAAATTTTTGAAAATTTCCATTCTAACTATTTTTTAAAATGTATGGTGGAATTTCTTGAAGGCCTAAGGCACGTGCCCTGAATGCTCTGCCATAAATCAGGCTCTGGGCTTCAGGGCTTTTTAAACACTACAAAGTAAAATATGCCATTATTTTTAAAATATTATGTGTGCCAATATTAAAAGATATAAATTGGTATGATAACTATAAATAAGCAAGAAAGTGTTTTCTTTTGTAAATATACTGCAAGGCTGGCAGAGACGAACTAGCATATTATATATATATATATATTAATCCTCGCTTTCCCAAGATGGGGTCATTTTGACCCCATTTTAAAGTTGAAATTTAGTTAAGCCCGCCTCATTCAAAAAGTGTGCTAATTCGCCAGAGATAGCAACCGTAACCAGTGGAATGTTGCAACTTCTAAAGGTGCCTTCACACTGGACGTTCCGTTCCGCTGTCCGTCGTCCGCAGAGATTCCGTCAGTGAACTGCGTTACATTCCGCAGGAGTTTACTGGCGTCAGAAGAATCCCGAGGACAGGGAGAGTAAAAAGAAAGGAACCAATCACGTTGCAGGGCAGTAACAGGCAATAGCCAGCCTTTTAAAAAACATCTGTTTTGATTTTCTTTAGAATTCAGCGAGCAACATTACATACCTTCATTCAAAGCGAATTTGGAAATAGAAAATTAAAGAATTTGAATTATAATAAACATCATATATATATATATACAATATTTCTCGAAATAGTCATACTTAAATTTCTTTCTTACTTTTCCAAGTTTTATTTAATGTAAATTTCAACTATTTCTTTTACATTTTTCAATTTATAAATGCTTCTATATTTGTTTTTTAGTTACTTCTTTGGAATGTAAGAGCTTTAAATCCATAAAATGAAATTTTAGAAATGTGTAAAATATATAAAATGATATTTATTTACTGGGATGAAGAAAAAAAACTCCTAACAAAATAAGTATTATAATAGTAATATATTACTCCCCCACAATTCATTTACTTCCCCCTTCCCCCCCCCCCCTCCCCAAGCTAATTATTTTTAAACAACTGAGCTGAGGATCGCGATATTGGATCGAACCTGGCACTTACTAGTCATTTTGAAGAAAGAAATTTAACTAATGAAATGTATATCTTGTACTCAATGTTAAAGTGATTTCAAAATTTTATGTAAAACGAATTTGCATTATTTCTATGTTAGGATTAATTTTCCTGGTCATTTCAGCTTTAATTAAAAAATTTCTACCATTAATTTTAAAAAATGACAACAATTTTAATCAAAAGGTAAAATGTGGCTTTTTTAATCACTATTCAGAAAAAAATAAATAATGTTTCAAATGTAAAAAAAAATAATAAATAAATAATTTTATAAAAAATAAATGTATGAATTGAAAACCTGAGAAATTTTTGTGCATAGGCTGAAGATAAAATTCTCCTTACAGAGTAACGAAGACATAAAAAATTCTCTGTGTTTTCTAAAATAACAATACTTTTTTTTTTTTTTCTAATTCTCATCTTTTAAAAATGTGTAATTTCAGATGATTTGCATTAATTACACATATTTCTTGTACAACATTTCCATATTTCTAAATGTTCCTTCTTCTTTTTATTATTATTAATTTCAGATTGTAAGGTATTTAAATCCACAAATTGAAAGCTGGAGAAATTTGTAAAATATATTAAATACGATACACTAATCGAGATAAAGAAAATCTTCTTTTTACCAAATAACAAAAGCATTTATTTTTGCCCCCCATGCTAATTATGTTTTATTTTTAAGTGGAATTGTAGAGTTAATTGCCTCTATCATGATTTTTTGAAGATATTTTAGCCCAAATTTATGTGAGTTGTGAAGAAAACCATGGAAAACTCCAAATGGCTAGTCGGGCGTGACGCAAGATCAAACCCGGCACTGGCAAATCTACCAGTTTCGAGAGCAGAAGTACTTTACCACTATTGAGACATGCTTTATTTGGAAGAAAAAATTAAATGATGAAATGGATGTATTTATTGTATTTGACATAAGAATGACTTCTTTAATTTTTAAAATTATTTGTATAAAATGAGCTATTTCTTACGCAACATTTAAATGCTATGCAGAGTGCAGGGCCCGTTTTACAATTTTAGCGGCCTTAGGCAATATATTTTTGGCGGCCTCCTGTAAAAGATCCCACGCCAGGGCAACTTTTATATTTCATGTTACCCATGAAAATTTTCAGACTCAGATCTCCCCCCTCTCCCTCCTAAAAAAAAAAAAAAAAAAAAAAGAATGAAGAAAGAAAGAAGGTCACACTCATACTAGAAAAAATCGTTTTAATTTTAGTTATTATATAAAGACTCAACTCTTTCCAATAATATAAGTGAATATAAATTTAAGCAACTTTTGCATTTTTTGTAAAAATTGAGTTACACTGGGCTTTTTTATGAAAAAGAAAAACAGGTTGAATCAAACTTTTAGCTTTTCTACCTGACCCTGCTAAACGTTCGATTAGGAAAATGCCTTAAAATTTCTGTCTATAAGAATCTCCATTATGCACATGGCATCACATGTATTGATTCACCAATTGATTTTTGTTGGCCGAAAATTTGAGTAAAAACATAACTGCAATGGAATGAAACAGAAAATTTTTGCGTATCCAGAAAAAAAAAAAAAAAAAAAAAAAAAAAGTTGTGGTAAGCGCATTATTTACACTATCCTCCTCAACACCACGTTACCATTGCTCACGCAATCAAAGTGCGACAATTCATCACAAACTGAAGAGAAAATCAATAAAGTTGCTACATTTTTTTTTTCACCGAAAAAGAAGTTCCACTGTGAATAATAATAATACTAAAGTTTTTTTTTTTTTTTTTTTATTAGTTTTTATTTTTATTATAATTTTAACTGTCCCGTCATAAATGATAATTTTCAATTGTACATTAAATCAGATATCAACAAGAATTAATTTCAGTCTTCAAACAAGAACAAAAAACCATGTGGTTCCGATAGACGATTAATAGTTTCCATCTGTACTGGCTTGTTGCATCGTTTAACCTTCAAAGTCCTTTGCCTATATCATCAAACAGTAGACAAAAATACAAAGAGATAGACTAACTAAATTCATAATCACTCTTTAACATTATTGCAAATTGTTAAAAACACAACCATTGACATAAACGAAAATGTAGTTCCAGCAATTTCCAATTGTAGCTCTTTATGTATCTGAATGTTTTAGTGTGACCCTGTAAATTTTAAAGCTAAACGTACCATTATCTATAGTAAACTTTTTTTTTTTCTTTTTTTGTTTGTGAAAAGTAAATGTAAATTGTAATATGATTTGCTCAGTACAAAGATTTCAAATATGATTTCATAAAAATGCATCTCATAGAAAGCAATGCATTGCCATTATTTGGGGGTGTCTCTGTACTGAAGCCAGTTATGCTATTTCTACCATTTTAAATACAGATCACTGGCTACGGCTTTACAGACAAGCTGGAATAATAAACTTTTTTGAAATTTTGTTGAACGTGTTAAAAATGTTTCTCCTTCATATTTGCTTAAACTTGTTCCTTATTGTAAATGTGAAATAAAATTTTCTCAAATTCATTTCTTGGTGGATAGATTTATCAGATGAAGTTTTGTGAAGGCTATTATTAATTCCAAACTAATCATTTCAAACCTAATTACGAAGTCTTTTCATCCTTAAAGGCACAAGGTAATTAGATATTCTTATTTAGATACGATGATACGAATCAAAGCAGCGTTTACTTTTTCCGTATGAAAGTAAAGACTGTCTAAGTCAACGCTTTAATCAGCTTTTCTAGATACAATAGTCGAGAAAAGGGTATCTTTATATAATTTATATTTACTCCTATTTATTTTTTATTTTTAAATTGTATATTTTGCGTATTTTAAATACATGTTTAAGACTTTCTGAGTTTAACTATTTTCTGACTTAATTATGAAGCTATTTTTACGCAAACGTATAAAACTTTCAGGTATTTTCATATAGATAACTTATAAACTGGATAGTGTTTTCTGTCTTCTCATTTTTAGTTCTGTTATTAAGTTAACTATGTATAAATTTGATTAATATAAGGAGTTGGAATTTGAAATTGGATGAGTTTAAAAATAAGGCTGTCATGCGAAACTGTGTCAAAGGCTATAGTAATGCCAAGAAACAAAGCTCTGACTTTTCACATTTAATAAAGCTATCGTGGATGGATTCTGCTACTCTAAAGATCTGTTACGATGGAATGCTTAGGACTAAAACCAAATTGTTCGGGTTGCAATTGCAAATCACTTCATCCCCCCCCCCCTTTCATCTTTTCCATATAATTTTAAAAAGATCTAGTCTTCATTCATTATCACTATACAATTCAAAGCGTATATTTATCAAAAGTCAATACTTTAATACCTTACGGTGTTCTTACACATAGTTAAAATCTTTAAAGAAAATTACTCTTAATTTACAACTTAATACTCACATATGCCTTAAAAGAGAGAAAATCAAAAATTGGTTTGTGATTTTCGTCTTTTCTTCTTTCTTTTTTCTCGAGTTTTTTGCAGTGTATGAATTATTTTTGGCAGCCCTGCTTTTCTGGCGGCCCTAAGCGACCGCTTAGGTTCGCCTAATGGTAAAGCGGACCCTGGCAGAGTGAATTCCATGCGGGACTTTCTAAGTGATCCTAGCTAGCAGTTATGCACAATCCAAAGAAAACAATGGAAAACTTCAAACAACTAGTCTGACCAGTGGCGGATTTAGGGGGGGGGGCTGAAGCTCCCCCTCCCAAAAAAAAAAGCACTAACATTCCCAGTTGGATGTTACAATTGTAAATTTTTCATTGGTCTGGAATAACATCTTGAAAACTCTTAGCCCCCCCCCCCAAAGTTAAGTTCTGGATCCGCCACTGAGTCTGACAAATGGAACCTTGGTTCGAACCCAGCAGTTCCTATCTACCAGCTTTGGTGGAATGGTGCAGGTGTTAAAGCCGATTGATTACACAAGGTTCCTAGTCCTAGGACTGGGTAAAGTGCCATTAATGGAAATCTTGATAAGCAATCCAAGCTGGTATGTATGAGAGCTTTGAAGAAAACTACGGAAAACTCTGAATAGCTAGGCGGACTGATATGTCCTGTCCTGGGTAGTGATGTGGGATGTTTAAATACCCAGTGGGTGAGTAGGTAAATATTTTTGGGTATGTAGCCGAGGCCTGGGAACACAAAAACTGGGTATTTTGAAAAAACAAGTATTTATGAATGGGTCATAATTTTCTTATCTCGAAATGAAACGCAATACACATATATAGAATTTTTTGTATACAATAATTCAACTAATGACACTGAAGGATGTTGATTATTGTATTGCATTCATTTTTCTTTATGATTTTTTTTTTTTTTTTTAATTCAAAGAGACTTTTTAAACAGTAATTTAGAATTATTGGATTGATTTTTGATTCCTGCAACATATTTGAAAAGTGGCGAATTTAAGGGGGGGGGGGGGCTGTTTTTTTGTATACAATAATTCAACTAATGACACTGAAGGATGTTGATTATTGTATTGCATTCATTTTTCTTTATGATTTTTTTTTAATTCAAAGAGACTTTTTAAACAGTAATATAGAAATATTGGATTGATTTTTGATTCCTGCAATATATTTGAAAAGTGGCGAATTTAAGCCCCCCCCCCCCCAAAAAAAAAAAAAAAAAAAAAAAAAAAAGTACTGACATTCCCAACTGAATAGTACAATAATTGCAAACTTTTCATTGATCTGGAATTACATCTTGAAAAATTTTAGCCCCCCCCCCCAAAAAAAAAAAAACAAAAAGTTAAGTTCTGGATCTGCCACTGTATTTGAACAGGTTTTCATATGTATGACATAATTTACAATATTTTTTTAATTAAAAGTTTTGATGAAGTTTATTTTAAAAAAATTAATCAGCATTCATGATAAAATATATTCTAAAACTTCAGTGCGATAGCAAGCAGTGTAATTTTTCTAGTGTAAAGCAATGTCACTATATAATAAAATAATAACTATGTTTATGCCATAGTTTAGATGATGCCAGAGAAGCTTGGACTCTTAATTTTCTTACGGATACCATGCTACAAGTCAGTTTTGATTTCATGAACAGTTAGTCACTCCCATTGTACACGTGTTAATGTTACTTTAAATTTTATGCTAAAAGGTGAAAAATAAAGATAGGAATGAAAAAGGACTTGTTTTGATTTTTTTAAATGTTAACAGGACTCTCTCTACTTATTATCGCCAGAAGCCAAAGCCAGGATTATTCTATGTGGAATTTTGCCCTATCATAACTCATGAACTAACACATATTTTTAAATTCCATTTTTATATTCAGAAAATTCATAAATATTAAACAGTTTATTTTCTTTCTTTCTTAAAAAAAAAAAAAAAAAAAAAAAAAAAAAAAGCTCTAAAACACAAAACATTGCTTTACCAAAGTCCACAATATACTTGTAATATTTTATTTTTGAAGTTATTACAAAACTTTTAGTATACTTTGTTACATTAAAAGAAATGACTATAAACATTAAAAGTTTAGACCCAATTTTTGTTTTATTTTAGGATTATTTTAACAGGTTTACAAACAAATATGCAAAAATTCACAGGATTTTTTTAAATAGTATCATAATTGCATGCAAGATGTTGTATAACATTCAGTTTTTATGATTAAATCTTTTGGTTTTATAAAATTAAAACTTTTTTAAAAAGGCTCAAATGCTTTTAACTTTACATATATTTCCTCTCTCTATCTCTTTGTACTTAGCAATATCAATCATATTATACATAAATGCAAATGTTTTATTCGAACAGAGTTGTTTGAAAAATAAATATTCAGGTATTTTACATTACTAGCCCAGTCCACCAGTAACCAAGTGGTTCTGTGCTCAAAGGGAGTAGACATGAGGTGTCGGATTTAGTCCCAAATCGCACTTGCCATTCTAGCCGCTAGTAGTTTTCCATGATTTTCTCCTAAACTTGCATAAATACAGATTAGATTAGATCACCTTAGAAAGATGTCCACAGAGAGCACTTTCCCTTCAGAGCCTAAGACCCTAATGCAGTCCGTCGGCTTTACTTCCAAACATACATTAGTATTCCTGGGTTCAAACTTTGTGCATCCTGTCTATCAGTTTCGGTGTAGTGGTGTACATGTTAAGGTTTAATGACCACATGGTTTGGATGAATTACCCTTCGAGGGGCTCTACTAAATTGTCTTAGCCTATTTTTGTGCAAGTTTTTGGAGAAAATCACAGAAAATTCTAAGTGGCTAAGACGAAAAGCATAACTGGAGACCTGGGATTGAACCTGATACTGTCTGATTGTCAGCTTAGTGAGCAGAACCTCTCGGCCACTGATGGGACGCCAGTGGTGAAAAGATAAAAATCTTGTAACATTATCAAGTCAATGTGAAGTAAAAATAACCTGAAAAATTTTAACTTAGAAATTTGAATTATTTCTATGATAAAATTAATTTTTACAGTCTACCTAAATATATTTCAAAAATTTATGCAATTAAGAATTTCAATGAATTTAATGAAATAATAAAAAGCAGTGATTTAAACCATAAGAGTGTCAAATAATAGTTTACTAGCTTAATTCCCTAAACTTGACCGTGCATAAAAAGTACACAAAATTCTATATTGCAGCAATTACTAATACACATGTACGTACGTGTATACATAGATGTATGTGTTATCTTAGATTTCTTCTTCCTTTACACCTGGATTTCAGCATACCGCTTCATTTGGCATCTAGGCACATACGCTAACAAGATTACATAAATAGACACAGTATAAAAATTGTGCCTATAAATGTAATCCAGCTGGCAATCAAAATTTAAAAGAGAAGACTGTTCAAGAGAAGTCTGTTTCAAGTAAACCTGCCATACATATGCTTCATCTTCATCAAACTAGAAAAAACATGCTTACATACTGTTGAAAATTTAAATATGAAATAATAAAATACACATATATTCTCTAAAACTTCTACAGCGACCAAATTCTCAATTTATTAGAATTAACTGGCTTTCTGTAGTGCTGTGTGTTATCTAAAAACTGCATATTGAAGTATTGTACTAAAAAAATTATTATGACAATTTGAAATCAGAAGTAAAATTTATCATAAAAAATCAAAATGATGTGCATGGACAAAAATACATGACGATTTAGTTTTATTTTATCCTGAACATTACACTTAACAGTCTTAAAAAGTAAGAAAGTAGCAAGATAGTGCTTCAAAACTTGTCTAAAGGAAATTCATAAGTGACAATCATTCGTGTAAGAGGAAATTAAAATTCAACAATGTTTTACCAACCTTGTGCTTATAATGCTTATCATAAGCTACATGGTTGGTGCCCCTCTTTTAAGATTGGTTACAGGATAGGAATTAAGGCTAATTGACTGCACTAGAGTCAGAGGGGTCTTTATAAGGGGTCCTAACCCATATTTAGACCCTCTTTAAAGAAAAAATAAATAGACAGATTTCTGCTATATATTACAATCTTGCTTTTATCTTAAGTAACACGCACTGTTATCAACAATCACAGTAAAATTTCTATACTTTACAACAAGTGCATGGAATTAGTTTAACTAGAAAAAATACATATAAAAATTCAAAGAGAAAATTATTCACTAGAATCTATTCATCATATTTCAGCAGAATAAAAAAAAAAAAAAAAAAAAAAAAACATAAATTTTGCATAAAAAATAATTCAAAAGCATCAACATTATTTTTAAAAATTACAATACATATTAAAAGCATGTTTCAAACTGGAATTCAATAATAATAAATAAAATCTACAAAATTAAATTTTTGAAATACTCAGAGAAACTAAGCAATAAAAACTATTAAAAAAAAAAAAAAAAAAATCAAGTTTCATTATTTTTCATAACATAACATTAAAGTTTCAAAATACATTCAAAAATATGAAGAAAGAAAAATCGTCGTTTTAATAACATTTTGTTTGTTTTTTGTTGATTAACTTACAGTTTTATTGTTACTAAGCAGGGTTGTTGATTTTTTTGATTTTTTTCAAAAAAATCGATTTTTTTTATTTAAATCGGATTTTTTGGATTTAAATCAAGATTTATTTGATTTTAATGATTTTTATTATGTAATCATACATTATTGTACAACATTTATATTTTATTATGTGTATATGTGTGTGTGTGTGTATATATATATATATGCACATTATACACACTATCAATTATTTTACTTAAATTATAAAAATATAAATAGTATTCTCTTCCCATAGAAAAAATCCATGTAGGTACGTATTACCAATATTTTTATTCAACATGGTATCTTCGTAATAAGTGTAATTTTATGGCAATCATAAATGCGGTAGTATGAGCCACTCAACTTGTAACTTTGACTTGTAGCTACAATAATGTATTGAAATAAAGTAAAATCTTATCCACAGTATTGAACACGTAAAATAACTTTGGAAAAGGATAATTCAATAGGAAAAATGACATAAAACTGAAGCAATGGATTAAGAAAAAGAAATTTTTACTCATAGTTTCTAATCAAAATAAAAAGAATAGGGAATTAAAGGGAGAAAAAAATATTATACCCTAAAAACTTCTTACTTAAGTTTAACAAATATCATTTGAATCAAGAAAATTTTTTCACACTTTACCCATTAACAGAATTCACATTTTCATTACCGTCTTAATACTTTCACTGATTCTTTTATCTTTTTTTATATTTCAAGGGTGTGTTCAGAGGCAAACCTGGGTCCATTAAAGGACGTTTCACAAAATTTTATATCTTAAAAAAGCACCCTTCAAAAAATTATTTATCCCAAAACAGGACCCTTCACAAATTTTTTATCATAAGACAGGACCACTCACAAAAATTTTTAGGCTAAAAAAGATCCCTTCACAAAATTTTTCTCCTTAGACCTTTGATAAATCTCTCATTTTCAAAATTAATCTTCAGTGGAATGAACATAGACTGCCTGAATAATCAGACGTTTTTGTTCTATTTCTCTCGAAAAGCTGATACTCAATTTATAATTTATAAAGGACTTCTGTGCATATGTGTGAGTTTAGTTCTATAAAACTGAACTGTCATTGTCAAAAATTAAAACTTAATTGTAATTTTATTTTGCAAAATTACATTTTTCACAATTTCACAAAAAAAAAAAAAAAAAAAAAAAAAACCCTAGCCAAAAGTTTGTGAAGAACATTATTTTCACACTAAATTTAGATTTACGAAATTACATGTAAAAATTTTCACAATTTCACAAAAACAGGACCCTGTGTGAAAAGTCTGGACAGACCCCTGTATTTAGAGGGTACAGTTCATTAAACAAGCAGTGAGAGCAGCCTCGAATTATAGTTAACTGGTTGTATGTTGTTAAATTAAAAGGTTATGATGTTTTTAAAACTCTTTGGAGCCTTCAGGACTTTTTAAACACTACAATGTAAAATATGCTATTATTTTTAAAATATCATATGAGTCATTGTTAAATGACATAAACTGGTAGGAGAGCTAAATAAACAAGGAAATATTTTATTTTTGAAATATCACCCACAAGGTGGACAAAGGCGAACTGGAATATATGTATAACATCAATTAATGAATTGTATACTAATTAAATATTTACAATTCATACACCAGTGCTTGTATAAATAATTAAAATATAATGAATTATTAAAATATATAATAATATGTATAAAAATAATTAAGAAAAGTTAAGGTATAATTTATTTTTGTGTTTATTAATGATGCTTAGTAGAGATGAATCTAAAGTTAAGAAATGAGAAATATTAGTTCGTCTAATGAAATATTTTGTTATATTTTATGAACTTTTTTTTTTAAATTTACATAAGAAATAATTAAATGCCTCATTTTTTAAAGTTAGATAAACAATTTCATTCCATTAAAGCCAATAACTTTGGTATTTTAAAAAAGTGATTTAAATCAGTGATTTTTTTCAAAAAAATCAATTGATTTAAATCATGATTTAAATCAGCGATTTAAATCAATTGATTTAAATCACTACAACCCTGTTACTAAGTCAGGTTAATTCTCAAAATTTCAAGTGAAATACGAACCATGATAGCGGTATACATCAATAATATCTGAAAAATTAGGATCACTTATAAGTGAAGGGAAAATAAAGCAGAAATTTGTGAAGGAAAACTGATAGTTTTACACAAAAGCATACTTTTCCTGTTTCAAACAAAGTAAAACGAGTATATAATAATAGTAATTAAATACTTATAGTAGGCACTTTCCAAAGTGAAACAATTAGTAATTAATAAAGCATAAGCAACTTGCATAAGTTTAAAAAGTCTTTAAATATGAACGAATTATTAGTATTTATCGAAAACAAACTTTAAATGTTAAAATAATTGTACAATTAACCTTATACGTTATTAAGGTCAGAATTTATATTTACCTTTCATGTACTATTTTTCCTCTGCATGTAATCTTTTAGCTGACTCAAATCAAACAAATGTTCGTATCTTGAGATTTTTCAATGATAGAAATAATGTATTTTCTTATTCAAAATTTAAAACATCATATCAAATGCTGAAGCAAACATAAACAATCCAAAGTTACACGCGAGGCAAGCATAAGCATGATCATGAAGGAAGTGAGTTTCTCATTCAACAATCTGATTGGTTCGCTGCTTGCGGTCAACGGCGGCGGAAACGTTGATTTCTAGCACAGATAGAAGTCAACGTTTTCCGCAAGAGAGCTTTGCGTTCATCCCACTGATCTCTATAGTAATCTGGATGACGGATCCCGTGCTGCCGAAGTGAAGCCTACAAGGAGGAATTTTAGGGTGTAGTTTGGTCCAGATTGGCGACTATATCGCTTCTTTTTATGTTGTTTTTACTCTGTTTTAACTCAGTTGGCGAAATTATATCCTCATTCATTATTTTGAAGTTTGATTTACTCTGTGTTGTTTTCGCTTACGCTAATGTTGATTTTTTATATTGTTTCAAATATATTTTTCAGATTTTGTTCCGACTTCAAACATTTATTGAAAATAAAAACATTTATTCGAATATTTAAAATAAATACATTTTATTCTTCTTGAATAAAAAAACTATACAAGAATAAATTAAAAATATGTGAAATTATGACGTTATTTATACATACTATTAATCTTATTTTTGAGGGAGGGGGGACTTAATATTTTTTCGTAAAACATAATTATTATGAAGAATTATTATTAGTAGTTTTATTTCCAAATTTTAATTTTGAACTATCTAGTTATACAGTTTAGAGATTTTTTTTTTTTTCCAGTGTTTTATAATTAAGAACAAAAATCAATTATATGATTTTTGCAAAGTTATTATTTTTGCAATTATATGATTTTTGGTAAGTTAATAAAATTAATGTGCCTTAGATATGTTTAATTAACTTCTGAACTTCTTAGGGTCTAAAACTGCATGTCATCTATTTTTTTCTCTAAAAAGAGACAGGGAAAATTCAGGGGAAGGAATTTTTTTTTTTCCAGATTTGTATAGAAATCTTATACAGTGTGGGATATTGAATTATTCAAACAAATTGAAATACCCTGTATACTTAAGTGCGTATTATACACTTAAATGTATTGCATAAATTTTCAGGTGATAAAAAATACAACAATATTTTGCGGCAGTAAATGCAATTTAGTAGTCAAAGAATAAACTTTTTGAATAGCTAACGTGTTTTCTGGGACTACAACTGGCAAATGGGGGGGGGGGGGGGAGGAACTTGATATTTTTTGCTTAAACATAATACTTTAAGATTTACTCTTTTTTTTTTTTTTTTTTTTTAATAATGAATGCATGAAATATTCCTTCAGCATTTCTGTATTGTAACCAAAAAAAAAGCATCGTTTATCCCTTTTAAAGTAGAAAGCTAAATTAACTGGAAATTCAAATAAGGAAAGCTTTAATTAAATTACCCTTAAAGAAAAAAAAATCATTTATCTATTACTTTCTCTTACCCATAAGGTAGAGAAATTACTGTTTTTGGGTCAAATTTTCGAAAGCGAGACTTTGTCATATTTACACGTTTTGAGATCCGCTGAATACGAAAATCATGTTTTTAGCGGTTGGTCTGTGTGTGTGTGTCTGTCTGTTATCAGCATATCTCAAGAACAAATAGTAGCAGATATTCCAAACTTGGTATTCTAAATGTGTATCATATAGGGATGCTACAGTAAGCTTTTCGTTAAGATCAAGCAAATGGTTCTTGAACAGAGACAATCAAGAGAATTCTAATACATTACGTCAATGGGGGGAAATTGAAGGTAAGTAGAGTTTAACGTCTATAGACTGCACTAAACCAAATGAAACGAATATATATTTTTTGTAATAGAGATAGACAACTGGGAAATTTTTTTTTGTATATGTAGGAGCTTTGCCTCCCCCCCTGGGGGGGGAAGTCCCCCTCGAGGGGAGTAAATTTTCATGATGGGTGTCTTACAAAAGAGCTCGCCAATACCTTTAAAACGAATGGTTGAACCATTGATCTGCAATGATTTAAAACAAAGTTATCGATTTTATTTACTTTTAACAACAAAAAAAAAAAAAAAAAAAAAAAGATTTTTTTTTTTTTTTTTTTTTTTTATATTGAGAATAAAATGGACTTTTTTTTTGGATATTTGGTGTTATACTACTTCTCTAATATGGAAATCGTCTGCATTATCATAAAAGATAATTTTTTTAAATAATAATTTAAATAAATTATTTTTTAAAAACAGAATTATTTTTTAATAACCGAATTAAATTCTATATAAATGTAGGTGCATTAATGAAACGGGGGATTGAGGGGGGCGGTTGCCCCCCTCACACAGAACTAATTATCATATAAAAGTCTCCCGAAGCCTAATTTGAATTGTTTAACATAGGTATACATAACAGTTCCCGTTATCTTACCTCTTAATCTCCAATCTGTATCTATTGTATTAAATTTCAGGGTAAGAGAAAGTCGTGTGAGTGACACACCAGATTATTTTTAACTAGAAAGCTATATTAATTGGAAATTTAATTAAGGAAAGCTGTAATTAACTTACCCTTAAGAAAAAAAAAAACTAGCATTATTAAAATTAATGAAATTTAATGAAAACAACGATGAACGTAATAATTGTCTTTTTTTTTTTCTTTTTTCACCCCCTGCTTTCAACAGAAAGTAAAGCATTCTCCTGTAATAACATGATGCAATACAATTAACTATAGTTGATTTAGAAACTGCTTACAAGTAATTCCTGAAATAAGATAGACAATATATTACACTGTTTAATAGCTTCTAATTTTATAAAAATATAAAATTAATAAAATAGTACTTTCCATTATGTATTTCAAACTTTTTACATAAATTTTCCGTTTTATTATTTATTTATTTTTTAAGTTAAGGAGGTGCAATTCCTTCCCGGTGTTCTTGTCATGATATATTAAATATTAACAATATATTTTGCCTTCTAATTATATTAATGTTCTAAAAAATTTCAAGAATAATCAATCTACTTTTACATCTATCTGTGAAAATTTGTTGCTCTATGAAAAATAAAAGAAATAAACTGCAAAAAGTAAGAAATTAAAGTCATATCATTATAGAAATTCCCATTGAGAAAGCGCTTAGAATTGCTTCCTCGGGTGTAGTAGGGGCGTGGGCAGGCCTTCACCTGGTCCATTGGCGAAACGGAGCAATCGTCAATCCAGTAACCCTATAGAGATCAGTGGTTCATCCGTTGCGTTCACAAAATTCATCATTGCGCATGCGCTAGTTTCGCGGAGCGGAGCGGAACGGCCAGTGTGAAGCCCGCCTAAACGATAGAAAAAGGTGCGGTGCTGGTGATTTTCGCTAAACGTGCCAAGCGGCACCTGGAAGTAATTTTTCTGCAGTAACACCTTGATCTTGGGAAAGCGAGGGTTAATCAATTAATTCTACTCTAACTAAATATTTATAATTCATACATCAGTCATAAGGCTGTGCTTGTATAAATAATTTAAATATAATAAATGATTAAAATGTATAAATAATTAAGAAAATTAAGGTATAATTTATTTTTGTTTTTATCAGTGTTCTTAGTAGAGGTGAATCTAAAGTCAGGGTATCAAAATAAATATTAGCTTGATTAATAATATTTTGTTATATTTTACAAATTATATTTTTAAATTTCTATAACAAATATTTAAAAAATCACAATTTTTAAAGCTAGATAAACAGTTTCATTCCATTAAGGCCATTAACTTTGATATTTAAAAGAAGTGATTTAAATCAGTGATTTTTTTTTTTACTTTTTTAATCGTTTGATTTAAATCACTACAACCCTGTTACAAGATTTCCAATTTATAGCGTATGCTTAAAAAGTTTTTATTCATTAGCTTTACAAGGCAAAATTAGCTCTGGCCACATAGTCAGTTACTACTAAAGAATTAGCCATTAATAAATTCGCTGCGGGTAGCCACCACAATAGCCACTGTTTGGCTACGCGCTTCAATTTTCACACAAAAAAAAAAAAGTTAGTTTCTCTCAGTTGATTAATTTTAGCTTTAACATGTGTATACAGTAGGTACACTCATAAAAATCCGTAACACTTGGGATCAGAGACCGCAGATTTGAAAATTTTTATGGATTTCAGATTTTTTTTTTTTTTTTTTTTTTTTTTTTTTTTGGTGTATGTGTGTTGTTACCTTTTGGGAAGTGTAGACAAATAGATTTATTTATTCGTTTTATTTTTATTCTTTGAAATCAATTTTTATTTAAGCAAAAAATCTTTATTATAAATTTCATTGTTTACATTGGTTGTCATGTGTGAATTTTTAGGAGGCTACTTAATTACTTTTAGAAGAAATTTTTATCTTTTATTTTTTATCCAGTAAAAATGAGTACTTCATACAAGCAATCTAATTATCACATAAGCATATCAAAATTAGAAGATTGTCCTAACTTTTAAAATTAAGCTTTTTTTATTTTTTTATCTTACTTTTAGAACCTCAGCTTTTAAAATTAAGCTTTTTTATTCTTTTACCTTACTTTCAGAATCTAGTGAAACCATATCTACTAATACACAAAATTATCTCAGAATTTAATTACACCATTGAATTAAGGAAGAAAGATTATTAACTGAGAGAAAATAACTTTCAAAGATGTATTTTTTGTGTAGTAGTATACTTGTTTTACTTTGTGAATGTTAATCAGTTACTACTGGAATTGTCTATATAATAACTTTTTTAAGGTATTTATAATTTTAGCAATACATATTAGGGTATTTATTTGCATTGTATAATTTTATATTGCTACTATTCAGAAGTTCTTCAGACATTGTTTTTATCATATTAACTAGTATGCTGTGGCCATCACAAGTCTTTCTTCTATATAATCCTGTACAAATTTACACAATATAAATTATTTATTAAGATTGTTTTTCATGATGAATGCAGACGATTTTTATCTGAAAGTAGTTTAATATTAAATGCCAAAAGAAAATCAGTTTTGTTCAGACATGAGAAGAAATGAATTTTCTTCCCATTATTTTATATATTTATTTTTTCATTAAAAATGGAAAAATTTAATAACTTAGTATAAATTATCACTGATTTATGTTTCGATCATTAATTTTAAAGGTGTTGATGAGTTCTTTCGAAGATACCCGCATCCAAATCTAATCATTACAGTTTAGGTGAGGGTCCAACTAAATACCAAATTTCGTTCAATGGTGTATGAAATATAGCACCTACAAAATTTGTAACACGCACACAGACAAACATCTTCTAAAAGCAGAAAAATTGTGATCAGGACATCTCAAAACACGTAAATCCATCAAAAACTGTTTAAAAATTTTAACAAAACCAATACTTTCTTCTTACGTAGAAGAAAGTAAAAATAAGATTTTTTTTTTTTTTTTTTTTGCTAAGTTTTTTATGGCAAAAATGAAAGAAAAAATCGATAATGTTGTTTTAAATTAACGCAGATCACTGGTTCAGCCATTTGTTAATTTTTTTTTTTTTCATATGTATATAAAGAGAAAGTATTGAATTATTAAAAATTTTCAAACTCCAGTTTTGATGGATTTGACATATGTTTCAGGATGTTCTGATCACGATTCGACTGATTTAAAAAAATGTCTCTCTGTCAGTCAGTTTGTGTGTGTGTATCACTAATTTTGTGGACACTGCATCTCATTAACCAATAAACAAAATGTAACCAAACTTAGTGTTTTGTTGAAACCTGACATAAACTGGTGCAGATTAGATTTGGGGATCAATTGCCCAGGAGCAGAAAGTGCTTAAAACTGTAACACACGTCACAGAACAATTGAGGCTTTTGCAGAACATTTCATTTATCCCCTAACTGGATGATGTTGATACAGCTAACATTCTAAAATTATTAAAACCTATATATGTTCAACTGACCTGTAAATCTGTTAGCATACTAGAAAACTGCTGGAAACAGTCATCGTTTCAATGTATAGACAAAATTTATAAACATTTTGTAAGTAGAATATCCACATTAATGTGACAATATTAATGCCAAAAGCCATTGAAAAAATTGCAAATTCTGGGTGTATTCCTCAGTTTTAGATTATAAAAATTTTAAATCATGTTTTATTATAAATGTGTAATAAATATTTTGATAATAAGTATTATTTTTATGCTTATTTTGCATTTTACTGTGCTTTGACAAATTTTGACAAAATACCTGCAGAACATCTGTAAATTTTAATGTCTTGTTGCAAAACATAGGATATAATTCTGCTCCTGGAATCAATTGTTCAGCAGGTCGTGCTGTAATCCCATTTTTTCTAAATTTTTAACATGAACAAAACAAAATTTCATATAACTCTACAAAATGAGTTATTTTTAACAATGTAATTGTAAAATTAATTGTTAATTAATGATTGTGAAATTAATATAAATCATAGATAATAGTAGTTATGAAGTAGGAAACAAATTGTGCATCTGAGAGCTTCGCTGCCTGTAGTGATGTAACTCTGTCAGATAAAAATCGTCTACATTTACATGGAAAATAATTTAATAAGTAATTTCTATTGTATGACTTTTGTGCATAATTAAAATTATATAGAATAAAGTATTGTGGTGGCCGTATCACACTGAAGGTATTGATAAGCTCTTTTGAAAGATACCCATGGTGAAAACTTGTCCCCTCTGGGCAATAAATCTATAAGAAAATATAGTCCAGAGTCTGCAGAATTGCTTTTCTTTTTCTATTTTTTAGTAGTTCTTAATATAATTTATATTTTTTCCATACATTTGGACTGAGATCATGGCATTATATGATCTGCATTAATCATGTTAAAAAATCACCTAGGGAGATCTATAAATAAGGCTTATAAAAGAAAATTTGATTCGTAAAGTTTAGAGTGCTATTCGGCTAAATGTGATATCATTGACAGTTTATTATCTGCAATTTGATAGTAAAAATATAAAAAATAATTAGAAAAAATAAATTGTAATATAACTAACCTTTAGGAGCTATTTGTTTATAGCAACATGAAGTATATATAAATTAACATTTATCAATAATTGTTTCAATTTTTGATGTTCTATTATAATCAATGATGTTCTATTATAATTATTATTATTCACGTTTATATAAATATATTTGTAAAAAATAAAAGCTTAAACTTTTTTAATAACAGATTAATATGTTTGTCAAATAATTTATAGCCAATATAAGGTTATTATTATCATATTTCAATTAATT
The DNA here is from genome assembly GCA_963930645.1 of Salticus scenicus. Lineage (NCBI taxonomy): Eukaryota > Metazoa > Arthropoda > Arachnida > Araneae > Salticidae > Salticus > Salticus scenicus. Next base: position 159,767,643 of record OZ005658.1, read on the forward strand.
AAAAAATGATCAAAAATTTGAAAAATCAGGGTTCGAAATGCACTAGGACATCTCAGTAAGCATCTTTGTGTTGAATCACATGACTGTCCTTATTACCATTTTAGTGCTGTGCTGTCTGGGGACACACGTCCAGACACTGTATTTTTTATATATGAAGATTTACTCATATTATTGAAAAATCTACTACTGATTGTAGATGAGAAAATTGACAACTGATTGGTTTCAAATAAATAATCATACAAAATTAGTTTCTTATAAATACCAAAACTTGCATATTGTTATTGAATATAATTTTTTCGGTTTTTGGGAGGACATAACTGTCAGGGTTTTTTTTATTTCTTTATTTTTCCTTTTTAAATGTTTTTTTTTTTTTTCTTTCTCTGCAGGTGCTGTGAAAACTAATCTATTACAGAGAAAAACATTAGATATTGAATTAAAAAAGTAATGTGCAATTAGCTTCGCTATCCAAACAAAGAAATTTTATGTAATTTTTTAAATAAAATGTATAAATACATATTGTATGTTTTGATTCTTTTTGAAATTTGAATCTCAAACCAATACAGGTAGGTTGGAAGTCAGTCTTTCATGGTATCTTGCCAAACAGTCCACAATTTGTAGTAATTGAAACAAATTTAGCATATAGAACAAAGCACAAATTAAATTAATACATTTAATCAAATAGAAAATACATATGTAAAAAAAAAAAAAAAAAAAAAAGTAAGCAAATCACTTTTGATAAAAATATGTGTGTTTTTAAACTATGTAAGAACTTTCTAATTTTTTTTTCTCCCGTTTTTATATTTAATCTAATAATTGCACTGAGTTTAATTGGGTTTCTAATTTTGATGTTCACTGAGACTTGATTCTTGACTTTTCCTTTTTAGCTGCATTTCATTCGTACAACCTGTCGTTCAAAAAAGTTGGATCATATTAATTACAGTGATTTGATTTAGTGATTACCTCTATAGTTTTACATCGCAACCACCATTATGCATCACGATGTGAAACCATGGAGGTAATCAGGAATTTAATTCCCTGTAATTAATATGATCCAACTTTGGTGGATGCCAGGTGGTATGAAATGCTGCTAAAAAAATGTCAAGTCCTTTGAACGTTAAAAAGGGAAGCAACTTACTTGGAACAATGAGAATAAATATATTCACAAAGATAAAATTTATATGGTGGTATTTAAAATATTTGAAAATTGTAAACTTATTATTGTTGTACTTATTATGCTGCTATTACACAAAAACTTTTTGCACAACATTTGAACCGATTTTTGCTCTAATTTCTGGAGACTGAAAAAAAATTTTGGTTCGGAAAGTTCTCCAAAATACTTCCGATCTCAGTGGATGGTGTCACATTCAGTCTCTGCCTAGAACCGGTTTGTAGCTGCATCTGTAATGAACCAGTTCTGGGGGTCTAGCACCAACACATCGGAATGAATTCCACGTGGAAACTTTCCGACATCGGAAATGCGAGTTTCCACCAAAAACATTCCGATATGCATTTTAAGCGCTAGCATCACACCATCGGAAACGGCCTTCGGATTTCTCATAGAGCGAAATGAAAGCTGTCGGCATCGGATTGAATCGACCAATCACAGAAAAGCAAATATTTTCTAATAACGCGAGCGTGTGGCATCGGTGGCATCATAGCTTCATGTTTACATTTTTCGATGTTTTCAATGTTTTGTTGACATTTGTTTCGTTACTTTTCCTTTAAACTTTCCTTAGATAACAAAATAATACAATTCAGTATGTTTTAAATATATATGTATATATATATCATAATGAAGTAAGATTGTGAGAATACACAATGAAAAAAGAAAGAAAGCATTTGATTTGACTGTCGATAAGAAGCTGTAAAATGTATTTGTTGTTAGATAGTTAGATTTATTAACTATTACTTTATAATTTGTTAACAGCTGAGTCAACTAAATACGATGAATATTTCAATTCCATTTGTTTAAAAATATTACTCCTTCAGCGCCTTTAAATACCGATTGAAATACTGCACATAACACTATTTCAGGTTAAGATTTATTTTATCGAAAAATTTATCTCATTTTTCAGTTTTAAACCTATTTGTATAAATTTAAGGGCCACTTTTTTTTTTTTTTTACTTACACTACTTTAATATACTCTTTAAATGTATAATTAAACAATCTGTATAAAGGGGAATTTAATAACTTGAGTGAAATTGTATAACTCAGCATTTGTTTACATATTTTTTTAAATGTTAACAAAAACTATCACATCGAATTGCCCTCTGTGAGCCAAAACTTAGTATACTTTCAAGTTCCAACGAATTTTTTTTACTTTTTTAAAACGTAAAATCCAAAGTAAAAAATATCTTCATATCAACATATTTTTTTTAAAGTATATTCCTGAAGCTTCAAAAAAAAAAAAAAAAAAAAAAAAAAATTAGTAATTGTGTAAGGGGGGTTATTGATGAAAATTAAACACATGGTATAAACTTAAGTACATAAATTAATGGGAATACAAGAAATTTTAACAACTTATACTGAAACTGAAAAAAACAGTCCTTATTGCTCTTTAATCACCTCATTAATATAACAATGTTAATGACAATGTAACTGTTTTTTGCAAGTCTTGAACTTGTAAATTCACTTAGTTTAATGTTTATTCAAGAGATATCGAATCAAACAATGAAAGTTATAAACATTTCAATAAATGTTTTTTTGCCTTTCTTAAAAGTAGTAAACTATATAGCAGTGGCGAAGCGACCATGGAAAAAGCACTTTCCCTATTTAAGATTTTAAAAAAGTAATCAGGTAATGTCGACTCGTCAAAAGACTGAATTGATTCTTCCTCTGCTTTTGGAAGCGCTTCCATAGTTTCCTGAACGATGCCTTGCCCATGCTATATAGTAATTTATATTTTGTTATAAACACGACATGTATGTGCAATACACATCTAATTTTTTTTTTTGCATTTTGTTTGAGAAAGAAAAATAATTTAGGGGAGAATCTAGTTTAGGAGTGCCATCTCGCAAATTTTTCAAAATTTGCCATAGTGGCAATATTTTCCATTGTATTTCAATTGCAACCATTGATCGTCTTCATAAAAAAGCATATTTTTCAGTGAACCAAACAATTCACTGTGTACGGTAAAAAAAATTTTTTAGAGGACAAAATTAAAAAGAATAGTACATTTAAAATCACAAAATTTAATAAATATACGAGATTAAAGTTAAATGTGTTTTGCATTGCACTAGCGCTACACTATGGGCAATTAGTGATCTAAATACATCAGAAATAAACAATTCAATCCAAGACATTACATCAAAAGTTAACTATATCATTATAAAAATTTTCAAAGAATAATTCATTTAAAATTTACAAAGTTATAACCTATCACAAACTAGTATGTTGCGGCCACCACGACTTTCTTCTATATTTTCCTATACAAATTCAGTCAGTAAAAATAATTTATTAAAATAATTTTTAAAAGTTATCTTTCATGATAATGTAGATGATTTCCATATAAGAGAAGTAGTATAACATTAAATATTAAAAAAAAAGTCAATTTTATTCTCAATATTACATTTTTTTTTTTTAATATGAAAAAAATGAAAACTTTATTTTACATTATCGCAGATTGATGGTTCAACCATTCGTTTTAAAGGTATTGGTGAGCTCTTTTGAAAGATACCCATCGATCATGAAAATTTACTCCCCTCGAGGGGGATTTCTCCCAGGGGGGAGGCGAAGCTCTTACATACACAATTTTTTTTCCCATTTGACTATCTCTATTACAAATAATTCTTTTAAATATCATAATGATTATTAAAAAATAATTCTCTTTATGCACATTTATACAAAATTTTGTCCTATACCACAATGTTAAAAATTTAGAAAAAGAGGGATGGTGACGCAAGCTGTTGGATAATTTTGACCAAAAGTTGATAGGCCCTAATTTATATCAATGTGTAATTACATACCAATTTTATGAAATTCTGTGCAGTAGTACCTGAGATATAGTCGCCAAAAAATTTTGTCGCACACACACAGACAGACATTTTCTAAAAATGGTTAAATCGTGTTCTACAGCTCTCAAAACGTGTAAATCCATCAAAAACCCGACGTCTAAAATTTTTACGAATCCAATACTTTCTTCTATTGAATATAGAAGAAAGTAAAAATATAAACAGGGTTTTTACTTTCTTCTATATGTATATACTAGCTGGCTTTGCTGGACATTATACTTAAATGAGTTGTCAAAATTCCATATCATTATTAATAACCTAAATTCTCGCTGTTTCGGTAGTTTTTTTCTCGCTCTCAACGTGAGGAGTCCGGGTCCCCACCGCCTTCGGCAGCAACTTACCCGCTTCTTACTTCCCTTTCCCAGCGTGTAAGTTGAATTTTTGTATTGTAGCATTCATATTACAGCAAAACCAAAAAAAGAAACATTATTCAATACCCCAACCTAGCAATGCATAAAATTTTGTATTGCAGCAACCACTATCAAGCTATAAACAAGAAAAAAAAAAAAGACGCCTCTGAATACCCTAACCCAGTGGTCGGCAAACTCATTATTGAACAGAACCAAATGTACACAGTACAACGATTAAAATTCCACTTTAGAAATTTAATTCATTAATTCATCTACCATGAAAATTCAATTTATATAGTGGAGTGTAATGTTGATTTTTACACCAGCTATGTGAAAAATGCTAAGCCAGGAATTAAACCCGGGCACTCCGTGGCTTGATTTGATTCTCGGCTCTGGCACATTTCACATAGTTGGTGTAAAAATTAAAACTTACTCTCCATTTTATCTAAATTAGATTAAAATTTCTTTTGTGAGACAAATATATTTTTTTAACTTTATTGATATTGGCAGGTTCATTGTTATTAACATAATTAGGGTATAAATTAAAATAGCTATTGCATCTGTGCAAGTAAAAATCTTGGTGAGAAACATTGAAGCTACTTCAGTTGCAAGTTTCAATTTCACCAAGGGTTAAGAGCTATACTAAAGCTGTTCCATTTCTTCAGCATGATTTTTCTTAATTTCATTTTAACTTTATTTTTTACACTTTTATTTTATGAACACATATATATTTTTTTCCAACTTGTTTTTTTTCTTTTTTAATAATTTTAACATGTTCACGCTGGCGCATTCTTCTCAAAAGCATCTGAGCACTAGCCAATAATTCCGATATCAAAAAAGTATACTTAAAACTGTTTTGTTCAATAAATCCCAGTTAAATCATGTTCTTAGACTGACTAAGATCATGATTCGACAAGGATTATTGCTAGTGCTCGGATACTTTTGCTGTGAGCCACAGGTGGACCAAAGTTAAAATAGTTTTTTTTTTATTTAATGTATTTTGAGTCAGTTATCCAGTTGAACTGTCATAGCTGTACTGTTGATACTGTGAAAGCTAAATTTTGTCCCGATTAATGTATGTACTAATTTTTGTAGCAATTGGTTGAATGGTATAGCTTTTTATAGTTAATCACAATTAATATTACACATTATATATAGGCTTGACTCAAGGTAGACTACTGAAAATTTCTATGCTAAAACTCATTCTTGCAAAACAGTTCTGTTACTAATGTATTGTTTAGCAATTTTTTTTTTTTTTTTTTTTTTTTTTTTTTTTGTCAGTGTTAGCAAGATTAATAAGCATACCAACAGTAGTAGTTATATAGGTACTATGTGAGGGAATGTTGAGATTCCCCCCCCCCCCCTTGAAATTTATAAATTTATCAAAATTTTTTTTTAGTTGTGCATCATTAAGGCTGCTTACTCACTCTTACGATTTCCCCGTCTCAAGTCACCAAATACCATGCAAGTCTATGGTGAAATTTGTTTATAGAACTGCTCATTACCTAATTGATATTTTTAAATTCCGTTTTCACATTCAGAAAATTGACAACTGTTAAATGAGTACCCATTTCCCAAAAAGTGATTTTTTTTAATATTTTACTTTGCAGCTCAAAAATGAGAAAATTGCATTTAGTGAAAATTCACATTTTTAAACTCAAAATTCAAATTAAAAAATTTTTGGAAAACCAGTACTCATTTAATGGTTGCGTATTTTCAGAATATGAAAATAACAATTAGGTAATGTGTAATTTTATATATTTTTTAATATATAACATCTTTGTGATTGGTGTTTTTGACGTCAAAGTATTTCTTGACATGACAAGAGTGAGTATAATACTGTTTTAAGCTGTCAAAAATTGTAAAGATAAGCTTAAATTTTCTAAAAAAGTTCTTTCATGTATAAGTTTGAATATAATTATTATATTGTTAAATTAGCAAATCTTAATCAATTTTTGAATGAAAAAAAAAAAAAAAAAAAACTGCAAAATTTCAAGAGGGGGGGGGGAGGCACAACCTGAAAAAAAAAATTGATTTTTAGTAAAATTCTGAAAGCATAGTTTTAAAGTTTAAAAAAAAATACGCTTATTAGAATTTTCCAGGGGGGGGGGGGCAAGTGCCCCCCTTGCCCCATTGTGCCGACACCCATCTTTTAAATAGGAATTATTGCTAGCGTTTCAATAATTTTGTTGCTGACTGTAAATTTAAACTGCATGAAATTTGAATTGCAGCAATTAGTATTATGTATATAAAACAAACAAAAAAAAAAGTCCTTTTGGCTCATCTGAAAGGGTAGGTGGACTTTTTTTTTTAATGAAGTAGCCGCCATTTTGGAACAAAATGGTGGCTATTAATGGACTTGGTGGAAATATTGGCGAGGGTTATGTACATATGGAGTTTTAAGCAAATCTGTTCATAATTATTTTTTTAATGTGAAAAAGCTTTCTCTCACAAGCAGGCAAATAACCTTTCCACAGATTCATTATATTTGCTGAAATATCCATTCAGACTTGCAAAAATAGCATGGACAGTCACTTACATTGTTTAACACGTTCACGCCGGAGCATTCTTCCCAAAAGTATCTGAGCACTAGCCAATAATTCCGATATCAAAAAAGTATACTTGAAACTGTTTTGTTCAATAAATCCTTGTCGAATCATGTGCTTAGACTGACTAAGATCATGATTCGAGAAGGATTTATTTAACAAAGCAGTATTAAGTGTACTTTTTTTGGACAAAGATTATTGCTAGTGCTTGGATACTTTTGCTGTGAACCACCCATGTACCACGCCGGCATGAACGTGTTAAATAAATATATTTGAAGAAAATACTTTGAAAATCTCACTCTTTTAAAACCCGCAACGTTGCATTATTTCAAATTAAACCTTTCACTCCAAAAACAAAATGCATGCACTCTAACAAAACTCAAACCAACATTATGTACGTTGATGAACAAATGGCGTAACGGAATTACAATAAACTACACCTGAAGGAAGTAAAATTGTAGAAGCATTGTACTCACAACATGCAAACATTGGCGAACTAACGCTCTTATACGAGGCGTGTATTTTTAAAGTAAGGGCCGTTTGAAAAAAAAAACCAAAAAAAAAAAAAAAAAACCCAAAACCAAATTTATTTTCAGACTCTACATACATTTCTCTATTTTTCAACATAATTGCCAGTTTGTTTAAACACCTATCATATCTTACAACTAAATCTTGCACCAGGGGCGTAGCTTGACGGGAGGGAGTCTCTCCCTCCCCCCCCCCCCAATGTTTTAAAAAATAGGACGGCATATTAAAGTTTCTGTACAAAAAAGATTTCAATTTTGGACAACGGGACTGCTTTCTTTAGTTTGTTCTTCAACATAAAGGCATGCAGTAATTGTGTTACGTTCCTTAGCAATGGCTACTACATTTCTTAAAATTTTTTCCCGATTAATATATGTACTAATTTTTTGTTGCAATTAGTTGAACGGTGTAGCTTTGAATAGTGAATTACAAGTGATGTGTGTGACAAAGGTATGTTTTATTTTTATCTCTTCTATTTGTAATGTTTAAAGTGAAATAAAAAAACGAAAAAGATATTTTTTGATCGTGTAATTGCATGAAATGCTATTGTATTGTCTTATATACATATTGGGTTTTGACTAACTTTTAATAATGTTATATTCCGCTTTAAATTCATCGCTCATTATTCAATTTTTAAGCATTAATACTTTGGTAATATCAGTTTGTCCTATTTGTCTGAGGTTTAGGTTTATGGTAAATACTTTTTCTCTGATTAAAATAAGTTTCTTAATAACATTGCTATTTTCATGTACTTTAATATTTTAGAATTTAGATCATAATGTTGCTATTACAACTAATATTGTAAATAAATTTAGTTTCTGAAAATAATAAGTATAATAAAGTATTAATATTTTCACCAAAACAATAATAATAATAAAAAAAAGACTTGTTTTCTTATGTGAAAAGCTGGAATTTATCATAGGATAAAGTAGATTAATTTTAAGAAAAAGTCATTACTGTTAAAACGTTTAAAATACTTTAAGCATTTTACTTCAGCCTGTTGTAAACATAAATAAAGAAGTGCTTGTTAAATGAAAAGTAATTTTTCTGATTTGAAAATTTTCAAACCTTCATTTATTTTAAAAGGCAGATAACTAGTATATGTATATTGCAAAAAATAATCTTCACCTCTTCAGGGTTTAAAGAGATACTAATATTATTTTAAATGCAATTTTCTTTTTCATAATGTTATTTACAAATATTGCTAAAAACTAATGTTTTATATTTTTAGCTATTAAAATGACAGCTTTATGTAAAAATTTTAAACATATTCATGGCAATCAAACAAAATAATTACAGCAAAAAATTGTAACAGTGTAAAATTTGTCATTTGTCTTATATTTTTACAAGGCTGATTAAGAATTTGTAAATGGTCTCTTAATTCTCATTTTTATTTATTTGGTGGGGGGAGTATAGTTGTGAAAATATACTCTAGTACCAAAAATGTAAAAACTATATAACAAATTAATGTTACTTTTTAGTTGTACAGTTTAGAAAAAAAAAAAAAAAAAAAAATTAAAGATGCATAAAATTAAGTTTTTTAATAATATTTTTTTTTCATGCAATTTAAAGATGCAATGTGACACTTTTAATTTTATTGTTAAAAAATGAAAATTCTCAAATAAGCAGTAATAACAATTTATTCACTGTATAACAAACATCTTTAACATTAAATATTAGCCAAAACTAATACTGGAAAATGAGGTGAAGATTATTTTTTGCAATATACATATACTAGTTATCTGCCTTTTAAAATCAATGAAGGTTTGAAAAATTTCAAATCAGAAAAAATTACTTTTCATTTAACAAGCACTTCTTTATTTACGTTTACTACAAAATGCAGAAGTAAACAAAGGTTTGAAAATTTTCAAATCAGAAAAATTACTTTTCATTTAACATGTAACAAGCACTTCCTTATTTATGTTTACTACAAAATGCAGAAGTAAGCAATAAAGGTTTGAAATTTTTCAAATCAGAAAAAGTACTTTTCATTTAACAAACACCTTTTTATGTTTACAAAATGCAGAAGTAAAATGTTTAAAGTATTTTAAACATGTAAAGAAAAATGACTATACACACCTTTTACTTAAAATATTATCAACTTTTTTGTATAGTAAATTCCAGCTTTTCATATAAGAAACTTTTTTTTTCTGTTTAATCTTGTTTTGGTGAAAATATGAATACTTAATGATGCTTTATTATTTTCAGAAACTAAATTTATTTACAGTATCAGTTGTAACATTATGATATAATATATGAAATTAGCAATGTCATTAAGAAACGTATTTTAAACAGAAAAAACATTCACTACCTAAATCTGACCCAAACTAGTATTATCCTTGTATTAATACTTAAAAATTGAATAATCAGCGATGTATCTTAAAGTGGAATAGAACATTATTAAAAGTTAGTCGAAACTTAGTATAGATAAAACAATACATTAAAATTTGATGCTGTTATGCGATCAAAAAATATCTTTATCGTTTTTTATTCTACTTTAAACATTACAAATAGAAATAAAAATAAAACATACCTTCGTTTCTGCAGTATTTTGTTGCAAATGGACGCTGAATGGACGAACTCTTCAATTTGAAGCTTTGAAAACACTAAACAGTAAACACCTAAAGAAAAAGAAAGATGGACGACGCCATTGCTAATTGCTACCGGAATGCTGATTCCACTCGGAAAAGGTCTGACGGAAAGTTTGGGAGGGATTTCACTGGTCTTTTCCGATAGCAAAAGCAATCCGATATGTTCGTGCTAGCGAAAGAAGAGAGGCTGTCGGAATATGACGTCACATCGGAGAAACTCCGACATGGAAACGATTCCGCTAAGCTCGTGGTAGACCCCCTGGGCCTAGACTGAAAGCGGTGCCATTTACTGAGATCAAAAAATGAGAGTGACAAAAAATCGGTTTCAACTGTCAACATCACTTAAAACATGTGCTAAGGAAGTTCTGGATCTGGAAAGAATGATATACATATAAGCTCTGAATAAAGCTATTAAGTTTTATCTTTAATTGTAGTATAAAAATTTCATGTTTTTTAGTAATACATAATAAAATGTGTAATTGATGCATTTTTCTAATTTGGATTCTGTGTCTCCATATGACATATTTGTGATCCATATTAGTTAAATGTAAATTGGAAAGATGTAATGTTTTTTTTATAAACTTTTAAGACAAGTTTGTAGCAATTCAAAAATCATAAGAAAGGCTCAAAGAATGTTATTTAAAAATCGCTCAAAATTATTTACGAGGAATTAGGTGAATGATAATTAATGTTCATTAGTTGTTAATTAAAGAAAACACTATGTTATTTATAGACATAAATTTTAGGTTAGGTTAATGCTGAGTGGGTGATCTATGTATGTTAGATTAATTTCATATTCAAAAATCAAAAATCCAGGCTATTACTGAATTACCTTCAAACTTGCCAGTCTTTATAAAATTTTTGCCTATAACTTAATATGAAATTCAAAATGCTAAATTTGATTTTCCTGCAGTTATTTACTTTGAGTTATGCGATAACAGATACACATACAGATCAACTGCTAAAAATTGGAATCAGGCCATTTCGCAATCAGGCCATTTCAAAACGTGATATAATAAAAAAAAAAAAAAAAAAATTTAAATAAAACTTCAAAAATTACTTTATTTACAGTATGCATATGAAAAATTAATTGTACTGTGTCCGGCACCATAGTAAAACGTACAAAACACTTCTGTTAATTAGATTCAATAGTAAAGAACATTTTGCTTAATTCTGAGCATCCCTGTATATTGTCTATAATCAATATGCACTATTAAGAATACTTTATATTAAAAATTAGTCTTCTTTGAAAAGCATTTAACACAAAAGGAATTATGATTCCTCCAAGTATAGCCTCATTCAAATACTTTAATTCGCCTTCTAAATGAATGATAAATAATTTCCATACCACAATCTACACAAAACGTGCTTTTAAGAAATTAAAAAAAAAAAAAAAAAAAAAAAAAATGGTTGAGTCAGCCTGTAGATGTTACACTGTATTTGCCAGATATTTTCCCTTAGACAATGTATTTGAATTCACTTGGATGTCCTTGTACACAAACCATTCGTTTGATCTCAACAAAAAGTTTACTGTAACATCCCTATATAATGCGCATTTAGAATACTAAGTTTAGTCTTTCTGCTACTATTTGTTCTTGAGATATGCTGATAAAAGATACACACTCAGACTAACCACTAAAAACATGATTTTTGGATTCAGGGGACCTCATAATGTGTAAATATGACAAAAACACACTTTCAGTAATTTGACTGATAAAACAATACGTTACCTATGTGGGAAGAGAAAGTACAAAGAAGTAACTGCATGAAATTCGAATTTGATATTTTGAAGTACGTTTTAAGTTGCCACTTAAAAGTTCGATCAAGATTGGTAAGTTTGAAGTCAAATTAATAACGTTTTTTTTTTTTTTTTTTTTTTTAAATAACAGTATGCACTACTGTTCAGCGGGGCTTGAGGGGTTTGTATCCCTCTCACAAACAATTATATGTCAAATAACTATTCCTAAACCGGTTTTAAATTATATTGAACTTTATTATCTTACATTATTTATCTCAAGACTTATGCAATCTATTTTTATAATATTGAAATGCAGGGAAAGAGAAAGTCGTGTGAGTTATACAGCAGATTATTTAAGTACTTTATTGAAGCCTGATATTTATTTTTGTATTCTTAAATTAATCTGCAGATTTCTCTGCTATGCTGTACTATGTCTGCTACTAGAGCCCGCACTTATACCAGATTTTTTTTTTTTTAAATATATATATATATATATATATATAAATTTATTGTTGCAATTAAACCTTCTGTTATTTCTTTACCTCTGATTTAGAAATTTCAAGTATTGAATGGTTAAACATTGAATTAACAAGAATTAATTATTATTGTGATATGACAATTGTAACACCTTAAGAATATTTTGACATTTGATTTTGTAAACTTTTCTAATAAAGAATAAACGCTGTTAATTTTCATAGCACGTAATCTTCCAAAATATCAACAGATTTTCAGAAAATTTGTCTAGAAATTATATTTTAAAAGTGTATTATATTACAAGTCAACAAGAAATAGATTGTTAGGTTTTGCCTACAGTCTCCTGTTCCCAAGACATTAATTTCAGATTTTATTCCACCAATACTCATCTTGTACTTCTGCAAAAGAAAAAAAACTGATGTGGCGCCACGTGACTTCCTTATACACCTTTAGAAATATGTACATAATGTTAAAGCATTATCATAAGACCCGAGACAGTTGGCTAAAAGTATTTAAAAAATGCATTGTCAACGTGTTCTGAGCTTTTCTGAAAGTTTTAAATGTCTAACTAGTCAGGAAGTCAGTTAAAAATCGATTGCAAGATTTGTACTTGTAACGCTGCCGAAGGCAGCAGGGACCTGAAACAGTTATCTAAAAGTATTTAAAAAATGCATTTTCACGAAAATTTCAAATGTCTAGCTGGTTTAAAAGTTAGTTAAATAAATTTTCTGTTGAATCATATAGACGCTGCTGAAGGCAGCAGTATCCGAAAAAGTTGGCTTGTTGGCTAAAAATAATAATAAAAATGCATTGTTACCGTGTTCTGAGCTATCCGGAAAGTTTCAAATGTCTAACTAGTGGGGATGTTAGTTAAAAATCGATTGCAAGATTTGTACAGGTAACGCTGCCTAAGGCAGCAGGTATCTTAAACAGTTGGCTAAAAGGATTTGAAAAATGCATTTTCACTGTGTTCTGAACTATTCTGAAAGTTTTAAATGTCTAGCTAGTCAGGAAATTAGTTAAATAAATTTTCTGTTGAATCATATAAACACTGCTGGATGCTGCAGTGACCCGGAACTATTTGCTAAAAATATTTTTTAAATGCATTGTCACCGTGTTCTGAGCTATCCTGAAAGTTTCCAATGTCTAACTAGTGGGGAAGTTAGTTAAAAATCGATTGCAAGATTAATACAGGTAACGTAGCCTAAGGCAGCAGGTATCCTAAACAGTTGGCTAAAAGTTTTTAAAAAATGCGTTTTCACTGTGTTCTGAACTATTCTGAAAGTTTCAAATGTCTAGCTAGTCGGGAAGTTAGTTATATAAATTTTCTGTTGAATCATATAAACACTGCTGAAGGCAGCAGGTATCCGAAATAGTTGGCTAAAAAAATGCATTGTCAAGTTGTTCTGAGCTTTTCTGAAAGTTTCAAATGTCTAGCTAGTCAGGAAGTCAGTTAAAAATCGGTTGCAATATTTGTCCAAACAGTTTTTGAGTTATTATCGTTTTTTGATAGATTATGGCCAAAATGTGTGTTTAAATTTTTATTTATACATATATATATAATGTAATGGTGAAAACAGGAAAAAAGTATTATACTATCCTGCGAAATATTTAGAAATCAAATGTTAGTCCATTTTACAAAAATAATAAACATAAGTTCTTCAATGTGGTGAACATGTTTACACCCTATTATAAAAGCTTTTTTTTTTTTTTTTGTAACGAAATTTAACCAAACTTGGTATTTAGTTGTCCCCTGACATAAACTGGTGCTGATTAGATTTGGGGATCAGTCGCACAACAGGAGGCGCTGTGATCGTATGTTTTCTAAATTTTTATTATGGTAGTATAGGACAAAATTTCGTATAAATGTACATAATGAGAGTTATTCTTAACTTATGGTTGTAAAATTAATATGAATTATTGCTAATAGTAGTAGTAAATTAGGAAAACAATTTTGTGCATGTGCCGGGGTGGGGTAAATTTTCAAGATGGGTATATTTCGAAAGATCTCGTCAATAGCTTTAAAATGAATGGTTGAACTATAAATATGTGATAATTTAAAACAAAGTTATAGATTTTTTTTTTTTTTTTTTTTTTTTTTTTTTTTACTTTTAACGAAAAAAAAGCTTGGATTTTATTTTTTTAAGTATTGTTACTGAGTGAATTTGTATAGGAAAATATAGAAGAAAGTCTTGTCGTGGCCACAACATACTAGTTTTACATTCATATGGTAGACAAAGCACTAATTTGGATTTGAACTTTCAACGCTGATTTTTTGCTATAACTATTTGTTTTGAGGTCCCGTTAATACGAAAATAAAATTTTTAGCTCTTGATCTGCATACATATTTTTCATGGTATTTCTTAAAAACAAATAATTGAAGGAAAGTATAAGGTTTGGCTACTGAAGGAGTGGTGAGGGGGAAAATGACTGAATAATTTGTAATAAACTTTTAAGCCACCATAATCAAATGTGGAATTGGCCTTTCAAACAGAAATATGTGCCAAAAAATGTGTTTATACAACTATTTTAAAGTATCTTCATATACAATACCTATTATCTTACACCTTAATCTGTAATCTGTCTTTATAGTAATTAAAAAATAAGGTAAGCCAAAGCCATGTGAAATGTTCCGATTATTATTATTATTATTTTGCAAACTCATTTTAACAAAAAATGGAAATCAGCTATATTCTTTGTAATCTCGTTGTTTGTACAAAGATAACAATTTTACCACAAAATATATAGGGGTGAATTCAAGAAGGAACACTTGAAATTTTAATGAGAAAAAGTTTTTGTTGTATTGCAAGGATGTCTGTTCCACTCACATTGAAAAATAATTATGTTAATCAGATTTAGCAATCATGTGATATTCCAGACTTATTTTATGAACTTGAGTGCCAGGAAAACTAGAATTCAGTTACAAAAAATGAAATATACAGCCATTTCTTTTTAATCCGCAGACTTATAAACTGTAAAACCCTCTAATTCGAAATCGATATTTTAATGTAAAAATAAGTAAAAAAAAAAAAAAAATCGACAATATTTCTTACATATTTACCTTTTTTCTTCATTTGTTAATACAATGTTTAGCTTAATTCTTGCTTTGTTGAAAATATGCTTTAGTCTATAGCCCCTTAAGTAAAATATATAGGCCGACGCATCGCCGCCATTCTTTTGCCTTAGAAGACGACAGCATTCCCTCTTGGCGTCCTTATCGTTTTCTTGTGATTTTAAGAAATCTTCATCTGAAGCTACGATCGGTCAACAAAATCAATAAACAAAAATAACATTTCTAACAACACATTTGTTTTACATTACATTATCAGGATATCTTGTGGATGTATTGGAAATAAGATGTGTTATTAGGGCTGTTTCTGTTTCTTATACAAAATGTCGCCAAAACTCAAATACACAGTAATAAAAGATCTTAAATCGATTTATCAATTAATATATATAATGACCCTCATCTGTCATTCACGATTCCGGTTTACACCGCTTCAAAACAGAGACTTTTGGCAGCCATGTTTTTTTTCCCCCATTTGTTCAATTCAACTTACGAAAACATACATATCATTTTCATACATGTTTTGTATCGCACATATTGTTATTTATTCCCTCTAAAACCTTGAAAAACTATTCAATTGTAATGTTTAAATGTTTATTTAAATATAACGGATCACTGGCTATTATAAATATGAACCTATAAATAGAATTATGTAACTTCATGATTATAAACATCGCAATGCCAAATAAAAACAAACATAATTTGTTGCCATTCAGAAAATACAAATTCCAAATGGACAACTCTTTAATTGTGAATGAACGACTCTTTGACTGTTTCATTAAAAAAAAAAAAAAAACGCTTAAAATATTTCTAAAACATATTAAAGCCTTAAAAATCTTAAAATATATTTGTAAAAATATATTAAAGTCTTTAAATATTTTTATCAAGCTTCATTATTTGTTTACATTGTATGGTATGATTGGCGTCGAGTTCAGTACGTAAATGTCGCCAGTTGATTTTAGTTTTGAAATTAATGTAAAGTTATGGTTGGGATAGAATGTTTGGTTGGGCAAGTAAAGGTCACCAGTTGAAATGAGTATTGAAAGTAGGGTAGTCTAAGGTGATAATGTCGAGCAGCAGCGCCGACTTTGAAAAATTTCTGGGGGGGCTCGAACCAAGGCCGTAGCCAGGATTATTTTTTGAGGGTGGGGGGCATCACATTTCTAATACAAGGTCATCAAATATGGTGTAATAATGTACACACGCTTACCCAAGGAAAAGAACATATGCACACACAAACAACGGCCTGATTAACACAGGGGCACGTGCCAGGGGCTCTGAGTAGCAAAGGGCCCCAAAACTGGACCTGAAAATGCCATCATAATCTTTGCCATTTAGTTTATGTAAATCGAATTTATATGGCAGTAACTTTTGTAAAAATAGTTATATTACTTTGCATCGATGTTTCTGAAAACTTTTGCTCCTCATGCACAAACCATAAGTGTAGCACAGTAAAGGGAATCATCTTCCTCTGAACTCACCCCGCGCCCCATACAGAGACTTTCAGCATCTCTTGTTTTTCTTTCTTTTTTTCTTAGTCGATTTATGTCCATTTTCAATTGCAACAACCTTACTTTACAGCTATGATTTTGGTAAAAAAACTAAATAAGAAATAGAGGAAAGAATTTCTTGTTTAATAGAGAATCAGTATTCAAAATTTCTGGGGGGGCTGATCCCTTACAGAAAATTTTCTGGGGGGGCTCGAGCCCTCAAGCCCCCACATAGTCGGCGCCACTGATGTCGAGTCAAGATAAAATGTTCGGTTGAGAATGAGAAAGTCCCTAGCTGGATCCTGGATATTTTGGCGATGTTAGGCGAGTATAGAGTAGAGTATGGGCGAGTATAGAGTAGAGGTGAATTTGGGTTAGCATGGAGTGTCTGTAATTATTAGATAGTTAGTTAGAAAATACGCAAGCAAAGTGATGACGTCACTGGACGTCAGTGGATGCAAGAAAAAGATTTCCTATGTTAATCGCCCATTGGATTTTTTGTAAAAAATTATTAAAAATTGAGGAAAATTATTTCCCGATTTTAATTCCCATATTTCGGTAAAGATATGTATTAGTTATCGTGTGCATGCGTTAGATTAATTTGTTTTTGCTGTAAAATTGATAAAATTTAAATTTTAAATTTCAAAACTTTAGAGAAATAAAATAGCAAACTTCCATATTTGATTGAAAACATAAACATTTCATTTCAAAGGATGATATTTACACAATAAATATCCAACTAATATACTAATTAAAAGGAAAATGATAAATATTCTATCATAATTTAAAGTCAAATTTGTTTTCAAATGTTTAAATAAAGTGTCTGATAAAAGATACTCATATGTTGCAGCGGAATAGATTTAATATATCTGTCATCCTTGGCGGAAAAAATATATCGCCAAATTATTTGGCGAACATATTTCATTCCTTTCAAAAATCATGGTTATTTTAACTGAATTATATGAAACAATATATCGTACAATACATATTACGAAAATAAACATCTGGCATGTATATTTTCGTAGTATGTTTTTAATCGCCAAAAACAAAAAACGACAAAGATGACACAGTTTTGAAATTTAAAATTTTGTCAATTTGACAGCAAAATAACTCAATCTAACACATGGATACGATATCATACCTATACCCAAATACGGGTATTAAAATCGGAAAATAATTTTCCTCGATTTTTAAGAATTTTTTACAAAAAATACAATGGACGATTAACATAGGGAATAATTTCTTGCATCCACGGACGGTCAGTGACGTCACACTTCGCTTACGTATTTGGAAACAGGATCTTCGATAGTCTTAAAAAAAAGTATTTTGGTAAAATGAAGTGAATCGTTATTTACTTCCTCTTACCCATAGGGTCGAGAAAGTATTGTTTTAGGGTCAAATATTTGAACGTGAGTTTTTGTTATACTTACATGTTCTGAGGTCCCCTGAATACGAAAATCACGTTTTTAGCGAATGGTCTCTGTGTCTGTCTGTGTGTCTGTTATCAGCATATCTCAAGAACAAATAGTAGCAGAAATTCCAAACTCGGTATTCTAAATGTGTATCATATAGGGATGCTACAGTAAGCTTTTCGTTAAGATGAAGCAAATGGTTCGTGTACAGGGACATTCAAAAGTATTCAAATACATTACGTCTATGGGGGAAATTGCAGGTAAGTAGAATTTAACATCTATAGACTGCACTAAACCAAATGAAACGAATACATATTTTTTATAATAGAGATAGTCAACTGGGAAAAATTTTTTTGTGTATGTAGGAGCCTCGCCTCCCCCCTGGGGTAGATGTCCTCCCTCGAGTGGAGTAAATTTTCATGATGGGTATCTTTCAAAAGATCTCGCCAATACCTTTAAAACGAATGGTTGAACCATCGATCTACAATAATTTAAAATAAAGTTATTGATTTCTTTCATTGTTAACAATTTTTTTTTTTTTTTTACTTTAATATTGAGAATAAATTCAACTTTTTTTTGGATATTTAGTGTTATACTATTTCTCTAATATGGAAATCGTCTGTATTATCATACAAGATAACTTTTTAAAATAATAATTTTAATAAATTATTTTTTTAAACTGAATTATTTTTTAATAACCGAATTAAATTCTATATAAATGTAGGTGCATTAATGAAACGGGGGGTTGAGGGGGGGCCAGAACTAATTATCATATAAAACTCTTCCGAACCCTAATTTGAATTGTTTAACATAGGTTTACATAACAGTACACGTTATCTTACCTCTTAATCTCCAACCTGTACTTATAGCATTAAATTTCAGGGTAAGAGAAAGTCGTGTGAGTGACACACTAGATTATTCTTATTATGAGGACTTTAAATAGAGCACTTAACGGAACACTGGGATGTGTTGTTGCTGTTGTGTTTTCGGGCCTATATATTTTGTCAACCAGCAGTTTTTTTATTGTCATTCATATTTATTGATCGGGTAGAATTTTTTTTAATTTCAGAACGAAAATTATAAAATATCGAAACACATTTGATTTATAAACAAAAACTGAAAATACATTTGAATGATCACGTGGTAATCTTCATGATCTAAACATTGTTTTCAAGATTTATCGTTCACATTCCGTCATTTTTGACGGGGTTATATACTAGTATTAATATAAATAATATGATTAAAATGACACATTTTTCTGCATTTTTACTTTAGCACATGTCAGAAATACAAAGGAAAATGTAACAAAGTAATGTTGTTTTATTCTTCTCAAATTATCTTATGGAAATCTGAACATTTTATGTTCTTTTTTTGAGTGATTATAGCAGTTTATCGTTAAGCAATTTAGCTAAAATTTTGAAATATAATAAAAGGAGTACCCTAAAGATACACAAGACGATAAAAGTAACGACTGTCGTTTTTATATCAAAGAAACGCGCTGGGTACATGTGGCAACCCTAAGTAAACAAAATGTCTGATGCGCCAGCTCGTATATATTGGAGCCTTACTTTAGCCCGTTGCTTGACGAACCTTCCGGAAATCGCGAATTTGACGCGTTTCTGCACCGCTGCCTCCCACTTTTATTGTCAATTTTCCGTATTTTAACTAAAGTCTCAAAAATTATAATCTAACAACTGGCCTCACAAAAACGCATACAAAAAAAAATAAAATAAAATAAAAAGTAACTGAGGGAAAAAAAAAAAAAATTAAACTAGTATGTTGTGGCCACCACAAGACTTTCTTCTATATTTTTCTGTATAAATTCACTCAGTTTAAATAATTTACAAAAACTATTACTTATTAATATTATCTACCATGATGAATGCAGGCAATTTTCATCTTAGAGAAAACCAACACTAAATATTCAAAGAAAAAAACAGTTTAACTAACATCTTAAAAAATGCATTTTCGTAATGGTTATCTCATGCATCAAGTTTCGCACAGTTAAATACTATAGAAGTAGAAATATAGCATTCCCGTTATCGGAAAAAAATGCACTATAGTAGCGCAACCTATAGGTAGATATACATCCAATTTGAATCGGCAAGTCTCTAAACGGCTTTCTTACACATCAAGTGTTGTTTTATTATGCGCATTAGAACCTCAAATAGTCTTCCCTTAAACTGAGGAAATCGCTGTATAGAAGCGCCACCTGTTCAGCAATTAGTACCAAAACCTGATTCTCAGTAACTTATCTCAAGGTGCATTCACATATAAATTTTTATGTAGCTTTGGGCAGTTTCTGAGATATAATCCTTTCCTAAAATATGAAAATCACTGCACAACAGCGCCACCTGCTGATCATCAGTTGACCTCAAAAATTGATAAGCACTAATATATGCCAAGATGCATCTATATATAAATTTATGTGTATATTTCTGCAGCAGTTCCGGAGATATAGTCTCACCTTAAATTATGGAAATCACTGCACGGCAGCGCCACCTATTGAGCTGTTGACACCAACAGTTAACAGACACTAAATTATATCAAGTTGCATCTATATATGACTTTATATGCATTTTTGTGCAGTAGTTCTTGAATATAGCCTTCCTTATTAGATTTTGAAAATCGCTGCATAGCAGCACCACCTGTTGAGCAGTTGACACCAAAAGTTGGTAGGTACTAATTTAGGCCAAGATGCATCCACATATAAATTTACATACAATTCTGAGCAGCTGTTTCGGAGATACAGTCGCCACAAAATTTTTGTCACACAGACAGACATTTTCTAGAAATGGTCAAATCATGTTCTAAAGTTACACGTGTAAAGCCGTCGAAAACAGGAAGTCGAATTTTTTTACGAAGCCAATACTTTCTTCTGTTGAAGATAGAAGAAGGTAAAAATAGTACAATTTCATAAAGAAAGTGTAACAAAGTATTTAACATTGTAAAAGTTTAAAAAGAAAAAAAAAAGAAATATTCTCACACATGTACCTCATTTTCTAAGTAAAACATAAAAATATGTTTATTCATTTATCCTCTTTTAAAATCTCAGAGAATACACTTACTATTCAACTTACTTTAACGGAAAAACAAAAACTACGCAAATTAGCACCATCTACACTACTCGAATTAACAATATTTAAAAAATACAGTTTAAAAATATATTTTATATTAAAATTGTCTACTGAAAAACGATTAACAAACAAACATTTGCATAAAACATAGCTATTAAAGCACATTCCACCCATTAAAAATAATTATTGATGAACCGTAGGCGAAACTAACATACATGCAAAATATAAAACATGAAAGCTGTTATTTGCATGCAACAGCTAAGGGAGATTTTGATTTATCAATGACAAGTCATATAGTAACCTATAATAAGTGATATTTACACAGTTCTTAATACATTACAAGGCAAATTAAACATCCAGAATGAGAAATTTCTATAAAAACAAAATAATTTAACATGAAATTCAGAGTCAGCAAAAATTTCAAAAACACTGAATTCAGGGATAGCCAATGAAAAATTTCACCACTGATGAATATTCATTCCTGCACTTAAGAAAGTTATTTCCTTTCATATTTTAAAAATAAATATGTGTGTTTATATTTTATTGCTATGTATTATTTGAGTATGCTTAAATTATATATCTTCATATTTGAATACAATTAATTATTTTTATTAATATACAAGAAATACTTTATCCTAAAATTTACTTTTACTGTCTTTCCATTTTAATATCAATTTATGAATTAAAATCAATAATTGACTTTCAGTTTGTTAAAGAAAACAAATAACCTATAATTGCAGAACCTTTGGTTGGTTGGTTTTTACGTCGCATTAGTGCTGCGCAGATGGGCAATTTGCAGAACCTTAGGACAAAATTTTTGCGGATTAGAAAGGTACTGTAAGTACCTGAAACGGGTAAATTACCTCGCCGATGTCGGCCGGTGTTGGCAGGGCCTGACTATCGCACGGGCAGCCGGGGCTAATGCCCTGGGCACGAATTTTCTGAGGGGCACAAAATTTTACTAATGACTAAAATGCATGGTCTAAATCTTCCCTTTTCTTTCTTTCTTTTACTTTTTTTAACTCAACTGTGTTTCACGCACATTAATAAAGCTTTACAATAAAAACTGTTGTTAGTCTGACTGGGGTAATTTTATTTGTTTTTAGAACTTGGCCTGAAACAAAACTAGATTAAATTTTTGATCAAATAATTTTTTTTCGATCTGCTTTTTCGCCTGCTAAAAATTGTGGTAT
This sequence comes from Salticus scenicus, assembly GCA_963930645.1. Lineage (NCBI taxonomy): Eukaryota > Metazoa > Arthropoda > Arachnida > Araneae > Salticidae > Salticus > Salticus scenicus. Next base: position 159,790,117 of record OZ005658.1, read on the forward strand.
GTTAGTAACTGGTCTTTTTTTTTTGGGAGGGGGGGGAGGAGAGGGAGTACTCTTGCTTTTCTAAGGGGGCACGAAAAATTTAAAGTGCCCTGGGCACAATAATTTGTTAGTCGGGCCCTGGGTGTTGGACTCCAATAATGGCGGATGTAAATCCCTAATGTAAGCCATTAACGGGGGAAAAAAGACAGTATTGCTGTACTACTGGGATATTTACTGAGATTTTTTTAAAGCCTTTAGAAAACATTAAGTTCAAGAAATGGTGTATAATAAATAATTAAATTTGAAAACTTCTTCACACACCATAAAATTTATGTAAGCAATACCGGTTCCGGAAATCTGTTTGCTTTTGCCTCCTAGGTAAAACATGTATTTTTTTGCACCTAATGAAGAAAAACCACGACTTTTCAAGACAGGTAAGGAATAATTAATTTTATGGTGTGTGATTTTTTTTTTTTTTTTTTAATTTAATTACTTTAAAAAATACACTACACACCTATGAATTTTTTACTGTATGAGTTCGTGAATGTCTATTCAAATTTCCTTTTGTAGAAAATCCTTTAGTGCATACTTCACACACAAATGGCTTTTCTTTTGTATGGATGCGTAAATGTGACTTTAGATGCCCCTTTTCAGAAAATCGTTTAGAACACACTTCACACGCATAAGGCTTTTCTCCAGTATGATAGCGCAGATGTTTCTTCAAAGTTCCCTTTTCTGAAAATCCTATAAAACATATCTCACAAACGTACGGCTTTTCTCCTGTATGAATGCGTAGATGTGTATTCAAAGTCCCTTTTTCCGAAAATCCTGTAGAACATACTTCACACACGTATGGCTTTTCGCCTGTATGAATGCGTAGATGTTTGTTTAGATGCCCTTTATGAGAAAACCTTTTTGAACATATTCCACACAAGAATGGCTTCTCTCCTGTATGGACGCTTGCATGTGAAATTAGATATCGTTTTTCAGAAAATCTTTTAGAACATACTTCACACATATAAATCTTCTCTCCTGTATGAATTAGTAGATGCCTACTTAAATGTTGTTTTTGAGAAAATCCTTTCGAACATACTCTACAAGCATATGTCTTTTCATATGTATGAGTACACAGATGCACATTTAAACGTTCCTTTAAAGAAAATCTTTTAGAACAAATTTTACACACATATGTCTCTTCTGCGTTCGTTTGCTCATGCATATTTAGATATGTAAAATTCCTTTAACTTATGTTTCGTGCACAAGCAAATTTTTCTTGTATTAAAAGTTACTAAATTTATTTAAATCACTTTTTTTTGTGAAATGTCTATGAAATATTAATGAACTTGTTGCTTTTCTAATATATGAGTGAATATGCATTCATATTTATCCTAGAAAAAATTCTATTAATTAGAATGATATGGCTTCTGTAGATACAAATTATACATATCAAATAAAATATTTTTGTTTATCGAAACACAATTATAATACTAACAAAGAAAGATACAATCAGGCATTTATGGTCAAATGCTGCAGCTGTAGTTTAGACATTTATTTGACATTTATTCAGACCTATATTTACAATGACTTTTGTCTCGATTGTTCCATATTTTTACAGAAATACGTGCACACAATATTGTTGAAGACATAGGACAGCAAACAGCACAAATATCCATGCCCGCAATAAACACAGAATCACAACCGGTCCTAAAATTAATTTCGGGCCCTCCGTGGCCCAGTGGATATGTCACCACACTGGTAATTGCCTTCGAGTGTAGGAGAGCGGGTTCGATTCCCGCGGTGGCCCTGGGTGTTTTCTCCAATTCTTCGTATTGTAATTCTGTCATGTGCTATCTGTCGTTATCTGACGAAGATTTACAAGCAGACTATATGTCAAGCATACAAATCTGATGTATATATGTTATCAATAAATACAATAAAAAATAAAAAATTAATTTCGCTGCATCGTGACGCTAGTATCGGTACCTGCGTCCATTTAACATTGTTTGAATCCGAAATCTTTATTAGTTTGTTTATTAAATTAATATTTTTAAGTTATATCAGCTCAAAAATACTAAAAAATTATTCACAGAAGTTCAGGTGCAGACAGGAAAGCAATAAAAAGTTTTCAACTCCGTTAGAAAGATTAAAAAAAAAAAAAAAAAAAAAAAAACTTTTGAAGTTTTCATTAATAAAAAAAAAAAATTGTATAAAATATTGTTTAACTGATTTTTATTACTTCCATTACCCTACCACCGTAGGTAATAGAAGTATTGTAATTGGTCCAAAAATTCGATATCGAGATTTCACCTGATTTTCAAGTTTTAAGGTCTCATGAGTCCAAAAAAGTGGTTTTTGGCAATTGGCCTGTGTGTGTGTATGTGTGTATGTATGATAGGAATCTTCTGGCTATCATATTTCCGAAACTATTAAAGATAGAACTACGAAACTTCAGAATTGATACAGGTCTAGTGCGCAGACGAATTTTTCAAGTTTTGCTGATCATTTGGAAACCGGAATTAGGACTGTAAGTCCGTATCTCAAAATCGGCTATAAAGGTCTTCTTCAAAGTTGCTATCTAAACATTCTATTAAATGTCCTTTCGAATGATATAGTTGGTTAGTTCAGAAAAATTGATAGGCGTCCTGTATAAATAGCTCAATTTCAGGTCTTGCTAGCGTGTTCCTTTAAACACGGTTGTACGGATTTTTTTCAAACTCGCCATATTAACTCACTTTTATCTATACTTTTGTATGTAATTATTGTTTTCCGGGCAATAAATGATTTTTTGTAAAAGTTGGAACGGTTTTCTTGAAAATTGTTATATAAATCCAATTTTTTCTCGTGTATTACGTGGTTATTAGAGGGAAATTAACAGTCTTCCTGATTAGGTGGGTCGTCTTCAAATCTCTGAAATTTGTGTTTCAAAAAATAATTCTATCATTTTTTTCTCGTATTTTTTACCTCGCTATATGTAAGCTTCGTTTCATATGTCTTTATAAGTTTCTTTTACTGGAAAAATTTTAGGTTTCTACTTCTTTAGGTCACTTTTCTCTTTTCTGAATTTCTGATCACATTATTTCTCAAAAACGCGTATAATGCGTGTGATAGTGGGTAATGGAAGTCGTGTGGTTTTTTTTTTTTTTTTTTTTTCTTGTGTGCATGTGTTTGGACATAAGTTTTAATTATTATTTAAAATTAATTATTTAAATTTAATTCATTATTTAATTTTAAACATAATTATTTTAATTTAGTTTGATTTAAATTAATTTAAAACATGTTTAATTTATATTAAACATAAATAAACGATTTATTCTCTTATTTAAAAAATATATATATAACTTAAAATGCTTTTTAAATTACCACAAACTAAGAATAATTACTATCAGAAAGCTGTATGGATAAACAATGTAAATTTGAATAATGAAATCATTTAGAATTGTTTTCGAGAACTACGATTTTCTCTATTTCTATTAAAAGACCACTTTGTAAAAGTCCGATACTTGAAGGTATAGTTGGTGTCCTTTTTAGAAAGGTTTCGCTGTATTTTATTGCCTACTGATATATTCTTTTTTTATTTTTTTTTATTTTTTTTAAGTTAAATTCACTCCCCTCATATAGCCGAGACGTTTTTGCTCTCGAAGTTAGAAGACGGGAAGTGCCGGATTCAATCCCATGTAGCACTTGCCAATCTAGAAAGACCAATACCATAATCCATTTTCCCTTATGCACAAATACCTAGCGCAGATAATAGGCCTTAACCTGAATATCATACCATACTTGTAATTTTTATCAAAATATTTTCACATTTAAATTAAACATAAATAAACGATTTATTCTCTTATTTAAAATAAGTTTTAAAAAATCTTAAAAAGCTTTCAAAATTATCATATACTAATAATAATAATTATCAGAATGCTATATAGATAAATTGAGTGAATTTGAATAATTAATATTATTTAGAATTTGTTCCCAGAATTTCGATTTTGTCTATTAAAAAATAACCTTTGTAAAGGTCCAATATTTGAAAGTACGGCTGTTGGCCTTTTTAAGAAGGTTTCGCTGTATTTTATTGCCCACCGATAATTTTTGTGATAATTTTACCCGCGCGGTGCTGCTATCGAAGCTAGAAAACGGGAATTACCGGGTTCGATTCCACGTAGCACATGTCATCCTAGCCTTTGGGAGTTTTCAGTAGTTTTCTTCGAAATTCGCATTAATGTGAGCTATAACCATACACAAAGATCCCATTTAGAAAGCATCTTCCCTTGTGCCCAGGTCCTAGTGCAGACATCTGTTCTTAACCCGATAACATACCTGTATTTTTTTTTTCAAAACACTTTTATATTTGAAAACTACATAAGTGCTTAAAAAAGAAATATATATATATATATATATATATATAAATTATCAATAACTTATCATAGAAATAATATACTGAAATGAAAATAAAACTGAATATGATATAAATAATATTGAAAGTTGAACAATTTGTTCTAGTACGAAAAATTTTTGAAAAACAAAATTATTCCTGAAAAGCTTTTATGATTAAAACAAATTAATATTAATGATTGTCAGAAAGATGTATAGAAAAATCATGCAAATTTGAATAGTTAAAATCATTTAGAATTTGTTTTACAAATTAAGATTTTTTGAACCTCTATTAAAAGGCCACCTCTGTCTAAGTACAATATTTAAAGGTATAATGGATGGCCTTTCTAGAGAGATTTTACAGTATTCCATTTCTCGACCCCACCAGTGGTCGAGAGGTTCTGCTCTCGAAGTTGGAAGACAGGAAGTGCCGGGTTCAATTGCAAATAGCGCTCATCCATTTAGCCGTTCAGATTTTCTCGTGGTTTTCTCCGAAACTCACATAAATACGTGACCCTTAGAAAAGACACCCCCCCCCCCCACACACACACACACCGAGGGCATCTCCCTTAAAAAGAATTCCCTATTATAGCCAATTAGTCTTAATAACATTACTTTCACATTTAAACAGAATATAAGTACGTCAAAACGGAATAATAATAATAATAATAAAACACATTATCAATAACTCACGATAAAAATATTACTAAACTGAAAAATGCATTCTGTTTGATATATGATTTTTTTTTTTTCTTTAGAAAAAAAAAATATTTTTGAAAATATTTCAAAATTAAAATAAACTAATATTAATAATTATCAGAAAGTTATATAGATAAATTATGCAAATAGGTATAATTAAAATCATTATTAAAATGTAGAGTTTGAAGCCTTTTTGAGAGGTTTTACTGGATTTTGTTTCTAATGGATAATTTTTCATAACTGTAATTTTTAGTAGAATATCCCTAGAAGCACACTTTCTCCAAAAGACATCATCAGGATGTCCTATGGATGATAAGGTTATCTGTGGACATCCTATGGACAATTTCAGGATGTATTATGGACAAGGGTGTTGTAAGGGATTTTCACATTTACATGACACATAAGTACTTAAAAAGAAAAAGGAACAGAAAAATCAGAAAAGAAAAAAATAATACATGTATTTTTTTAATTATGTTTTTTGTTAAAGAACATTAAAATAAAAACCTCTTGTCTAATAAAGCATACATTTTTTTTATTACCTACGAATTATAATTTTTTTAAATTAATAATTTCACGCAAAAATACAGAATATCTTTACTTAACAAGATATTTCAATTTGTATTCCGTATTAAAAACACAAATATTAATTTATTATGCTTATTTAATAAATATAATAACCAGAACATTTAATAGGAAGTAAATATTTCAAATAAACTTGTTTCTCCTGATAACAAGACGATTAAAATATATATATATATAAAATAAATGAAATGAAATGAAATGAAAATAAAAATAAAAGAATATTCAGTATTGCTATTTATTTTTAAATGATAAAACGAAATAACTGCATGCGTAGTGCATGCATAAATCAAATTAATAAATACACTTTCTAGTTGTGACAACAGATGGCGCTAGTCATGATACATGCGTCCTGAATAGTTCGTTTCGGGACAGGATTTTACTCTATGCTGTTATCGTACCTGAGGATTGTACTACCTAAGGCTCCTATATTTACGAGCTGGCGCATCAGGCATTTTGTTGCCTTAGGGTTGCCACGTGTACCCAGCTCGTTTCTCTGATAAACAAACGGCAAACATTTTTTTTATCGTCTTACGTTACTTTAAAGTAACTAGCTTTATTATATTTCATAATTTTAGCTAAGTAAACTATGATATGGAAGTTTGTTTAGCAAAAAACTGCTATAATCATTCAAGAAGTGAATATAAAGTGTTCACAGACTGTGTATTTGAGTTTTGGCGACATTTTGTAAAAGAAACAGGAACCGCCTAACGACACATTTTACCCCAGTACATCCATAGGATATCCTCAGAATAAAATGACATCCTGAGAATGTATTGTGAAAAAATGTCCCTAACAGCACAGTTAGGCTTAACTTATCCACAGTACATCTTAAGGACGTTTCTGGGATGCCTTTTCATCCAGAAGACATCTTGAAGATATCCTGGGGAGGCGATGTGCTGTCTGGGGTGTTTTTAGGAATGTTATTGTTGCTTATTGCTCTTATCTTGACCGGATTAGCTTCACATCAAGATTTCTTAAAATCATTAGGGAAGCGATAAGGACGCCAAGCTGGAATTCTGTCCTCTTCTGAGGCAACAAATGGCGGTGATGCGCCGGCCTATTATTTTATTTAGGGGCTCTAGTACTACCATGCACAACACTTACCGTGCCTGTAGTTAATTACAATATACATAGAATGACAATAGAGCAGTTCCTCGTGACGTCATTAATTCAAGGGCCCCCCCTGGTGTAATGCTCCTATATATACGAGCTGGCACATCAGGCATTTCGTTGCTTTAGAGTTGCCACATGTACCCAGAGCGTTTCATTGATAATAAACGGTAGTCCTTACTTTTATCGTCTTGTGTAACTTTAGAGTACTCCTTTTATTATATTTCATAGTTTTAGCTAAATAAAGTACGATATGAGATTTGTTTAACGATAAACTGCTATAATCACTCAAGAAAAGAACATAAAATGTTCAGATTTCTATTAGATAATTTGAGAAGAATAAAAAAATATTACTTATAATTATATTTTACTTTGTATTTCTGACATGTGCTAATGTTAAAATACAGAAAAATGTGTTATTTTAATCATATTATTTATATTAATATTGATAAATCGATTTAAGAAGATATTTTATTACTGTGTATTTGAGTTTAGGAGACGTTTTGCATAAGAAACAGAAACAGCCCTAATAACACATATTTCCAATACAGGATATCCTGATAATGTAATGTAAAAAAAAAATGTGTTGTTAGGAATATTATTTTTGTTTATTGATTTTGTTGACCGATCGTAGCTTCAGATCAAGATTTTTTTAAATCACAAGAAAGTGATAAGGACGCCAAGCGGGAATGCTGCCCTCTCTGAGGCAAAAAATATGGCGAGAATGTGTCGGGCTATATATTTTATGGGGGCTTTACCCTGGCGGTAGGCAGAAAAACAACGATTTTCCCGCGCCTTCCATTGACTTATGCAGTCGGTTGCATTTACAGGCATTTTAATGAGAATGCTACAGCATTCCGAAAGAAAGTAACAGGAAAAAATTGTGGATTAATGCTATAAAACGGGAAAATTGGAGGTCACTTCTTCCTCTAGAATTTGTGGAAAATTTTTTCAATCAAGTAAGAATTCATATTAATAATTACATGCAATAATTTCATAACTATACATTCATTTCCTTTTAGCATAGATTGTATAACTTCTTGTATAACTTGTGTCTTATGCAAGCCATAATAAACATTACTTAAACGTATTTACTTAAAAATATAAATATAATCGAGCATTGGTTAGATTTATTTATGGAAGACTTCCGTAATCGTTAGTAGTACAATTATAATTTCCGTTTTAGGGTGCTACTATGAACACATCGAAATGTTTCGATGATCGAATGTAACATCATGTGACGTAACGTTTCGACGTGAATTTGAATTTTCGATCATATGGTACTCCGAGCCCACTAAGGATAAGAATGGAGTTGGCGAGACGAGAACCGGTTTTCAATAGAGAAAAAGTGAAGTACAGTCGGTAACAAAAGTGTCCGAACACTAGCAAAAATTCCTATGTAAAAAAAGTACACTTCATACGGTTTTGTTCAATAAATCCTTATCGAATCATGTTCTTACACTGACTAAAAACAGGATTCGACAAGGATTTATTTAACAAAACCGTATGAAGTGTACTTTTTTTACATAGGAATTTTTGCTAGTGTTCGGACACTTTTGTTACCGATTGTAACTGTATGAGGTCCTTTTAACTGATGTTCCTTTAACTAAGGCTCCTATATATACGAGCTGGCGCATCAGGTATTTTGTTGCCTTAGGGTTGCCGCATGTACCCAGCGCGTTTCTCTGATAAAAAAACCACAAACGTTTTTTTTATCATCTTACGTTTCTTTAGAGTAACTTATTTTACTATATTTCATAATTTTAGCTAAGTAAACTATGATCTACAAAAAAGACACTTAAAATGTACAAAAAAGCCAAGCTCAAAGAAAGAGAATTGATTAAAGTTGTGTCTAAAAAGGGTGTGATATCAAATTCCCAAGCTTACATTCAAATACTTATTTAATATTCCCTTTTAACTAAATTTTCTTATGTGAATCAAGTGCCTTATGATATGTTGATAGAAATCCTTCTTTCCTGTACTAAATACATCATAGCGTGTTTCTGAAAAATATTATTATTTTTATTTATGTATGATGGGCTTGGCGGCCATCTTTCAAAGTTTTACGTTAGTTTGAATCATAGAATAATAATTATTATTCTATGGTTTATTATTATTCTATGGTTTGAACTCTATAAATCTCATCAATTATAGGATGAGTTGGTTGATTGGTTAGTTAATTGAGTTTTATATCGCACTAGTGCTGCGCAATGAGAAATAATTATAGGATGGGAGGATGGGAGTGCGCCAAACTTAACACTGTTAAAACTTAAATTGATTCAACTTGTGTGCTTAAAAACTCGCTTTTGCGATGTTTTTAATGCATTTTTTTTTCTTTTTTAATCTGAATATTTCAACCCCTGTTGAATGGAATAACCATATTATTTTTACGAGATATTTATTCCAAGAAGCTAAATTCAAATTGGGTAAATATAACGGGGGGTGGAAGCTTCTATGCTTCCCCCCCCCCTCTTCTTCATGTTTTTACGTTAATTTAAATTTTTATATTCTTTATTCCCGGCATTTATAGGATGGAAGTGCACTTAATACTAAAAAATTATAAGAAATCATGTTATCGAAATATTTCCGTCTCTGCTGAATGGAATAGCAAGATTAATTTTATATGAGATATATTTTAAGAAACTTCTTTCAAATTGTGTGAATGTTTATTCATTACTTGAAAGATGGCCGCCAAGCCCATCATACATAAATAAAAATAATAATATTTTTCAGAAACACGCTATGATGTATTTAGTACAGGAAAGAAGGATTTCTATCAACATATCATAAGGCACTTGATTCACATGTGAAAATTTAGTTAAAAGGGAATATTAAATAAGTATTTGAATGTAAGCTTGGGAATTTGATATCACACCCTTTTTAGACACAACTTTAATCAATTCTCTTTCTTTGAGCTTGGCTTTTTTGTACATTTTAAGTGTCTTTTTTGTAGATATCATTTATTTTTTTTAAATAGTTTTTATATTTACTGGAATTAATCTGATACTTTACATCAGATATGTCCTGGATTTCAACTCAGCTTTCGTGCGATGTTGTTCTTTGCGTTAAACTGTATTACAAAGTTTTCTTTGCGTTAAACTTTCCATAATTCTGGTTGCTAGACATTATCCATGGGTTTTCTATGCAGACTAGTATATCGTGTCCATCAGAAAACTTTCTTCTACATTTTCCTATACATATTAACGCAGCACAAATTATTTATTATTTTTTTCATTATGAATGCTGAATATTATCAACTCAGAGAGGTATTGTTGCACAAAATGTCCAACGGAAGTAAATTTTCACCATGCAGATGGCATCCTTTCAGTTCTAAAAAAAAATTACAGTATATGAGCTTCACTTATCGGCCGATAGGCATCGAGATTGAATCAGCATAATGTCTCATAATGGCCTTTTCACATATTACGTTTTGTTTCATTATATGCAACAGAACCTTTCCTTAAATTGCGAAAATCACTGTATAGCAGCGCCACATTAATATATATAATGACCCTCATCTGTCATTCACGATTCCGGTTTACACCGCTTCAAAACAGAGACTTTCGGCAGCCATTTTTTTTTTTTTTTTTTTTTTTTTTTCCGTTTGTAAAATTTAACTTACGAAAACATACATATCATTTTCATACATGTTTTGTATCGCACATATTGTTATTTATTCCTTCTAAAACCTTGAAAAACTATTCAATTGTAATGTTTAAATGTTTAATTAAATATAACGGATCACTGGCTATTATAAACATGAACCTATAAATAGAATTACGTAACTTCATGATTATAAACAACGCAATGCCAAATAAAAACAAACATAAACTGTTGCCATTCAGAAAATACAAATTCCAAATGGACAACTCTTTAATTGCGAATGAACGACTCTTTGACTGTTTCATTAAAAAAAAAAAAAAAAACGCTTAAAATATTTCTAAAACATATGGACAATATTCCTGTGACGTCACAGTAGGTAAAATCGCCGAACACGTGGCCGATATTTTGTAAACAAACTAGATTCAAGATGCTATTTTATTGTTACGCATAACATTTTCCTAAATATTTCTCCAGTGAAACTTAATAATCAGATATCCGTTCAAACAAGAACAAAAGAGAAATGTAAACAACTGAATCGAATGATAAAGTTAAGACTATTCCATATCGTAAAATTGCAGAACATTTTATGTACACACACACACATATATATATATATATATATAATGGATAAAAGATTAATAAGAATATTTTATACAGACACGCATATATATATATAGACATCAAAGCTTAAATAATTAGAATTTCAATCACTTTAATAAAGTAATTTATTAAATGGAACATCCATTTAAATTTGTTAACATGGCAACTTTTAATATTACATATGTTGATTAATATTAAAGTATATTACTAAAACTGGATTAAAAACAAAACAAAGGTATCACTATATCACTCTTACTTCAATTTCATATAATCTGTAACTCTTATAAATAATATTGCAAGATAAAAATTTTCAAGCCACAATGCTTTTCTATGGTAGAGTTGAGGATTGTTTGCCTAACCAGCTGATATTCTTGTAGCCTCGAACCCAAAGTGGGAATATGGTACATTAAAGCCTTAAAAATCTTAAAATATTTGTAAAAACATATTAAAGTCTTTAAATATTTTTATCAAGCTTCATTATTTGTTTACATTGTTCGGTATGATTGGCGTCGAGTTCAGTACGTAAATGTCGCCAGTTGATTTTAGTTTTGAAATTAGTGTAAAGTTATAGTTGGGATAGAATGTTTGGTTGGGCAAGTAAAGGTCACCAGTTGAAATGAGTATTGAAAGTAGGGTAGTCTAAGGTGATAATGTCGAGTCAAGATAAAATGTTCGGTTGAGAATGAGAAAGTCCCTAGCTGGATCCTGGATATTTTGGCGATGTTGTGGGTGAGATAGCTGGTTGGGAGTATAGAGTAGAGGTAAATTTGGGTTAGCATGGAATGTCTGTAATTATTAGATAGTTAGTTAGAAAATACGCAAGCAAAGTGATGACGTCACTGGGCGTCAGTGGATGCAAGAAAAAGATTTCCTATGTTAATCGCCCATTGGATTTTTTGTAAAAAATCATTAAAAATTGAGGAAAATTATTTCCCGATTTTAATTCCCATATTTCGGTATATATATGTATTAGTTATCGTGTGCATGCGTTAGATTAAGTTGTTTTTGCTGTAAAATTGATAAAATTTAAATTTTAAATTTCAAAACTTTAGAAAAATAAAATAGCAAACTTCCATATTCGATTGAAAACATAAGCATTTCATTTCAAAGGATGATATTTACACAATAAATATCCAACTAATATACTAATTAAAAGGAAAATGATAAATATTCTATCATAATTTGAAGTCAAATTTGTTTTCAAATGTCTAAATAAAGTGTCTGATATAAGATACTCATATGTTGCAGCGGAATAGATTTAATATATCTGTCATCCTTGGCGGAAAAAATATATCGCCAAATTATTTGGCGAACATATTTTATTCCTTTCAAAAATCATGGTTATTTTAACAACTTATATTAAGAGAGCGATGAATTATATGAAACAATATTTCGTACAATACATATTACGAAAATAAACATCTGGCATGCATATTTTCGTAGTATGTTTTTAATCGCCAAATACAAAAAACGCCAAAGATGACACAGTTTTGAAATTTAAAATTTTGTCAATTTGACAGCAAAATAACTCAATCTAACACAGGGATACGATAGCATATCTATACCAAAATACGGGTATTAAAATCGGGAAATAATTTTCCTCGATTTTTAATTATTTTTTACAAAAAATACAATGGACGATTAATATAGGGAATCTTTTTCTTGCATCCACGGACGGTCAGTGACGTCACACTTTGCTTACGTATTTGGAAACAGGATCTTCGATAGTCTTAAAAAAAAGTATTTTGGTAAAATGAAGTGAATCGTTATTTACTTCCTCTTACCCATAGGGTCGAGAAAATATTGTTTTAGGGTCAAATTTTCGAACGTGAGTTTTTGTTATACTTACATGTTCTGAGGTCCCCTGAATACGAAAATCACGTTTTTAGCGAATGGTCTCTGTGTCTGTCTGTCTGTCGGTGTGTCTGTTATCAGCATATCTCAAGAACAAATAGTAGCAGAAATTCCAAACTCGGTATTCTAAATGTGTATCAAATAGGGATGCTACAGTAAGCTTTTCGTTACGATGAAGCAAATGGTTCGTGTACAGGGACATTCAAATACATTACGTCTATGGGGGAAATTGCAGGTAAGTAGAATTTAACATCTATAGACTGCATTAACCAAATGAAACGAATACATATTTTTTGTAATAGAGATAGTCAACTGGGAAATTTTTTTTTGTGTATGTAGGAGCCTCGCCTCCCCCCCTGGGGTAGATATCCTCCCTCGAGTGGAGTAAATTTTCATGATGGGTATCTTTCAAAAGAGCTCGCCAATACCTTTAAAACGAATGGTTGAACCATCGATCTACGATAATTTAAAATAAAGTTATTGATTTCTTTCATTTTTAACATTTTTTTTTTTTTTTTTACTTTAATATTGAGAATAAATTCACCTTTTTTTTTTGGATATTTAGTGTTATACTATTTCTCTAATATGGAAATCGTCTGTATTATCATACAAGATAACTTTTTTGAATAATAATTTTAATAAATTATTTTTTTTTTAACTGAATTATTAATAATAATAATGACCCTCATCTGTCATGAACGATTCCGGTTAGACCGCTTCAAAACAGAAACTTTTGGCAGCCATTATTATTATTATTATGATTTTTTTTTTCTTTTTCTGTTTGTTCAACTTACGGAAACATACATATAATATGTTTTGTATCACACCTATTCGTATTTATTTCCTTAAATACCTTAAAAAACTATTCAATTGTAATGTTTAAAGGTCTGAATTAAATATAACGGATCACTGGCTATTATAAACAACACAATACCAGATAAAAACAAACCAAAACTGTTGCCGTTCAGAAAATACAAATTCCAAGTGGACGACTCATTAATTCCAAATGGATGACTCTTTGACCGTTTTATTTAAAAAAAAAAAAAAAAAAAAAAAAAAAAAAAAAAAAAAACCTCTTAAAATATTTCAGAAATATATTAAAGCCTTAAAACTCTTAAAATATTTGTAGAAATATATTTAAAGCCTTTAATTATTTTTATCAAGCTTCATTTTTTTTTTTTTTTTTTTTTTTCCCCAGCATAAAATATAATATGCTAATATGCTTTCACGGACAACAAATAAATAAATTTATAAATAAATAATAAATACAATAAAATAAATTAATTAATTAATTAATTAAATATTAAATTAGCTCATGCATATGAGAAAATGACATCTATAAAATAATAATAATAATAATAATTTTAAATTTTAAAGTTGTCGAAGAGATAAATAGAGTAGGTATTTTCGTTAAAAGAAATAGTTTGTTCGTTCGGTGCAACTTGCACATTAGTCACCTTTAAATATAGTGTCCAGCGAAGCAGGCAAAGCATTCGTGATTCACTACCTTAATTGATTTCACATTCCGTCATTTTTGACGGGGTTATATACTAGTGTCGAGATATTGGTACAAAAGTTGATAAGCACTATAATTTGTAACAATGTAAATTTATTTGTAAATTTATGCAATTCCATGTATTAGTTACTCAGATATAGCCTTCTCTGAAATTGCGGCAATCACTGTATAGCAGCACCATGTTGAGCAATTGACACCAAATATTGATAAACGCTATTATACATCAAGGTTCAATTGCATATAAATTTATATGTAATTCTGAGCAGTAGCTCCTGATATCTAGTTGGAACAAAACTTTCGCCACACACATAGAACACACACACGCAAATAGAAATTTTCTAAAAATAGTCAAATTGTTTTCAGGAGCTCTTACAACGTGTAAATCCATTAAAAACCGAAAGTCGAAATTCATTTCAATAAAATGACAAGCGAAGCGGGCAAAGCCTGCTAGTATACTATATAGAAGGAAGTAGAAATCTTCATGCATCATAATTATCATTGCCAGATTGAATTGAAGGATATTAAAATTGGATACTATATCGTGTACTGACTTTCTTATTCTAAGATATGAAAAATATTAAAAAATCAGCAATTCAAGCTATAGATTTAAAACAAATGTTATTCAAAAATGTATTCATTTCTGTTTTCAGGGATATAAAATTTAAAATTGTACAAAATAATAAAAGCAAAGATTCTTTGGTTAAAAAAAATAACTTATAAAAAGAAAAAGCAGCTCAATTTGAAATTAATATTTTTCGGAAAAACTGAGATGAAGCAATTTCATATTTGGCGATTTATGTCTCTTTGGCGATATTTAACAGTTTTTCAGCAATTAAGATAGGAAATTTTGATTTTTAAAAGCTAAATTTTATAAAAGTTCCTAGATTAAGTAACTGTCTATCTGAAAAACCAGTTTTCAAAGAATTCTGCACATTTATGAATTCTCTAGCTTGTTTTAAAAAAAATTTCTTGAAGAAGAAATTTTTTCAAAAAGTTGTCAAAACATCTAATTTTACGCTAAATTGAAAATGCTCCCATTTTTTTACTTATTAACTTAGAAAGTTTGTTTTTATCTCAAATTAAAGATCTCGTTGATACGAATATTTTACTTTTTGTTTCATTTTACTGCGATATTTGGTTCGTCCAATATTTAAAACTATACGGGGAAAAAATTTGCTGATTTAACATGGGAAAGTTGGTTTCTGTATAATAAGCATTTAACGATCTTGGGTTATTTCTGTCGATTTTATTATTGGCGCGTTCTGCTTTGTGTTAGTGGTAGTTTGTTTGTTTTGCTTTTCTCTGAGCTTGGCTTGGCAAAACGACCGTTTCTGCTTGATCTGGGAGTTTGTTTAGCGTTTAGCGATAAACTGCTATAATCATTCAAGAAGTGAATATAAAGTGTTCGCAGTCTGTGTATTTGAGTTTTGGCGACATTTTGTAACAGAAACCGCCCTAACAACACATCTTACCCCAGTACATCCAGGCCCCGACTTACGGCAGGGCATACGGGGCAAATGCCCTGGGCCCCCCTTCTGGAAGGGGCCCCCCTACAGGCGAATACAGAAATTCTGCAACCTAAAGACCTCTTATGCCACTGCAAGGGGGCCCCCCAGAATAGGCTTGCCCCGGGGCTGCAGGTAGTCTAAGTCGGGCCCTGAGTACATCCATAGGATATCCTCAGAATAAAATGACATCCTGAGAATGTACTGTGAAAAAAATGTGTTTTTAGAAATATTATTGTTGCTTATTGCTCTTATCTTGACCGGATTAGTTTCAGATCAAGATTTCTTAAAATCATTAGGCAAGCGATAAGGACGCCAAGCGGGAATGCTGTCCTCTTCGGAGGCAAAAGAATGGCGGTGATGCGCCGGCCTATTATTGTATTTAGGGGCTCTACCTTTAACTGGGCACCCAAAACATTTGCTTAAATTCTATTGTCGTGAGTGATAAACGTACGAAAATATGATAATTATTAGTAAAATAATTACCACAAATCCTGATTTATCCTTCAAAAATTCTGAGAAATGTTTTTTCTTTAGTGTATCAATCATTTTTTTTTTTTTTTTATAATGAAATAAAAGGAACATTTTAGCGATAAATATTCTTCTTTTCCTTTTCTTTTTTCATGCCGTAAAATTACACAGTGACCTGGAATAACTTTCTTATTTAAAGTTAAATATCACATTGAAAAAGCTAAAAACTTATCAGAAATATATTCTTTACGATTATCTCAAATATAAAATAAATTGGCAAGAACATAGGTTGCTTTCTATATGAAATTGTGATAACGATAAAAATAATTATTTTTATTATTTACTTCTATTCAGAAGAAGAAAGTATTGGATTCGTGAAAATTTTTTATTTCTGGTTTTTAATGCATTTACTACGTTTTCCAATGTCTTGAAAATGATTTGACCATTTTTAAAAATGCATGTCTGTCTATGTATCGTGCTTGTGTTATCAAAATTTTGTGGGTGCTGTATCTCATTAAATAATGGGTGGAATTCCACAAAACTTTAGTTAAATCTTCATATGAATTGGTACTGATTTATTTCGGAGTAAATCGCCCAGCAGATGGCGCTACTATGCATACTACTGCCATTTAAGATAAAGCTATATTTCATCTTCTGTTGTATATAATTTCGTAAAATTTTATATTTAGTTGGATCTTCATGGGAATTTATCCTGGTAACACTTTGTACTAAATTTCCCCAGGTGGCGCTGCTATGCTGTAATTTCTTGCTTGCTTATAAGGAAGGGCAGGCATATAAGTGTAAAAAGGGTTTTAAAAGGGTGACAAAAGGAAACAAAAAATTTGTCAAAAGTGACTTAACCCTTTAAAGTTTACTATATACAGTTGAACCTCTTTAACGTGAATTAGTTTTAACATGAACTGTTTCCACAATGCCCGTCAAAATGAAGATTAGGTTACTTATATAAAAATTAAATATTGATAGTAGGAACTACTGATAACATGAACAAATTTTTTATCCCCCTTGAGATTCACGTTAAGAGATTTTCGTAGTCAAATGTAAAAATACATCATATAGAACTAATTATCATATAAAACTCCTCCGAAGCCTAATTTGAATTGTTTTAACATAGGTTTACATAGCAGTACTCGCTATGATACCTCTTAATTTCCAACCTGTATTTATAGTATTTAATTTCAGGAAAAGAGAAAGTCGTGTGAATGACACACCATATTATTTATTTTAACAATACGATATGCAGAGAAAAAATCAACTTCAGCAGGCAATTTATTCTTATTCAGAAAAAAATCTTTTCCTTTTACTACACAATCTGTATTAGATTTTTATTTATTTTTATAGTAATGTCAGTAAATTACATGCATTTATTTTCTTAAAATAAATAAATAAATAAATGACTGTTTTAAAATATCGAAACGTAACTTATAGCAGTTTTTTTTTTTTTTTTTCATTTTTCTTCATTTATTTATTTCTTTTAAGTCTGATTTGTTTTAAACACATTAAAAGTTAAAACGAACTTTAAAGTATTTAAGTCTGTAGAACTATTCTGCATAGTATTAGAATTATATTTGTAGTTTTTAGCAGTTGGTCAGTGTGTGTGTGTATGTCTGGAATCTTCTGACTATCATATCTCTGAAGCTAATAAAGATAGAAGAACGAAACGTCAGAATTGATACAGGTCTAGTGCACAGACGAATATTCTAAGTTTTGGTGATTATTCGAAAACCGGAAGGAGGTGATTGGAAATCGGAAATAGGACTGAAAGTCCGTATCTCAAAAACGGCTCAAAAGGTCTTCTTCAAAGTTGCTATGTAAACATTGTATTAAATGTCCTTTCGAATGATATAGTTGGTTAGTTCAGGAAAATTAATAGGCGTTCTCTATAAATAGCTCAAATTCAGGTCTCGCAAGTGCGTTCCTTTAAAAACGATTGTATGGATTTTTTTTCAAGCTCGTCATTTTAACTCCCTCTTAAATATCCTCTTGTATGTAATTATTTTTTTCCGGTCAATAATTGAGTATGCTAAGTTTTGGTAAAAGTCGGTATCTCAAAAACTGTTCTAACGATTTTTTTGAAGATTGTTACATAAATGAATTTTAGATATCCTTTCTCATGTACTACTTGGTTATTAGAAAAAAATTAACTCCCATCCTGCTTAGGTAGGTTAATTTTAGATCTTCGAAAGTGTTTTAAAAAATAACTCTACCATTTTTTGAATGATAGAATACTTTACAAATCTTAACACACATGTATTAAGTTTTTCACACCGAAGAAATTTTAGGTTTCTACTTCATTATGCCAGTTTATTTTCTTTTGACCATATTAACTCGAAAAAAAAAAAAAAAAAAAAAAAAACATGTAATAGGTGTAATAGTGGGTAATAGAGGTTGTGTAATTTTTTCACACCAGATTTTTTTGTACTCAGGAGGCCTTAAAACGTGTAAATCAGGAAAAAACTCGATATTGAATTTTTGGACGGAATATAATACTTTCATTACTTACGGCAGTAGGGCATGGAATAAAAAAATTACATATACAGTGTGTAATTTTTACCCAAACACCCCAAACGCACAAAAATTTTATATAGAATATTACTTACAGTTTTCTGAAGATGTTACAAATTGTTATGCAATTCCTGTATATTTCTCACATTGACAATATTGATATCTTTTCCAGATTACAATTCATTTATTTATTTTAAGGACGATGAGATTATTGCTTTAAGAAAAAATAGATTACTTGAAAGCGGTTTTGCTTTTAGTAGCAAGTTAAAAAATATATATATTAAAAACAAGTCGCGCTCTGGTACTCACACTACCGATCGCAGAGCTACAAAGTTTGGCATATGGGTACCTGGGACCCTGCAAATGTGCTTCTCATCGAGATTTTTTCGAATTTCAATTAAAAACACACTTTTATTTGAAAAGCAGTTGTTTTCGGGCACTAGCTGCTTTGCGATGCTTGAAAAACTGTCCGAATTAAAATCCCTTTCGGTGGCAACTGCCTGTTTGGTCACCGATCAAACACCTCTTAATATCGGACCGTAGTGTGATGGTGCCTGAGAGCCTTCATCCGTTTCACAACCTAAAACAACCTGTTCACCCACGATGCAAAGAACATTTGAAAAGTGTGACCATTGGAAAGTCCTCGCTGGAGCCTTCGGCATCCTTATCAGCTTTGCCAGTAACTTTGCACATTTGTAAGTATGCGCAATCGATTTGTCACACCCCAAATCCTTACCACATGCATTTTTAAGACTCTAGCTGTATTTTAATTAAAAATAATAATAATAATTTGCAGCCATCCCATCCTTCCCTGTAACTTTTTCAGAGGTGGATGGGGAGGCGGCAAAAATTTCATACATTTGAAATTAAAGCACCGTTTACACACCTTTCAAGGGACTGTCGTAAAAGGCCGTATAAATGAAAATACGTAAAATGGAAATTAAAATAATTACAAGATAAAAAGAACTTTTTATATATTATGTTTTTAAAATTTTCTGTTGAATCATATAAAGGCTCCCGAAGGCTGCGGGTACCCGAAATAATTAGCTAAAAGTATTAAAAAAAATGCATTGTCATCGTGTTCTGAGCTATTCTGAAAGTGTCAAATGTCTAGCTAGTCGGAAAGTTAGCTAAATAACTTATCTGTTGAATTGCAAAAACGCTGCCGAAGGAAGCAGGGACCCAAAACATTTGGCTAAAAGTATTTAAAAATGCCTTATCACCGTGTTTTGAGCTATTCGGAAAGTTTCAAATGTCTAGCTAGTCGGAAAGTTATATGATTGTTGAATCATATAAACGCTACCTAAGGCAGCGGGGACCGGAAACAATTGACTAAAACTATTTAAAAAATGCATTGTCACCGTGTTCTGAGCTATTCTGAAATTTTCAAATATTTAAAAATCGAGCTAGTCGGAAGTTACATGATTTTTGAATCATATAAACGATTCCGAAGGCTTCAGGTACCCGAAACAATTGACGGAAAATATTAAAAAATGGATTCTTATCGTATTTTGAGCTATTTTAGTTTCTAAATTTCAAATGTCTAGCTAGTCGGAAAGTTAATTAAATAAATTTTGTATTGAGTTATATAAACGCTACCAAAGGCAGCAGGGACCCGAAATAGTTGGCTAAAAGTATTTACAAAATGCATTGCCAGCATATTCTGAGCTATTCTGAAAGTTTCAAATGTCTAGCTAGTCAGCAAGTTAAATACATTTTTTGTTGAATCATATAAACGATACCGAAGGCAGCAGGGACCCGAAATAGTTGGCTAAAAGTATTAAAAATGCATTGTTATCTTGTTTTGAACGATTCTAAAAGTTTCAGATATCTAGCTAGTCGGCAAGTTAGTTAAATAATTTTTCTGTTGAATCATATAAACACTGCCGAAGGCAGCAAGAAGCTAAAAGAGTTAGCTAAAAGTATTTAAAAAATGCATTGTCACCATGTTCTGAACTATTCTGAAAGTTTCATTTGTCTGGCTTGTCGGAAAGTTAGTTAAAAATCGATTGCAATATTTCTGCTGGACACACAAACAAAGACGAATCGAAGTTAATAAAATCATAGTAAAAATATTTCTTTAAATTTAATAACACTGTAGAAACATTTATGTGGAACATTGATTAATGAAGTTTTTAAAGATACTAATATATATTACATTGTAGTAGAATTCATAGTTAAAAAAAGTAAAAAATAAAACAAATAAAATAATGAAAATTTGAGTTTCCGGCAAATGAGTTGTCAGGAAAGAGAGCAGTCGGGCGAGAGAACTCTCTAGAAAACGCATCTGTCGGGAAAGTGAGCTGTCAGGAAAGAGAGCTGTCGGGTAAGTGAGCTGTCATGAAAGTGAGCTGTCGGGAAAGTGAGCCGTCGGGACAGTAAGTTGTCGAGAAAGTGAGTTGTCGGGAAAACGTACCTGTCGGGCAAGTGAGCTGTCATGAAAGTGAGCTGTCAGGAAAGTGAGTTGTCGGGAAAACATACCTGTCGGGAAAGTGAGTTTTCGGGAAACCGTGCCTGTCGGGAAAGTGGCGTCAGGGAACTGATTTGTCGGTAAACTGAGTGTCGGGAAATCGACTTGATACGGGGTCAGTAAAACAGGAGTAAATTTTTGTTTGAGCTCGGCCGGCAAAGCACAATCGACATTTTTATTTCAAACTCTTCAAAAAGAAATCAGTTTTTATTTTTATTTATTTATTTATTTATTTTTTAAGTAAAGGTTTAGAATCTTATTTATAATATAAATACTGAATATGGTGGAAAATTAAAAAAATAGGGTAAGATTGACTTTCTACTGCCTTTTATGTTTAGCGTATTTCGTGAGTGCACTATATCCGCAAAGATTATGGGCTTTCTGTTTACTTCTGCTTATTTGTGTTATCTGTTGCGTAATTCGCTGCTCCATAACACTGCCTGGGTTTAAGTTTGTTATTGAGCATGCAAGTTTCTTTTTTTTTTTTTTTGGGGGGGGGGGGGGGAGGAAGAAAGCATTTGAATCTTCAAATGTATTTCTGATGTTTTTTTTTTTTTTTTTTTTTTGTGGTGGTTTGCTGGTTAAAGGTAATTTCTGTACATACATTAGTTAAATATTCCATATGCCTGACTATTCCAAACTCTGCGACTGTGAATGAATGTTTAATGAAATATGATGAGTACAATGAAGGATATTTTCTATTGTGCATAGTTTGGGAAATAAAGGTGTGCTTGAATAGTATATCAAAAAGAGTTTAATTGCATTTTTTTATGTTTGTCCTGTATGAGTAATGAAAATATGATTCTAACTGAATGTAAGGATAAAACCGTTGACTTTGATGGATGTATAGGAATCATTCTAAAGGGAAAGAAATGAGGCATAATATTCGTCATAATGTAAAGAAAAGGCTGTGGTTTGCTAATAGTCATTTGGGGCCCTAGCATATTCCAATCGACAATTGTCGATTGTAGACAAGAACTGGTCTGTGACGTCACTGTCGATGGCAAGAGCCATACTGGTACTTTATGCATGTCGCATCGACAACTTGTCTACTTTTTTCTTGTCGAATCCACAAGAAATTGTCGTAAGAGATTGTGCTAGTGACAAGCTTGTCGATGCTGATGTTGAAAGGAAAGTAAACATGCAGTTTTATTGAAAATCTGCACACTAACTGCAGTTTGGAAGCAAAAAATGTGCAGATAAAAATATGTTTGCACTAAAACTGTTTATTGTCCCAATTACCTTCAGATTATCTACAGTTTTGTGCAATTTTGAATCTTTTTTGTAGTTTTTCTGCAAATTTTTTTTTGCTGGGGGTGGAAAAAAAAATTAGGCATGGGTGCATCATTAAAGCAGCAAATACACTCTCTTGCCCCTATTAAGAAAATTAAATGGACTTCTGCATTGGGCTTCCTTTGAAATATTGTTTATTAAATTTCGGAGTAGTGCTGCTATCTACCAAAGAGATATACCAAAAGTTCGAAAATTATTTAAAATAAGGGGAAAAAAATATATTGAAATATATTTATATAGAAAAGTATAAAATGTTTGGTTTAAGTGTGAAGCCAATGGATGTTAAAAGGAATAGATAACATCAGACAAGAACAGAGCAGAAGAAATATCATTAACAAGATTTTTCTTCCATTCCGTTCTTGTCTGATGCTTGGAAAATACTCATGTAACTTTGTTTTAAGTTAGCTTTGATTTTTTTAGGTTTTTAGATCTTATTTTTATTTTTATTATTAAAAAATCCCGGCTTTGTTTGGAAGTATAAATTTTTGAAAACAATTGTTATTGTTCTGACTTGTATGTACTTATTATAATATGAACGTAAACACAAAGTTTTTATTCCTTACCTTTTAATACAAGTTTTTCAAAGTAATGTATGCTTTGAAATGATGTATGTATGATTCAGCTGTGGGTGTATACAGAAGTTGTACCTCTAATATTTTATACAGAAAGATTTAAATCAAATAAGTGAGTTTTTCCTGCTGATATTATACTAAAGTGATATTTAAAAATTATTAATTGGTGCAAATCTATTCTCAATTTCATTTGCATTATGCTGTACCTGTGATGTATTTAATAGGTCTACAAGTATAAATAACTCACTAGGTTTTGGATTATTCAAAATTTGCTCATTAAATAAGAAATAGTAAGTAACACACTTATCATAATACCTGATCAAAAATTATAACCAATCTAGCTTAAAAAAAGAAAAAAATTGCTCATAACCTCGAATTGTATCACACATTTGTCTATATAACATTATCTAAGTAAAGTGTGTGTTTCTTAAAATGAAATTTTTGTTTTACTCTCTTTTGTAAATAGTGTTTTTCTGTTGTATCTGAAAGTGAATGTCGTCTCTGTTATTGTGTATATATAGCAGTAGTCACATTTCATTATTAACAAGAAATCTGTTTATATTCGGTTTTATAAATAATTTCCATTTTCTGAATATTTTTGAACCAAATGTGAATAAAATAATTACCCATTTTTGATTAATAGTAGTAAGATTAAATACTTTTTTTTTTTAGTTTTAGAAATTGCATGTTTAATTTATTTAAAATATAATTTTATGTGTATGCATGTTGCTGTTAAACTGACTTATTGTATGAATGAATATACTATCTTGGAGGGGGGGGGGGTGATGTTTGTTAATAATTTGACTAATAAAAACAATTACAGATCATCCAAAAAATTTTTAGGTTGCACTAATGGCGGAGTGTTTCTCCTTTTAAAGCTGGTAGATAGGAGGTGCCAGGTTGAAGCCCGTATAATGCTCATTGGTGCTTATTTTTTTCCTGTAATAATTTGTCTGAATATGAACTTTGTCTGTGCAATTGTGTATAAGTTCTGTAGCTCTAGAAAATGTTCATTTTCAGAACATTTCCTGAAGACCTCCACGTAGTATGGATTTAAAGTTTTTTTACATTATTGTGTGACGTAAGTATGTTACTATTCTTTTTCTTTATTTATTTGCTATGTATTTAATATGTACTTTTAAGAGATGTGCATGTGTTTATATTATGTATTATAATAAATTATTACTCTCTTGCACAAAATGCTAATAAAAACATTGCGTATTGTTGATAATTAATTATATTTTAATAAAATTATTTATTTATTTATTTTTCTTTTAGAAATGAGGTAAATTGTATAATATATTTAAAATATAGGTTTGTGTTTATCCCTGTTATTATTAAAGTTGTTTAGGTACTATCAGTACATAAGTATAATAATTTAGCATTTATTTTCATATCGAAGCAGCTGACTAATAAAAACAATTACAGGTAATAAAAATTTGAATGTTCACTTTTGACAGATTTAATTTTATCTGTTTTTTAATCTAATGTCTGTTTTAATGTATTACATATGCCATTCTGAAATATAATTGTGTCATTAATTTTGCTTAGGAGCATTGTTAATATTATGGAATTACTGAAAACTAAAATACAAAATTTACCCTAATATAATTAATCAGCAAATTAGTATAAAGTAATGTATCAAAGCACAAGGGTAGTAATATTGTAAGTGGAGCATTGTATTTTTTATTATTTATGGTTATAAAGAAATTTCCGGCATTCAAAAATTATCTTAGATTTGTAGACAAAGAACAGTAATTTGTTTTAAAATCATTATTTCAAAGTTGCAAAGTAAAATTCTAACATTTGTAATCTTAACTAGATAGATTTACCTTAAACAATATCCTTTAAAAGTCTTAGCAAATATATTTCAGGTAGCATCGTACCCATCATCAGTGCCGAGGGGTATGATGATGGGTACGATGCTACCCGAAATATATATGCTAAGACTTTTAACCTTCTACACTGTAAAAAAAAACTCGTCGAAAAAACGGAAAAAAATTGTCAGCCAGGACGCCAATCATAACCCGTTTTCTTCACAGAAAAAAAGCGTTTAAAAAAAAAATTGGGAAAATCTGTAAATATTTCCGTAAATACTTCTGTTAAAGCAACGTAATTCTTCTATTAAAACAATGTAATTCTTTTGTGAATTCAACGAACTATGACTGTTTTAAAAACAGAAAACCCATTTTTTTAAACTTTTTTTTTCTGTGAAGTAAACAGATCTCTTTTGTCTTTTAAACAGTGACGTTCTGTTATATTTGCAGAAAAAAATGTTACTTTAACAGAATTATTTTAAATTTCTTACAGAGAAAACATGTATTTTTTACAGAAAAAAGAGAGAGATTTTTCGAAAACTTACAGAGTATTTCTGCTAAAATAACAAGCTCTTTCCTACAAACATAACAGAATTTCACTATTTAAAAAAAAAAAAAAATCTGTTTGCGACACAGAAAAAATTGTTTTTAAAAATGAGTCATATTCTGTAATTTTACAGAGAAATCATGTATTTTTTACATAAATAGATATAGATTTTTCCGTACATTTGCAGAATATATTCATTAGTTTAACTGTTGTTATCTGTAAACATAACGTATAACAACGATTGTTTAAAAACAGAAAACCAGTTTTTAAAATAGATTTTTTCTGTGAAGAATACAATTTTTTACTGGCATCCTGGCTGACAGTTTTTTTTTTCTGTGTGTGGGAGCAAAGATTATGCATTCTTTTTAGGTCAACAAGCTGGCCTAAGTGGTATTTTTCAATAAAACTCACTTGAAAAAACTCAAGTTTTTTTTTTTTTTTTTCAAAATCCTTATTTTAAATTCCACTTTTATTTAACTTAAGCTGCTTATCACACATACTCTCATACGATTAGCAGTATCAAATACTTTCTCCCGAAACCACCTGAAACAGGTTTTTCGAGAGACAAACGGTCGAAAACGCATCGTGTGATAAGTTTCCCTCTCCTACCTTTGTCAATGATGAACTTATGACTGACTAAATCTCCTATGCTAGATGTTAGCTCGTATTCAACCAATCGGAGTGTGAGAAAATCAGTGTGTGTTTAAAACATGAAATAGCGAGCGATTAGTAGCCAATTGTTAACGCCTATTTGAATTAATTTTAGTCTTCAAAATAACCCTACTACCTGATGCTCGATTATTCATAGAGGTATTAGTGTACAGTTCAGAGAGTAGGATCTTCCGTGTGATAGTTGCTTTACAATAAACATATAAATATACACCCAAGAGCCATTACATTATGACCACCCTGTTAATAACATGTAGGAGCACCTTTAGCCCTCAAAACTGCCATCACCCAAGTGTAGGACTGATTCTACAAGGTGCTGATAGGTAGTCTGATGTATCTGGTACCAAGCGTGCACCAACTGGTCCTGCAATTCCTGCACATTGCAAGGGGGTAGAGTGGCAGCACGAATTAGGTTTTCCAGGTGGGACCACAAATGCTCTATTGGATTAATGTCAGGTGAATTTGGAGGCCAAGACATGATTTGAAAGTCACTGGAATGTACCTCGAACCACTCCATGATGATTCGACCCTTATGACATGGTGCATTATCCTGTTGGTAAACACTATCCCCTGTCAGAAATACTGTTGTCATGAATAGGTGAACCTGGTCTGCAACGATGTTCACGTAGTGCACAGACGTCAGGGATTGTTCTATGTTGATTATGGGTTCTAATGTGCTCCATGAAAACATAGCTCACACCATAATACCCCCACCACCGGCTTATCTCCATCCAACTGTGCATGTGGGAGTGAGGGTTTCTTTTGGAAATTGGCGTATTCGCACACAATGTGATGGACCAGAAAACGAGATTCATCAGACTACGCGACTTTCATCCATTCTTCTAATGTCCAATTCCGATGTTTCTTGGCCCATTGCAGACGCAACTGGCGATGACGTTCCGTCAGTGCAGGGACATGAGTAGGCCCATACACAGCAATATACGCTGCACAATGTGTTGAGAAACACTGTCTAGGTCACGACTGTTGTAGCTGGTGGTGATTGCAGCTGTTGTAGCTCTTCGGTCACAGTGAACAATACGTAGCAATATCTGCTCTCCTCTGGAATCAATGCACCATGGACAACACACTGCTGGCCGGCGACTTGTCATTTCACCATCCATACAGTACTTTCGATATGTGTTCACAACAACTGAACATGAACAGCCCACTAAACATGCCGTTTCCGATTTTGATGTTCCCAGTTGCCGAGCCATAATGATTTGACCTTTATCGAAGTCTTATAAATCAGCTGCTTTCTCATTATGTTGCTAATCGCACTATATTTGGACAGACAATGCATAGCCGCTTTATATACTCCAACATCAGCTGCACACGCACAGTAGTTCTGTTCCTGGGTGAGCCCATTGTTACAGATGGAAGGTGGTCATAATGTAATGACTCTTCGGTGTATAACAAATATTATATACATTATTAGAACATGAACAAAGAATTTTGAGAAATATTGGAGGTTCTAAAACTACTCTGTAGAAAAAAAAAATCCTGAAAAATCCCCCATAGAAAAAAATTATAATTATCTTTTTAAAACAGTGTAAAAAATTATATGTATAAAAGCAAAAGAAGAGTTGTTTGTTTATATAATAAAAACTGTGTGACTCAAGGAATGTAAAATATAAATAAAAATCAAATTTAAAAAATAATTCTGTAAACTTTAACACTGCAACACTATTAAGTAATGTAGAGGGACAATAATTAAAACTATTTCATGAGAATCTATTGACTACAAAAAATTTAATAAAGCAACACTAAATAATTATTAAAATCCAGTTTTTTGTTGTAAAGGGCATATAAGCAGAATTTTAGAATATTTAAATAACAGTTATTAATTATAAAAGACTCTGTATTTGGATACATATTAGTAATGAACATATATTATATAGTACATTAACATAGTATGTTAGTAATAAATTATACAACATTATATTTTTATCGTTTATGTTAAAAAAATTTGGTGCATAGTAGTAAATTATACAATATTATATTTTTATCATTTATGTTAAAGAAGTTCGGTGCATTAACATGATCAAGATTTAAAATGTAAAAATATTTAAAGTAAGAAAAATGTAAAAAAAAAATAGTGAAATTTTTACCTAGTAGTCATGTAATTACTATTGTGTTTCTTAGCAATAGGCACTACATTTAAAATTTCTTCCACATGATTTTTTTTTTTTAAATATATATTCTTTAACTTAATGTGACAGGGAAAAAAATGGGAGTACCCTTTTTTTAATTGGGTTAATTATACATGCACTCCTTATTATTATTATTATTTTTTTTTTTTTTTTTTTTTTTTTTCAGTGGCATACTGTTAGAAATGTAAAAAGCCCATACTTTTTAAAAATTAATTAGCTAAAGCTGTAGTTTATGCCTAAAAAGTTTCACAACTAAGTATAATAGAAACGAAGCAAAATGAAGTCAAACTCAAACTACAGTGCATCTCAAAGTCCCACAGGCAGATGATTTTTTTCAAATAACAGTAAAAAAAAATGAAGAGAAAGGAGATCCTAAAAATAATAAGCATATGGAATTAGAATATTAGTGTATCATAGCAAAGAAATTTAGTATAGTTTCATAGAATTTTTCTAAAAATATTAAAACACAAATTCTGTCTTAAAAATACAGACTTTTTGAGTTATTTGGTATTTAAATTCAAATTTTGGATCTATTCCTTTGAATTATCTTGAAAATCCTATTAGGCAAGCTTAGAATTAGAGTATAAAGAATGCATGGCTGAATTAGCACCAACACTCTGCTCTACTTGTTTTAATTTCTGACACAAACTTTATCTATTATTTAAAAAAATAGACAAAAACTTTTTCTTACAGCCACACATTCTCCAACTTCTTGTCCTGAACATGTCTGATAAGAATTTTAAGATAATTAAAAGAAACTGATCCAAAATTTGAATTTAAATACCAAATACTCGAAAAGTTTTCATATTTTTGAGACAGCATTTTTTTTAAAATTCTGTAAAACTTATGCTATGTTTCTTTGTTATAATACACTTATATACCGATTCCATATACTTATTTTTTTTCATGATTATTACTTCAAGTTTTTTAACTGGTACTACTAAAAAATCACCTGTCTCGATAATTTTCAAATGCACTGTATGCCAAAACATATTTACACTTAAACCCCAGAAGCAGAACTTCCTGTATTTATCTGCAGCAAAACAAAATTTGTCTGCAATCCAACATGCCAATATATATATATATTTTAACTACATTTTATCAGCAATATATTCAGAATTTAAAAGCAACAAAAAAAAAAAAAAAAAAAAAAAAAACAAGCAATTAAAATTAAGATATTTATTCAAATTCATAAATACAGCATTTTTATTCAAATAAAATATATTGATTAATGCATGAATATTAACATCTGAATACATCAATTCAGATCGGGAAAAAAAAACAATTAGCATATAAATTTACATCAACATAGTACATCAAGTCACATAAAATACAAATTATCAACACAATCAATTATCCATTCTAACACAGATTTCTTCAAATTCAAAATTTTAGAGTTCATACATTCTTTCTTTTTTAGTTCTGGATTTACTTTCGCCCCTTGATTTGGGTTTATTCCTAGAAAACACCTGTAAAGAAATATTTTACTTTAGCAAGTTAAATAAGAATAACATATTAATTTTTTCCTATATGAATAAATAAAACTATTTTAAACAATAAATAACTGTATGCACCATTAAATTGAAATGACATTCTCAAATTTGATGTCTCATGCCATGTCTGATTTTGATGTTGTCTTGGATGCTTTAGAAAAAAAACTAAACTTAAATCACTCAAACTCAGTTTGGTAGTATATTTAATGATAAAGGGCAAAACTGGAAAAATTCTTTAGTAGCCAGTGGCCAGTACTATCAATTTTATCACTAACCACTTTAAGTTAATAGCTATTTTTTATATCATGAGAGTAGCAATTTTAATATAAAATACTTTTTAAAATAATTTTATTTCAATAGAGTTAAAGTATTTCCTCTTTAAAAATATAGATACAAAAGCTTTAGATGACCTACATTACATAGCTGGCAACTTTGCAGCTTTAAAAATAGGAAGATTTCTACCCACAGAAAGCAAATAGGAATTTAATATATATATAGAGAGAGATGTGAGGTGAGAATATTCTCTGAAGCTCCAAATTCAGAGAATACTCGAGAATATTCTTAAATACTTATGCCATGACAGAAAACATTCAGTAGCAAATAATAAATAATTATACAAATTTAATTTTTTTTAACGCCTATAGATTTGCATTTATAACAAAACCATCACTAAAATTTGACATTTAAAGAGAGTATTCTTTTCATAAAGATTTTCTAAAAAATTAAGAACGTGTTATACCTCATACATTTCAGTTTAAGTTTTGTGCCGAAAGTTAATGAGGCACCAATAAAAAATTGTAGAAAAATGAAAGTGTTTGGCATCACACTGTAAAAAGTAAGGCTTGAAATGCAATCTGGCTGTAGCATGTGATTACGGGGCTCTTCTTTATTAGCTGTATAAATTTTTATGTCTCTACCACATGCAATCAGGGAGATAAAGGTTTTAAAAAATTGCAATTTTTTTTTTTACTTTTTTAGCTATAACATACAAGGTATTAAACCTAGCGCAAAGCTATTTTCAGGAAACCCGATATGCAATATTAGACACAGCATACTGCAATCAAATTGAAGAAATATTAAAAATCTAATAAAATATCAAAGTATTTACTAAATAATTTTTAACTGCACATGTGTAAGATTTAGCAAAATTTTACTCGCATAATTTAATAGCCAAATGTATTGAGCTACTTACATAAAAACTCAAACAAGTATTACAAAACCCCAAACAGAACTTAAAAAATTCTGTGGCATTTAACGAACTGAATGTCAGCTGTTCCCCCCAAAAAATTGATAAGGTAAAAAAGTGAGTAAAACCCCTTATAGTTGAGTTTTTTTGGGGTAGAAAGAAACTGGATAGCAGTTTATTCTATGGCGTAGAACTTCTTGAGTTTACACAACACTTGTCTGGGGTTTTTACATGAGTAGTTCAATACGTTTGGTTATTAAAGTATGCAAATGAAATTTTGCAAAATGTCACACATGCATTGCTAAAAATTTTGTAAAAATTCTCATATCACATCAGATATTTAATATTTTTTTTTATATTTTGATTGCAGTTTGCTGTGTCAAATATTGTATGCCAAGTTTCCTAAAAATAGCTTTGCTCTGGGTTACCTTGCATGTTATAGCAAAAAACGTGAAAATTGTTTTTCTATTTTTTAAAAGAAACCTTTATGTCTCCTTGATTACATGCGGTAGAGACATAAAAATTTTCATAGATAATAAAGAAGAGCCCCATAGCCGCATGCTGCAGCCAGATTGAATATCAAGCCATACTTTTACAGGGTAATGCCAAACACTTTCATTTTTCTCTAATTTTTTACTTGTTCCCCTTTTATTTTTGGCAGAAAACTTTAACAGAAACGTATGAGGTATAACATGCTCTTTACACTCCTAAAGTTTCTAGACGATCTGTTTAGTACTTTTTGAGATATTTTTAAAAAGTTTGAAATCGAAAGTGTCGGGTCATTTATGGTAAGGTAGTGTATGTTCTATTTAAATTAAAAACTAAAATAACAAATAGCTTAAAAATGATATTAATTTTATTTTGTAATTAACTTGTTACACAAAATTTAGAATCAAAGTTAATAGTTAGTTTCATCTTTTGATAACAGATCATTCAAGCTACCTTCTTTATACTGACAACCCATGCAGTTCTTTGTCATCGATATTACTTTGTTTAAAAATTCAACTGTTCCTGTTTTTATTTTAATAATTTATATTGTGCACCACACATGTCAATTTGTCACTTCTCTTTATAGAAAAACAATTTTTTTTTTTTTTACTGTGAACAGTTCCATATAAAAATGTTTATCCTTTAAATACATGTTGAATAAAACCTTTTTTATTTTATACAGATAAGTGTAAAACATTTTAAAGCAAAAACATTAAATAATTAGAAATATTTTTCAATAAATGTCCCCTTTAAAAATAAGTGTCTGTAATGAAATAAAAAAAACTAATTTAATGATTTGTCCCTTTATTACTTGAGATATCACTAGATTTTATCTTCAATAATTTATAAGATTTCACCTTTTAGCCTTGAAGAGGATTTATTTTATTATTATTTTTTTAATATATACAGCTAAATAGATTTAATTATTTAATTAATCTGATTATTTTATTAAAAGAATAATTTCATACATTTTTTAACTTATTGCACATAAATTAATACTTATACAGAGCACAAATTTAAAAATTATCCATTATTATAGCTTCAGTGAGAAAATTCTCGATTATTCTCTTCCAGGAGAATATTCTCGAGAATATTTCTCAGAAAGATTATTCTCGAGAATTTTACAACTCTCTCTCTATATATGTATGCATTTAATCCAGATCAAATTTTGAAGCACACATTTGTCAAATAAAGGGCTTAAAAATTATCCATCGATCGCCACTAAAGTCGTCACTTCTTGTGATCATTAAAAGATTTTAAAAATCGAGCGACGATAGGCAATCGAAGCCTTGTGATTTCCAATCTTTTTCCATCCATGGCATAAATGTCAATGTTCATCTTGCTTTATTATATTCTACAACCTATAAAGAAGTAGAATTGTTCAATATATATCTCACTCATATAATTTTTTGACCCCCCCTTTCCCTCCCCCTAATGATCTGTGATCACACAGCTTATAAAAAGCTTTATAATTTCTAATCATTCTCCATTTGCCGCAAAAATGTAAATAACTATTTTAAACTTACTTTATTAGATTCTAGAATCTGTAAAGAAATAGAATTGTTTAATATCTCGTACTCATAA
The DNA here is from genome assembly GCA_963930645.1 of Salticus scenicus. Taxonomy (NCBI): domain Eukaryota; kingdom Metazoa; phylum Arthropoda; class Arachnida; order Araneae; family Salticidae; genus Salticus; species Salticus scenicus. Next base: position 159,823,197 of record OZ005658.1, read on the forward strand.
TTCTTGTAATCCCCCCCCCCCTCCAACGATTGGCAATCACATGCTCCACTGAAGCCTTGTGATTTACAATCTTCCTCCATCCATAATATAAATGTAAATATTTATTTTAAAATTTAATGTTTAGATTCTAGAACCTATAAAGAAGTATATAGATGTATCCCCCCCCCCATACACACACAGACACATGTGTGCTCCATTTCAACTAACAGTTAATGATCAAATGTCCTGCAAAGCACAATCTCTTTCCATTGTTATCTCCATAGTATTTAGTGTATATTTAACCCATTTAAGATATTTGACAAATGTGTGTATCAAAATTTGATTTGGCTTAAATGTGTATTTTTCAAAAAAATTTGTATTTGCTTTCTTTTGAGTAGAAATCTTCCTTTTTCCTTCCCATTTTAAAGTAGAAATCTCCCTATTTTTAAAGCTACTAATTTGGCAGCTAAGTAAATTATTTTAGGTTGATTTCTTTAGAAATCGACCTATTGCAATCACTTTGTTTATCTATATATATATATATATCTATCTATCTATCTATAATGAAAATTTTGTCATCACGATAACTCCCGAAATAATACTCGAAATCGAACCAAATTTGGACAGTGAACTAATCTTATAAATATCTTAGATGAGTTCGTTAACCAAGTTGCTCCGACTTTTTGTTTTCAAGTGGCAGCCACTTGAAAATTTCAAACCGACATTGTAAAAAGCATATTTAAAGCAAGATTTGCTTGAATTTTGTTGTAAATACAGGTCACATGAGGGTCTCAATGATGTTTATTAATGAAGTTTATCTGCCATTTTCAATAAAGTGGCAGATATTTTAAGTTAAGCGGGACCACTTGAAATCAGGCCACCACTTGAAAATTTAAAATCCCTATAACTTCCAAAATAATACTCCAAATCGAACCAAATTTGAACAGTGTCTTAACTTATCTTATAAATATCTTAGATGAGTTTGTTAACCAAGTTGTTCCGCCATTTTGTTTTCAAGTGGAGACCACTTGAAAATTTCAAATTCAAATTGTAAAAAGCGTATTCCGAATTTTTTTTAATTTTGATGTATACATACATTACACAAGTTTCTCAAATAACTTTATTAATGAACTTTATCCGCCATTTTTAATAAAGTGGCGGATATCTTAAGTTAAGCGGGACCACTTGAAATTAGGCCACCACTTGAAAATTTAAAACCATGATAACTTCCGAAATAATACTCCAAATGGAACCAAATTTGAACAGTGTCTTAACTTATGATATAAATATCTTAGATGAGTTTGTTAACCAAGTTGCTCCGCCATTTTGTTTTCAAGTGGAGACCACTTGAAAATTTCAAATTTAAATTGTAAAAAGCGTATTCCGAAATTGTTTGAATTTTGATGTAAATACAGACCACATAAGGATCTCAATGAAGTTTATTAATAAACTATGTCCGCCATTTTTAATAAAGTGGCAGATATCTTAAGTTAGCGGGACCACTTGAAATCAGGCTACCACTTGAAAATTTTAAATCCCTATAACTTCCGAAAGAATACTCCAAATCGAACCAAATTTAAATAGTGTCTTAACTTATCTTATAAATATCTTGGATGAGTTTGTTAACCAAGTTGCTCCGCCATTTTGTTTTCAAGTGGAGACCACTTGAAAATTTCAAATTCAAATTGTAAAAAGCGTATTCCGAATTTTTTTTTTTAATTTTGATGTATACATAGATTACACAAGTGTCTCAAATAACTTTATTAATGAACTTTATCCGCCATTTTTAATAAAGTGGTGGATATCTTAAGTTAAGCGGGACCGCTTGAAATCAGGCCACCACTTGAAAATTTAAAACCATGATAACTTCCGAAATAATACTCCAAATGGAACCAAATTTGAACAGTGTCTTAACTTATCTTATAAATATCTTACATGAGTTTGTTAACCAAGTTGCTCCGCCATTTTGTTTTCAAGTGGAAACAACTTGAAAATTTCAAATTTAAATTGTAAAAAGCGTATTCCGAAATTGTTTGAATTTTGATGTAAAAACAGACCACATAAGGATCTCAATGAAGTTTATTAATAAACTGTATCCGCCATTTTTAATAAAGTGGCAGATATCTTAAGTTAAGCGCGGTCACTTCATATCAGGCTCCCACTTGAAAATTTAAAATCTCGATAACTTTTGAAATAATACTTCAAATCGAACCATATTTTGACAGTGATATTATCATATAACTATCTTGAATGTTTTCACTAGGCAACTTGTCCCGACATCTTGTGTCTAAGTTCCAGCCACTTGAAATCACACTGCCACTTGAAAATATGCCATCACGATAACTTTTATAATACTAAACTGATTCAAATAAAAGCTGGTTAGTGAACTTTTGGTTCAAATATCTAGGATAAGTTCACTTGATGACTTGATCCGCAATTTTATTTTCAAGTGGCGGCCACTTGAAAATATGTCATTATGGTAACTTTAGTAAGACAGAATCAATTCGCTTGAAATTTGGGTAGTGGATTTATCATTCAAATATCTCAGATAAGTTCGCTAGGCATCTCACTCCACTTTTTTTTACAAGTGGTGCCACCTGAAAATTTGTCATGATTATACTTTTTGAAATTCTGATTTAATTTAAACTAGAACTGGACAATGAACTTATCGTACAAATATACTGGATGATTTCGATGGGCAAGTTGTTTTGCTATTTTGTTTTACAAGTCGCAGCCACTTAGACTGCCACTTGAAAATTTGCCATAATAATAACTTTTGAAACACGGCACTGATTTAAACCACAGTTGGACAGTAACCTATGCTTCAAATATCTTCGATGTGTTTGCTGGAACTTTAGAAATACTTAATCAATTCAAATCAAAGTTGAAAAATGGATTTATCATTCAAACAACAAAAATTTAGAAAATTCACGTAACTCATGAACCAATCACGTTATTGCGTCCATCTTTGGTATATCGATAATAAGTATTTTCTCGCCAAAAGTCGCCATAGGGGAAATGTCGCCAAATTTGGCACCAAATCCATTACATGCGTTACTGGATCTTTTTAATGCGTTTTTAAGGTAAAATTAGACTATTTTAATGCTAAAACAAACTAGAAATGCAGGAAACTAACATTTTATCGACTTACTAAGCCTCTTTGAAAGAATTTCTACCAAAAAAAAATTATTTTCAAATTTGCAACGATATCTTAGATGAGCAACTTTCTCTGCCATTTTTATCGAAGTGGCAGCCACTTAATTTTTCAACACAATGACTTTTGAGATTTTGAATTAATTCGAACTATGTGTGTATAGTAGACTTATTTCACAAATGCATTTCATATATTTGTCAACTTAACCCACCATTTTTTTTCCTAGCGCCGGCCACTTGAAAATTTTAAATTCACATAAAAGTGTATTTAAGAACCGATTTGCTTAAAACTCCATATGTGCATAGCCTACATCAATATTTCTACCAAGTGCTTTAATAATTTGTAGCCGCCATTTTGAAACAAAATGACGGCTACTTGATAAGGAAAAAGAAATCAACCTACCCTTCCGAAAAAGCCGGAAGGTCTTGTTTAATAAAGCAGCTAAGTTTCCATATCTATACTTTTTAAGAGGAAATATTTTAACTCTATTGAAATAAAATCATTTAAAAAAGTGTGTCTTTAGAAATAAGAAAAAATAATAAAACTGCTAACTGTATTTACACATGACCATGTAAAAGGTTGTGATGATGATGAATCAGCTGATTCATTTACTAGAAAATATCCATGTGAACTGTGAATGATAACAGCTTATTTCACTTTTAAGTGAAAGCTTTTTTTTTTTTTTTTTCAATTTGTTTAAAAATAAATTGAAAAAAAAAAAAAAAGTACTACTGAATTATCTGAAAAATAAAAACTTTTGCTGTTATTGTTACAGCCATAAGCAGATTTTAATTTAGGATGTGCAATTTAGAATTTTTAAAATGAGCGTAATTACAAATTACAATTTCTGTGTCCCTGTGTTAATTGTATTATTATATGTATTTCTTATTTTCATATTTTTCTTGTGGTGATTATACCGCAAAATGGTGACAATGCTTTTTGCAGTCTGAAAGAAATAGTCTTATGTGAAATGTGGCCACTAACTTAAAAAAGTGGCTACTAATGAAACTGTCAGTACCGGCCACTGGCCACTAATAAATTTTCCCAGTTTTGCCCTTTATTGTCAAATAGCTTCTTAAATGGGTAAATTATACACTGAATACTATGGAAAGATAATAATGGAAAAAGATTGTGCTTCGCAGGACATTTGATCATTCACCACTAGTAGAAAATGGAGTGGGATGGGAGGGAAGAAAAAATTACATGAATGGGAGATATTAAACAATTCTACCCCTTCATAAGTTCTAGAATAAATTGAATAAAATGAAAATTCAATGAAATGAAAAATTTCCAAAAGTATATTCTCATTCAGGGCATCTACTGACTTGACAGAAAAAAATGCATGATCTATCGACGTATCCAACTTTTCTTTTTTAATAGATAGTTTCTTTTTTTTTTTAACCAATGTAAAACCTTATTAACAAATATATATATATATATATATATATATATAAATAAATAAAGGGGGAAGAATATTTTTTAAGTTATCGTTTAACATTATTAGCAGTTAAAAAAAAAAACTTTAAATTTTATATAATAAAAAATATTTTTACCAATTTCAATATTTAAACTTAATTTGAAGTTTAACTCCACTATTTGGTCGCCGAATATTAAGATATTCGGCCAAACCAAACATTCGGTGTTACTTGCCGAATACCAAAAAGTAACCGAATATTTGGTGCAACTCTAATTAATAACTAATTTATTTTCACAAATTATTTTTAAAATATATATTCTGTGTATCTGAAAATACAGAAAACTGTTAGTGAATTCATTATTAATTTCTAACAAAATAATAAACAAAATTATAATATGAAAGATAATTATGCAAAATAATAATAATATTTACATGCTAATAATGCCTTAGAAATTAAGATGAATAATATATTAAATACAACAATCTCAAGTAATGTTACTGTTGCGTAAACTCCTGAATATTTGCTGTTTTCCATAATAGATATTGAAGTTATATCTTGTAACTAAAAGTGAATTAAGGAGTGATTAATTTTTAAATGAGACACAGGCATTTAATAAAAATAGAAAAGCAATATTTACTAAAAATAGCTTTTTCTTTTTTTTTGGTGGTGGATTTTCTTTTAAGTTCCAGGGTTCAATCTAGGTTTTAATTTTTGGGCCCTTTCTTTGTGAAATTTTTATTTATTGTGAAAAATAAAATATTTTTATGGAAAAAAAAAAAAAAAAAAAAAAAAAAAAACTGTAAAACCTCCTATTTTAAGTAATTCTATATAGTGTTAAATATCAAGTTCATAGAATTTTGAAGAAATTGATTAAAAATAATACTGAAAACATGGAAACATTATTTCACAAAAAGGATCATTTTTATAAATTTGAATTTTGCAAAGGATCTCTTTTTATGATGTGGAATTTTGTAAACTGCTCTTTTTTATGATATGGAATTTTGTGAAGGGGTACAAAAGGGACCCAATTTTTCCCTAGATTGATCCCTGAGTTCCATTATTTAAATACATTTGGAATTCCTTTTACTAGAAAGTTTATTAACATATTACATATATACAGTGGTGTAGCTATGATGGGGCAGTCGTAAGTGGTGTCACCCCTTACATACATTAAGATCAATCTTAAAAATTATAAGAAATAAAACTTGAATTTTTTATATAAGTAAAACCATAATAAAAAAATAAGCAAACTGATGATAAATGAAAATTAATCCCAAAACACACAAGGGCCTTCTTCAGGGGAGCCCCCTCATGTAGGAAATGGAATATGAGAAGTTTCTGACGAAAGGTGAGCTATTTACCCAAAAAAGACACATTTCTAGCCCCCGACTTCTCAAAGATGAAAGCAAGACCATATAGCAAATGAATTGAATTAATAAAAAGCAATTAAATTCATAAATAAAGTACAAAAGTAAATACATCAATATAAAAATACAAAAATATAAGTAAATACAACGACAAACATAAATAGCAAGTAGATCCTCCTTGAAATTTTTGAAAAAATGTACGATGAATTTTGTCATGTAATTGAGTGTGAAAAAGTTTATTGGAAACCTTATTAAATTTTGTATATTTCAAAATGCTTTGTTTAGCAGTGTAGATTATCTTTTTTTATAAATTCACAGTATCCTGATGGAAACCAGTTACTCGAGTGCCTTCGCTAACATTTTTCTATTTATGCTTGAGAGAAAATTTAAAGATATTAAGTTTTATAGATATATTGATGATGTAATAGCAAAAAACTGTGCGAAATATACTGCTGAAATTTATCCCTCCGACCTTATCTTAAACTGTACTGACACTGAAGACAAAATTTCTTTCCTGGATTTAAAAATTCGAAAAATAGGTAAAAAAGTGGTTTATTGGTATTTATGATAAAAGGCACGATTTTAGCTTTAAAGTTTGTAATTTAACGAATTAGTTCTCCCATATTAGTCACAGAGTTTAAAACATTATGTTTACTCAAATTAACATAATTAAAATGATTTGCAATAACCATTTAGACCTAAATTTAGCTCTTGAAAATCTCAAAAATATTTTAGCTGTCAACCACTATCCTGTTTTCCTACTCGATAAATATTTCAATCTTCTTGAATACAATCTAACTTAAGGTTTTTTCTCTATCTTGGGTGACATTAAGAACTGGTAAGTGGTCCTACCAACTGAAGCAGGTTCAGTACTCTTTCTGATTTGGAGGGGGGGGGAAAGGGGGGAACGTTCAATCTTTAAAATATTTTCAATCTACTTGCTATTTAAGTTTGTTCTTGTATTTACTTATATTTTAGAATTTTTATATTGATGTAAACTTTTGTACTTGAATTTTATTGCTTTTTAATGCTTTGTATTCATTTGTTTGCTGTATGGTCTTGCTTTCATCTTTAAGAAGTCGGGGGTTAGAAAAGTTTTTTTTTTTTTTTTGGGGGGGGGGGGGGGGGAAGAATAGCTTATGTTTCATCAGAAACTTCTCATATTCCATTCCCTACATTAAGGGGCTCCCCAGAAGAAGGCCCTTGTGTGTTTTGGGATTAATTTTCATTAATCATCAGTTTGCTTATTTATATATATACATATTCAAATGTCTCTATTAGATTAAAAAATGCAACATGAAATATATTATTCATAGAAAAGATAAATAAGAAATAAGAAAAATGAAGTAAAAAAAGTAATGAAACATAACTTTAAATTTTTTTAAATTATTGTCTACTTTTTATAATATTTCAGGGTTGGCTAGATTTTGCCCGACCCGAAAAAAACCCGAGTGGCTTTTTTCAATAAAACCCACTTGAAAAAAAAAAAAAAACCAAGAGGTTTTTTTCAAAATCCTTGTTTAAAATTGTACTTCTGTCTACCTTACAATAAGCATGCAAATATAAACCAAATATTATATACATTATTAGAACATGAACCAGGATTGTTCGGTTTTCTCCATAGTGGAAATAACCGCTGGAAAAAACCTGGTTAAAACCATCCCGGACAAATTACCATTTTGTCCACTATTAATTATTTGCGAGTACTAAATTAAAAATTATCTTTATTCTTTCCATATATATATAAAACAATTCTTTAATTATATGTGTATAAGTGTGGGGCTCAAGAAATACAGTCACCTGATAGCCATCGGCGACCATTATTTTTTAACTGGCGATGTTTTCAACTTGAAAATTCAACCCTTTTTTTTTTTGTGAAAGAATTGGTCTCAGAATTAGGCTCTGATTCTATTTTCGATGTTGGCTAACTCTTACTGTTTTCATTCCTGCTTCTCTCGCCACTTTGAGACACTTTATTGAATCAATACACCATTAGGGGATTTACACATCTCCCTGAATGTTACAGAACACGGTGTTAAATTATTGCACTGTTTTATGGAATTGGTTTACACTGCTCCTGTTTGCCTATGCTATTGGCCTGATGCTGAATCGTTGTGCCGGTGTAATGATGTATTAATGTTGATGGTGTATTGTTTTAAGGAAAATAATAAAACTGGTTTCATGATGTTAAATTTAAACAGGTGTTTCCTGATGTATCATTATAGCCTAATAAATAATTGATTTTTACGCATAGAATTTTGATTTCTACATTCAAGTAAATTTTAAAATTGAAAAGGAAAAAAAAAAAAAAAAAGAAAGAAAGAAAACGACGAGGATATTTTTTACGGACTACCAGAAATTTTTGTTGGCGACTATATTTTTACAAATTCCTGGAACTGTGTATATAATCAATTTAAATACTTCAAAATAGATATGAATGAAATAGACATGCAAAGTTAACAATATTCAATAAATAAATATATTTGTATTTTTCTAATGGTGGACTGGATGCAAACGTGATAGTTTATAGTTTCAATTTTAATTCCCCTCTCTTTCCCCACTGCTTTCAACTACATTGTCATTTCTTCTCCCATAAGTCATAAATACCTTTTAAAAATTTGTTATTAAGCACGATAAAATTGAATGGCTCACATATCTTTCATGGAATTTTTTACTTTCTGAAAATATACAGATAAGGAAAGTATTGTAATCATGACGAAAGCATAACTTTGTAATGTTGGTGTATCTACATGTTTTGAGGTCCCATGAGTTCATTTTTACTATTTTTACAATGATGTATGTATGTCTGAGTATGAGTGAATATAATATTGTCTAAATGCTTTGTTCAAATCAGCTAAAATTTAGTAAATATATTACTGGTTACTGTAGCACAAACTGTATGCATCTTGAAAAATCTTGCACTTATAGTTTTTTTTTTTTTTTTTTTTACTGGGACACAAAGATAAATTCTTTATTATTATAGCCTAGGGGCTCAAATAATTTAAAGTGTGATAGCATCTGAATTCCTTATTCGATTCAACTGAAACATTATACACATGTTATAAGTCACCGTCGAATGAATTGTGCAGATTTATTTTGAATCTCACAATTTATACTTTTATTACAGGGATACAATGAAAAATTTTGTAATATTATGGCCTATAGTCTGAAATTATTTAAAATGTGATAGCGTCTAAATGCCTCATTTGATTGAGCTTTAAATTTATATACATGTTATAGGTCTATGTCACACAAACTGTATACATTTTGGTGAATCTAGCACTATTAGTTATTTTACAAAGATACATAAAATTTTTTGGATATATTCCATTTTGTTAAACAATATACCAATTGGGAGAAAACAATCAAACACTGATTATAATTTTCTCATTTATTTATTTAATGACTTCTCTTACTTTATTTCATTTAAACAACAGTGAATTACTTAATGTTCAGAAATTCGAGTGGAGTCAATCGACATTTTTATTATTTCTTCTCTTAAAGCTTCTGCATGTTTACTAAATTGGTTTTATATGTATATATGCGCACATTTATATTATTATAGGCATTACTTTTGTAAAATAAATAAATAAAAAATAAATAACTTTTTTATTTGGAAGTAAAATTTTAGTTTTGTATTTTTTTATCTGGAATTTCTATTACCAATTAATAACTTTTTTTTTTTTAACAAAATTAAAATAAGAATATAAAATTATCAAATGATTATGTAAATTTGATTTTTTAAATTCTTGGATAAGAAAATGGCATGTTGGTATTGCAAATAAAATTTTATACAGAATTCAAAGCTTAACTTTGAAAGGACTTGCTGACATAAATTGATAAAAACATTAAATCTACATTTATGAGATTTTTTTTTTTTTTTTTTTTTTTTTTTTTTAATCTAGTATAGAAATCTATAATAATAAAAGAAAAGGTTTGTCTGTCCGTCTGTCTGTTCTTTTTATAAGTTCAGCCCCTACTGAACGCAGAAGTACAAAAATTGACATACGGATGCTCAGGAGCCTTCCCGAGGGGCTCCTGAAAACAGAATTTAAAAATTTTAATTAGTTGTGGAGATATTAATTAAAATGTCCACTCATGTCTAATCTAAAAGCGATCTCAATGATTGAGAATTCACAGCTATTGCATAAAAAAATCTGGAGTGACTCCACTCGACTTTCCGAACATTGAGTAATTAACAGTTTTGTAGATAAAGTAAAGAAAGAGTAGTTGTTAAACAAACAAAAGAGAGAAAACCATAATAGAGTGTTTGAGTATTTTTCTCCATCTATTACACGTTGTTTTATTTAACGCTACTGAACTTTGAGCCCATAGATCATAATGACAAAGAAATTTTCGTTGTGTCCCTGTAAAAACCTATAAATGCTAGATTCACCAAAATGCTTATAGTTAGTGCAACAGTGATTTATAATACTCATATAAATTTTCAGCTGAATTCAATAAGGCGTTTAGATGCTATCGTACTTTTAAAAATTTAGTCCCATAGGCCATAATGATAAAGAATTTTTCTTTGTGTCCCTGTAAAAAAACTGTAAGTGCTAGATTCACCAAAATCTATACAGTTAGTTCAACTGTGATCTATAACATGTGTACAATTTTTTTGCTCGGATTAATAAGGCGTTTAGACACTATCACATTTTTAAAAATTTGGCCCCATAGGCATAATGATAAAGAATTTTTCTTTGTGTCCCTGTAAAAAAACTATAAGTGCTAGATTCTCCAAAATCTATACAGATTGAGTATTTGTGATCTATAATATGTGTATAAAATTTTTGCTCAATTGAATAAGGCGTTTAGATGCTATCGCACTTTTAAGATTTTGCTCCCATAGGCCATAATGATAAAGAATTTTTCTTTGTGTCCCTGTAAAAAAACTATAAGTGCTAGATTCACCAAAATCTATAGGGTTCGTACTATGGTGACTTACAATATGCGTACCAACTTTCAGGTTAATCGAACGAAGCGTTTAGACGCTAGCGTGTTCACAGACATACACACATACACACATACATCATCGTAAAAATAGTGAAAACGGACTCAGGGGACCTCAAAACGTATAGAAACATCAAAATCTCGAATTCGGATTTTTGACATGATTACAATACTTTCCTCACTATAGTGTTCGGAAAGTAAAAAGATATTTTAACGAAGTTAAAAGCAGAAAAAGTGGAAAATAAATTAGAAATATTTGTCCGATCGTTACGATTTCGATACCAAATGAAAGGGGCATTTTTTCTGAATCTAAGTGTGCAAGTGACTTATCGGCACAACAATTAGATTTTTTAAAATTGACTAAAGTATGAATTTTTGTGGCAACATCATTTCAAATGCCAGACTATCGTCTGCCATGAGAAAGGAAATGATTGTAACCAATCAAGATGTTTACAGTGGGGATAAAAATTGCAATTTTCAAATTTTTTCAAATTTTAATTTACGTTACATTTGAATTAATACTCAACGTAGACAGCATATTATAAAGCTACTGTTCAATTTTCATGAAAATATGTGGATAAACAAAAAAATTAGATTAAATTTTGTATTATATTTTACACTATTTTAAATTGAGATATGCCGTTGAAATTTCGTAATATTTGGTTTTAACGCACGATAATTCGATTCTGAATATTTTTGAAAGTGTCATTGTCAGATTTAAGGGGGGTGCTAGGGAGCTGAAGCACCCCCCCCCACCCCCCACCCCGAAAAAAAAAAAAAAAATCTGACATTTACAATTGAATATTGCATTTGTAAATTTTTTATTGGTCTAGAATAACACTTTGAAAAATTTTAGCCCCCCCCCCCCAAAAGTCAAGTTGTGGATCCACCACTGGAAAGTGTAGAATTATTAGGAAGGGCTTGAGGGGGCGGGGGCGAAGGGGCAAAAAAAAAAAAAAAAAAAAGAGTTACAGCATTCGAAATTGTTATTATTAGGTTTTAAGGAAAGATAAATCGACTGTGGATATTTTCAAGTGTAAAATTATTAGAAGGGACGGAAAGGGGGGGAGGGGCAAAAACATAGAAAAGGAACGGTTGTTTCGGAGAAAACAACGGAAAACCCAGAACGCCTTTATTCTTTTATATTTTGCAGAGTTTCGAATTCTGATACTCCTTTCACATTTCATACTATGGATTTTTAAAAGTATTTAGCCCGGAATTACGCAAGTTTCGGAGAAAACCACGAAAAAGTCAGACATAAATCATTTTATAATAGTGTTTATATCATTTTTGTATCTCAGTTTCTAGTTAGCATAATTTCAAAAGTAATATGTCATTTTGAAACTTATTTGATTTGAATTTCAAGAGTAGATGCCACAAATTTCTGTCTCTTTCCATTAACCGACTACCGTAAGTAATGGAATTCGAGATTTCACGTGATTTACACGTTTTAAGGTCTCCTGATTAAGTTTTCTTTTGTATCTCAGCTACTAATTAAAATAATTTCATAAGTAATACATCATTAGAAAGCTTTTTTGATTTGGAATCGAACAGTGGAATACAGAAATGTGTACCGCCAGATGGCGCTGTAGTATTTTAAAACTTCAATATTTCAATTTCTAATTATGATTAAATTATTTTTAATACATCATTCGAAAGATATTTTAAAGTTCTTTTATATTTTTGAAAGTTTTCACCAGATTTACACATTTTGTGATCTCCTGAATCAGTTTTCTTTTGTATCTCAGCTACTAATTAAAATAATTTCATGAGTAATACATCATTTGAAAGCTGTGTTGATCTGGAATGGAACAATAGATTACAGAAATTTCTACTGCCAGATGGCGCTGTAATATTTTTTAATTGCAATATTTCAAATTCTAATTATGATTAAATTATTTCTAATACATCATTCGAAAGATATTTTAAAGTTCTTTTATACTATCAAATGTGGAATTCGAGATTTCACCTGATTTACAATTTTAAGGTGTCCTGATCAGGTTTTCTTTTGCATCTCAGCTAATTGAGTAAGACCGTTCAAAATTGGTATATGTAAGTTAATTAGGAGGGGCTGGAAGGGTGGGGAAGGAATAGGCGTGCAGCGCGCACAAGACTACGATGCCGAAGGCAGTGGGGACCCAGTCCGACAATTTACCTGATGAGAAATGATTATTTTAATTTTCTTTTCTTTAGAGTTTGATTTCAGAAGAAATATGTGCGCTCATCGCACATATATCTTAACATTTGCGTGCGCACGGGTCTGCGTGGCCGAAGGCAGTGGGGTCCCAGTGTGAGTTTTTACCCGATGCTAAATGATATATTTTTTAATTCCTTTTCTTAAGAATGAAAGTTTATGAGTAATAACATGGAATTTTGAGAAGTCATAAGGATGGTGAAGGAATATGTGCGTGCAGCGCACGGGTCTACGCTGCCAAAGGCAGTGGGGACCCGGTGCGACATTTTTCCCGATCAGAATTTTTTTTCTCTTTTTTTATCACATGATAAAAATTAATGCAATTTTGAGAATTCATTAATTATTGTGATTCATTTAAAAATAGTGACTAGCGAAGCGGGCGTAGCCTGCTAGTGTTAAATAAATATGATATTTCCATGTTAAGTACAAAATGACAAAGAAATAACTTGAATTATTTTTAAGATTATTATAATATATGATTATAATCAATCACGTTGATCGTGAAAAACTTTAATATTGAAAATGGTCAGTGTTGGGGGGTTAAGTTATTCTTTATTTTTAACTGTCAACATTATGTATGAAATCTTTTTCTGGCTACGGCTTCCTTTATTTGTTTTGTTTCTAAATAACTTTTTTTTTTCTCTCTCTCTTAATATCCAATATGGTAATGTTAATAATAGTCCACAACAGATTTACTTATTTACATTTGCAAACTATACATAACTAATATAATTATCATTTTCTTTGATTTTTTTTTTTTTTTTTTTTATTGGTCATGATTAAAATGAAATTACACTTTTCATTAATTAAATTACTAGTTTCTAATAAAATATTTCTATTGCTAAAATTGCTAATTCAAAGTTAAAAGTACAATTTATTGCTTTAACAGAATATTTTTATGCAGCGAATATGTACAGTTGAATGGATTTTATTTTGTCCAGTTTCATGTGTTTTTTTCCAGTTTTGTCCAGGTTCCCGGACTTTTGACAAAAAAGTGGACAAAATAACAACCCTGACATGAACAAAGAATTTTCAGAAACATTAGAGATGCTCAAACTGCTGTATAGAAAAAAATCCTGAAAAATTCACCGCAAATATATATATATACATATATATAATTATCTTATTGAAACAAAATAAAAAATTATATTAAAAAAACAAAAGCAAGAAAAAATGGTTGTTTTTCAGTATAAAGAAAACTATAGGACTCAAGGAATGTAAAATATAAATAAATATAAATAAAATTTAAAAATTTCTGAAAACTTTATTTAACAGTGCAACACTCATGTAATGTAGAGGGACAATAATTTAAAACGTTTTATGAAAATCGATTAACTACAAAAAGTTCAATAAAGCAACATGAAATCATTATTAAAATTCAATTTTTTGTTGTAAAAGGCAGATAAAATTTTTTTTAGAATATTTAAAGTACAATTATTTAATACTTAAAATTTCTTTATAACTTAATCATAAAAAGACTTTAGAAATTTTAAAATTAAAATTAAATCTTTAAAATTTCAATTTTAATGAATAAATAATTTTTTTTTACATTATGTTATTATGAATGATATATTTAATATTTAAAAAAAGAAACAATGAAAATATTCCTTAAAACTCTGATAAAATCCAAAAATACTCTGAAAAAAAAACCCTTATTAAACCCGATAAAACCCTGTTTATCTGAAAAAAAAAAAAAAAAAAAAAAAAAAAAAAAAAAACGGGATATTTTCCAACCCTGTAATATTTACATACACAAGCAACATAATAAGCAAAGTCCAACAAGTTATGGAAAGTCTTTTAATAGATACTCCCTTGTGCTTAATTAACACTTCTCAGATAAACTGGAGTGGAAGGTTGGTAATCAACCTTCCACTCCAGTTTATCTGAAATGAATTTTCAAGGTTAACATGAATAAAAAAATTTCTAAGTTAACATTAACACTCCTCATTGACTAGTGATCTAGATAACACAGCAATATTGGTCCACTCAGTATCACCTGAAATTGATGAGCTTCGGTAAAGATCACTTTTTTACAAATCTTATCCAGTATTGCCCATCTTAAATTTTGTAAAAAGTGGAATAACATATCAGCACAATAAAACATGTGTTTAAAAAAAAAAAAAAAAAAAAAAAAAAAAAAAAAAAAAACATTAGCTAGCAATCAACATTTAATAACATTGACTGATGGTGGAAAATGGGAAAAGGGGGATGGGGTTTAAAAAGTAGTTCATGAGTGAGAAATATTAAACACAATTCTTCTTCTTTATGGGTTATAGAATATCATAAAGTAAGTTTAAAATTAATATTGGCATTTTTGTTGTGGATGGATTCCAGAAAATTCCAGATTTTTAAAAAATGAAAACAGAATACTAGTAAATAAAATCATTAATTCTCATAACAATTTTTCTTATATAATAAAATGGTATTCAGCTGCTGGCAATGATATGTAGAGTCTCTGAGAGCTAGAAAACTTACACAGGCACCTTCTTAAGTAGATTATTCAACCCCCATACATGCAAAACAGTCATTAAAAATTATAATAATTTTCTTGTTTCATACATATTTAAAAATTATTAAATTCTATGTTTTGTTTATTAATGTATTTTTAAACTGAATAATTATTCATATGTTTCTTTGAATATTTTTGTTTACTCATAGCTTTTAATGTGCTAGTTTTATTTTACAAAACATTTGTAATTTAGAGACTGAAAATTTTCGGTAAATTTTCCGGAAAACCCACATTTCTAGCAGGGTTGTTATTTTGTCCACTTTTTTGTCAAAAGTCCGGGACGCCGGACAAAACTGGAAAAAAACACACGGAACTGGACAAAATAAAATCCATTGAACTGTACATGTTCAGTACGTAAAAGTATTCTGTTAAAACAATAAATTGCAGTTTTAACTTTAAATTAGCACTTTTAGCAATAGAAATATTTTATTAAAAATTAATAATTTAATTAATGAAAAGTATCATTTAATTTTAATCATGTTAAAAAAAAACATGAAGAAAATGCTAATTACATTGGTTATGTACAGTTTGTAGATGTAACAAAGTAAATCTGTTGTGGTGGACTATTATAATAATATCATACTGGATATTAAGAGAAAAAAAAAGTTATTTAATGCTACATCTAAATCTTTAAAAACAAAATAAATAGACATGGCTGTTTAGACAGAAAAAGATTTCATGCATAATGTTGAGTTATCTTCAGTACATAATGTTGACAATTAAAAAAAATAAAATAAAATAAAATAAGAGACTATTTTCAATATTAAAGTTTTTCACAAACGACATGATTGATTAATACAATACATAGACGATTATAATCTTAAAAATAATTTAAGTTGTTTCTTTGTTATTTTGTACTTAACATGGAAATATCTGATTTAACATTTCTATACTAGGTTTAAAAAAAAAAAAAATCTCATAAATGTAAATAGAATGTTTTTATGAATTTATGTCCGCAAGTCCTTTCAAAGCAAAGCTTTCATTTCTATATAACATTTCATTTGCAATACCAACATGCCACTTTTTTTTTATCCAAGAATTTAAAAGATCAAATTTACATACTTAATCATTTGATAATTTTATATTCTTATTTTAATTTTGTAAAAAAAAAATATTACTTGGTAATAGAAATTCCAGATGAAAAATATACAAAATTAAATTTTACTTCCACATAGAAAACTTATTTTTCACAAAAGTAATGTCTTTAATAATGTAAATGTGACATATGTATATGACTGTATATATAGATGTATATATATATATATATATAATCAATTTGATAAATATGCAGAAGCTTTAAGAGAAATAATAAAAATGTTGAATGAGTCCAGTCGAATTTCGGAACATTAAGTAATTCACTGTTATTTAAATAAAATTAAGTAAGAGAAGTTATTAAATAAACAAACGAGAAAATTATAATAAGTGTTTGATTCCCAGATAGTATATTGTTTAATGGGATGGTATGTATCCAAATTCTTTTGTGCATCTCTGTAAAAGAACTAATAGTGTTAGCTTCACCAAAATGTATATAGTTTGTGTGGTATATAATCAGATGAGGCATTCAGGCGCCATTATGTTTTAAATAATTTTCAGACTATATATTATTACAGAATTTTTAGTTATTTCCCTGTAAAAAAAAAATTATAAATGCTAGATTCACCAAAATAAATCTATTCAATTCATTCAACAGTGACCTATAACATGTATATAAAGTTTCAGTTGAATTAATTAAGGAATTTAGATGCTATCACACTTTAAATTATCTGAGCCCATAGGCTATAATGATAAAGAATTTATCTTTGTGTCCTGTTAAAGGAAAAAAATCTGTGCTGGATTCTCCAAGATGTATACAGTTTGTGCTACGATAACCTATAACATATATACTAATTTTTAGCTCATTTGAACAAAGCATTTAGACAATATTGTGTTCACTCTACTCAGACATACATACATAATTGTAAAAATAACAAAAATGAACTCATGGGATCTCAAAACATATAGATACCACTAACATCACAAAATAAAATTTTTGTCATGATTACTAGGGCTGGACGATGTCAGGAATTTAATATCATGATATATCGTCATCCTCATATCACGATATTCTGATATATCGATATCACGACAAATTCAAATAAAATATTATATAGTTATTAAAACATTATAGTAATTATTAAATTAGCTATTAAATAATTATAATTAATAAATAAGCAAAATTCTGTAAATTGGCATATTTATTAAAATATAGGCAGAGAAATACAGAAAATATTTTAACACCTTGACTGATAAGCTGCGAAATAACTCATAGTTAAACTACGACTAAACTCATAGCTTGGTAAACAATGAAATAAAATTTTCTAATGAAAAATTGTTTAATGCAACGATCATTTAGTATACCAGATATAAACGCTACTTTCTACAGGTGAACTATCAGAATCATTCATTTCACTGTATGTACGTATAGCTTCTTTGAAATGTACTCACTAAATTTTAATGGATGGCGCACTTTCAAATGAGAAAGTAAGTTTGTTGTACTCCCTCCTTTTGTACATACATATTTTTTGCAGATTTTATAAATTGCCACATCAGTGTTAATAACAGTACCATGCTCATTGGCAGGTATGCCAAAAGTGACCAAACCTGACTTTTAGTCTTTGATTTAGATACCAAAACCAAATGATAATATTCTAAAGAATCAATAGTAGCTATGCCTCTTTGTCATTTTAAAAATTGAAGATTTTAAATTAATAAATACCAAAAAAAAAAAAAGTATATATTTAAATATTGCTTATTTTAAAAGAATTTCAACAAAAACAGACCATAAAATACTGATTGGTTTGTAGAAATTTTCGATCGTTCATCTAGTTTTAATATATTCATTTATGATTCAATCATTAATTAGCATCATGAATTATGTATATCACTAAAAAATTTTTTTTTTAATAATTATATAGAACAAAGAATTCTGTTTATAAATTTCATTTATAGAATAAATTTAGACAAGATTAATTAATTAGCATTGGAAATATACCATTAATTAAATTATATACATGTAAACCTTTTCTTTTAAAAAATATTTTTAGAAGAAAAAAGAAAAACTATTGCAGATACAAAATGATAGATTTTTATTAATTTACTCTCTTTAATCTTTATATAAGATTCATTGTAACTCAATACTTATCATTCATTTATTTATTAATATCGAAAAATCGGCAATCTGAATCTTTCCACCAATTATAATAATCAAATTATGAGTCCAATCAAACAATAAAAATTTAACATGCTTGTTCCCCGCCGTCCTGTAATATTCAATCATGATCTCTGGCGATCGTCATCATCAGTAATATGAGTAAGCAAAGAGTATTTTCCCTTCTTGAGTGTTTATCAGCTATTCTGCACAATCGTGATGTTTCTGATTATATTCATGAATATTGCCCGCGCCGCTGTGAGTGAGTGAATGTGAGTCGCCGCTGTAATTTAGTGAGTGAATGTATGAGTTTATTTGATTAAGGAATCAGAAATCAATTATATGATTGCGATGATAAAGCGTATTGCCATTGCCGACTCGATTTACTCATGAGTAGTGGGGATGATTACGCACTTTGATATTTCGATTTCATTTATGAATGCGATATGGACATGATGTTGAGTTTTTAGTGAAATATTGTGAAATAAATCTTGAATGATTGAAAAGAAAGAATAGATTCTTTGATTGAAACAATATTAAAGTGTGACTATCGTTAAAAAAAATTGATCTCTAAAGCAAGTTTTTTTTTTTTTCTGTTTTAGGAATGAGATTTGCTGCAGGCTTGCTTTATTAGAACAAATAATAATATTTTAACCCTCAATCAACTTTTTTCTTCAAAATATCAACGAAGAAAATTTGGATAATATAAAATCCCACATCTTCTCTTTACTAATGCTCAGAGCTTACTTGAGCCGTTTTTTACTTTCTTCTATACTCAATACAAGAAAGTATGGGATTCATAAAAATTTTTGACTTACGGTTTTCTATGGATTTACACGTTTTGAGAGATCCAGAACACAGTTTGACCATTTTTAGAAAATGGGTGTGACAAAAATTTTGTGGTGAATATATATACAGTACTACTGCACCGAATTGAATATAAATTTATGATGTAAATGCACCTTAACATAAATTAGTGTTTATCCACTTTTGGTGCCGATTGGTCAACAGGTGGCGCTGCTATACAGCGATTTCCGCTGTTTCAGGAATTACAGCATGGAATTGCAATAAATTTATATGTAGATGCCCCTTAACATATGTTAGTGCCTATCAACTTTTGGTGTCAACTGCCCAACAGGTGGCACTGCTATACAGCGATTTCTGTTATTTCAGGGGAGGCTATATCTCAGTAATTACCGCACAGAATTGCATATAAATTTATATGCAGATGCACCTTGACATTTATTAGTTTCTGTCAACTTTTAATGCCAATCGCTCTAAAGATGGCGCTGCTATACAGCGATTTCCGCAGTATAAGTGAGGGCTGTATCTCAGGTTCTATTGCGTGTAATTGAACTAGATATATGAAAAGACCATTATGATAATACAATTTGGGTGCATATCTGCCGATAGGTGGCGCTGCGGTACAGCAATATTCTGCAAAAACGGGAAGGTTGTCATTTTAAATTTAATAGGCACTACATTTTTTTTTTAAAATCTTGTTTCTAATCCATTTAAGTTAAAATTGAAATTTCCCCCCAAAGTAATATATCTTTATTAAGGGCAATTTTAGCAGCAGGGTAATGAAAAAAATTTATTGCTTCTAAAACAGTGATATATGATATAATATAAAATCATTATCATTGCACAACAAACCTAAATATTTCATCAATGAATAAAAATACATGTAGTAAGTTCTGATAAATGGACATCAAAAATATTATTGTATTTTTTTTTCCCTTTTTAGCATTCCATAAATTAATAAGAATTAATTCTACTTTTTTAGAACATTAGTAATTTTCTGTCATTTTTAATTTTTTCATAAAACATCCAAATTTACAAAAATTGGATAAAAACAGTAACAACAACCCCTCCGCTCCCCTTGAAAAAATAAATAAATAAATAAATAAAAATAAAAACTGTTCTCCTCACCATGAAATCTATGTATGTAAAACTTTAATTCATCTTTAATGCATGCAATTTCTATTTTTATTCATCCCTATTGTTAGGTAAAAGATGAAAATAAGAAATTATATTGTCTATACATAGCCGATATATCGTGACCTGTGGTTGATCAATATCGATTATCATGATTTGTGTTAGATATCGATATTTGGCGATATATCGATATATCATCCAGCCCTAATGATTACAATACTTTCCTTACCTATGTATTTTCAGAAAGTAAAAAATTCCATGAAAGATATGTGAACCATTCATTTCATCATGCTTAATAACAGATTTTTAAAAGGTATTTACGACTATGAGAAAGGAGATGACAATGTATTTGAAAGCAGTAGGGGAAAAAAAGAGGAATTAAAATTGAAACTACATCACTTTTGCATCCAATCTACTCTTAGGAAAATAGATATGTTTATTTATTAAATATTGTTAACTTTGCATGTCTATTTCAATCATTCATGTCTATTTTGAAATATTTAGATTGATTATATTTACATACACAGGGTTCAGGAATTTGTAAAAAAAAAAAAAAAAGGTCGCTAACAAAAAATTCTGGTAACCTGTAAAAAATATTCTCCACCTTTTTTTTTTTTTTTTTTTTTTTTTTTTCAGTTTCAAAATTTACTTGAATAATAGAAATTAAGATTCTATATATAAAAACCAATTTTTAATTAGGCTTGAATGATTTTTTTTTCTTTCTTCTTTTTACATCAGGAAACACCTGTTTAAATTTAACATCATGAAACTGGTTTTATTATTTTCATTAAACCAATACACTATCTACATTAATACATCATTACACAGGTACAATGATTCAGCACCAGGTCGATAGCATGCACAGATGGGAGCAGTGTAAACCAATTCCTTGAAACAGTGTAATAACTTAACACAAGTCATGATACATGCACGGAGATGTGTAAATCCCCTAATTCAACACAGTGTGTCAAAAAGTGGTGAGAGAAGCAGGAATCAAAACAGCGAAAGTTAGCAAGATTCTGGGACTAATTCTTTCACCAAAATATATATATTAAAAAAATAAATAAATAAAGTTGAAAACATTATTGCTAGTTAAAAAATATTGGTTGCAAGTGATGACCAGGTGATTGTATTTTACAAGCTCTGCACATACACATATTGATAAAGAATTGTTTTATATATATGGAAAGAATAGAGATGATTTTTAATTTAGTACTCGCAAATAATTAATAGTGGACAAAACGGTATTTTGTCCGGGACGGTTTTAACCAGGTTTTTTCCACTATGAAAAAAAACGAACAACCCTGATTTCTAGTTTCAATCCCAGTGGCAGAAAGTTTTGTAGCTGTCTGCGACAGGCTTTTAAAATTTCATAATCTGTCTGCAAAATTTGTGTGTATCACAATCAGGGGTGAAAATGGCTTACACTCAAAAAGCCTGAAAGCTGATTTGGGGGGGGGCTTAACATCAGTGGTGATCTCGTGCAACAATACACGAATACAATTTTACTGCAGAACAATGTAGTATAAGCAATTGTGTGTATTCATTCAATTCATCTCATTCAATTAAATATTTTATAGCAATGTTTGACACAACACAATATAAATAGTTAAAAATAATAAAAGTATTAGTTTTGATTCAGAAATTTTTTTAAGTGAATTGTTATTCTAAAGTTGCAGACAAATGTTTTTATCAGTACAGACTAAAACTATCCACAAGCCGTTTTTCTGTGTCCACGACTATGTCGCAGTGTTTCTGCCACTGGGGCTTCAATAAATGAAAATGAAATGACATTTAGGTACTACATCAAATGTTTAAAAAAAGGTATTAAAGTGAAATTAAATGAAAAATTGCAAAGGATATACAATATTAACAATTTTAAAGAAAAGTAAAAAATAAAAATATTACCTCAAAAGTTTCACTGGCCTCGCACACAGTCCTGCATCAGGTTGGGCACTCGACGGCTACCTGCAAATTTGTAAAATTTTATAAAACTAAAAAATTTAATCAGAAAAAACAAATGTAATACAACATCATGCATTTTGCATAAAATATTTAATTTAAAAATCAACCCTTTTTGCATTATAATGTAATTGCTGATTTTTAAGAGAGCAATATTGATTAATTAAACAGAAATTGTTGAGTTTGGTTTTGGCTTTTCAAATTGTAAACATAATTAAAAATTATTTTATGAGTGCCATTGTTTACACTAGAAAAATTAAATTACACTGCAATCTTACTTACATTTTAGAATATTTTATTATGAATGTTGATATAATTTTTAAAGTAATTCCATCTAAACTTTTAATTAAAAATCAATTAACTATGTTACAAAAAAAATATATGTACTATGAACATTTTTTCAAACATGTCAGAGAAAAAAAATGTAAAGTATCACAGGAAGAAAAAATTGATCCAATATTACAATACCATTTAATAAGTAAAAATCCCTTTATGAAATTTAAAAAGTATTTTTTCAAACATGTCAGATGTCAGAGAAAAAATGTAAAGTATCACAGGAAGAAACAATTGATCCAATATTACATTACCATTCAATAAGTAAAAGTCCCTTTATGAAATTTAAAAAGTAAACAAAATTCAGAATCAACAGTGAAAGCAACGATACCCAGTTTATTCAAAACAAATTTAGCGATATTGGAACAACTATAGTACTTTCCCACAGCTGAATTTGGCGATTATGGCTAATTCATAAATCTAAAAATCATATAGCATAAATGATAAAATCATAAGCTAAATTATAAATCAAAAATCCAAAATAAATAGCATGCAGGCTGCCATATAGCATATCACAAACAGTTCAGAACGACATCGTCATCGTTCAAATCGGCGCCAAAGAAAAATCGCTAAATTCAGCTGTGGGGAAATACTATAGTTGTACCGCGATATTCAACAACAAATATTATATTTATGAACTTACCTTCATAATTAAAATGGAAAAATATCCATGATTAACGAAGAACGAACAGGGCCGGCAGAATCCATGTCTCTTTCAAATCAAAAACAGTGCTACGCTACGTTGCCACTAAAAAAAGAAATAGATTTGCCATGAAAAATCTTTGAGCTTCAGATTGAATGGGTTTTATACGCCGTAAGTAAATTTGATAAATAATAGCTTGATAAACCAATTAATATTTGTATGAAGGAAGGTATTTTTTTAATTCAAGGTCATTTCGCTTAAGCTCTTGACGTAGTAGATATTTTTCAGTCAGCAGCGCCGACTTTGAAAAATTTCTGGGGGGGCTCGAACCAAGGCCGTAGCCAGGATTATTTTTTGAGGGTGGGGGGCATCACATTTCTAATACAAGGTCATCAAATATGGTGTAATAATGTACACACGCTTACCCAAGGAAAAGAACATATGCACACACAAACAACGGCCTGATTAACACAGGGGCACGTGCCAGGGGCTCTGAGTAGCAAAGGGCCCCAAAACTGGACCTGAAAATGCCATCATAATCTTTGCCATTTAGTTTATGTAAATCGAATTTATATGGCAGTAACTTTTGTAAAAATAGTTATATTACTTTGCATCGATGTTTCTGAAAACTTTTGCTCCTCATGCACAAACCATAAGTGTAGCACAGTAAAGGGAATCATCTTCCTCTGAACTCACCCCGCGCCCCATACAGAGACTTTCAGCATCTCTTGTTTTTCTTTCTTTTTTTCTTAGTCGATTTATGTCCATTTTCAATTGCAACAACCTTACTTTACAGCTATGATTTTGGTAAAAAAACTAAATAAGAAATAGAGGAAAGAATTTCTTGTTTAATAGAGAATCAGTATTCAAAATTTCTGGGGGGGCTGATCCCTTACAGAAAATTTTCTGGGGGGGCTCGAGCCCTCAAGCCCCCACATAGTCGGCGCCACTGTTTTCAGTCATTCATACGGTAGGCTGACGAGATCAAAGTACCTTTATAATAGAGAGCGTTAAAAATTGCGACAATTATCAATTTTTCATTCCTAATAAATAAGGACAAAAAATAAAGTATTATTGATTAATAATTTACTTTCTTAAAACTTACAAAAATGCCTTTAAAAAAAAAAAGTCCCCATTTGTCCCCAAAAAAATGTGAACATTTGGTTAGCTTATCATACACGGGGAACAAATGTCCCCATTTTCCGGGGAATGTCTCCAATTTCGAAGGAAAATAATTTATAAAAGTAATACTTTTATAATTTGTACTGGAATACATAAAAGACAGTTTTGTGATCACCATAACAAACTAATTTTATAATGTTTCAAAAGACTTTTTAAGGTTTTTTTTTTTTTTACTTTCTCCTACATTCAAAAGAATATTGGTAAAAAGTTTCAACTCTTGATTTTTGATGGATTCACATGCTTTGATAATCTCGAGCATGATTGCATGATATAACTGTATTTATACTTTCTTCTGTATACCTAAGAAGAAAATGATGGATTCGTGAAAGTTTTCAAATTTTGGTTTTCAATGGATTTGCATGTTTTGTGAGTTCCTTAACAAGATTTGACCATCTTTAGACAGGGTGACCAAACGTCCCCATTTTCTGGGAACTGTCCTCAATTTTGACCATCTGTCCCCAAAAACAAAAACAGCGATTGAAGACCACATTTTCTGTCGTTTATCCCCATGCAAATGTCCCCCAATTTTCAAAAAAATTCTTAAATTTTCAGAATTTTGTTACTTTTACTTTATTTTTTTTTTTTTTCGTTTTAGAAGTCATGTGGTGAAAAAAAGTATTTTTCTACTCATATTAACTCTAAAAAACATTAAAAGCTTCTATAGTTGTTCTGCATCTGAAAATTTGATCACCCTATTTTTAGAGAATGTCTGTCTGTCTGACTGTGTGCTAGGGTGTAGCATAGGACAAAATTTCGTATAAATATGTATATTATGAGAATTATTTTTATGAAATGATTGTGAAATTAACAGGAATTATTGATTATCGTAGAAATAAACTAGGGAAAAAGTGTGTGCACGTTAGAACACCCCCCTGGTGGGAAATAGATCCCAGTTGGTGTAGATATTCATTATGGATATCTTTCAAAAGAACTCCCCAATACCTTTAAAATGGTCTGTGTTAATTAATTTAAAACCAAGTTATCGATTTTTTTCGAGTAATATAATCGAGTTGAATATTTGTCGAGTCATGGTCTTAGCCTTATGCAGTTTACATGCTGTTAGTTGGTAATAAAAATTAGCAGCCAAACTAAAAAAAAAATATGTATGAGAAAAGTAAGTGTGTGCTTCAATAGTTTTTCTGTCGACTGTAAATTTTGAGTTACTGGCGTCCTTTTCCCCTCCAAGTGGTGACAGGGAATAATACCGTCTGAGAGGTCGGGGAGGGGGGGGGGGATAAAAGAAATATATTTTTTGAAGGAATGCTTCACAACCTCTAAAAGGATGTTTAACATGGCATTCTGTATGCACTGAAACGGAAGATACAGATTTTTAAATATTTGAACCATTTTCTTTTTCTGGACTTGGAAAAAATGAATCAATTTTGCAAACCTAATGCATATGCCCCCAAACCGATTTTCTTTGAATTTCCTTGAAGATTTTTAATTCTGTTTTTTATTTTAATTAAAAGGTCAATAAACTAGTATGATGTGGCCACCACATGACTTTCTTCTATATAATTTTACACAAAATTTATTCAATGCAAATTATTTATTAAATTATCAAATTATTTTCCATTATAAATGCAGACGGGTTTTATCTGACAGTATTATATTATCACTAAATGGCGAAAGATGTCAATTTTTTGCAAATCAGGAGATTTTTTTTTTTTTTTTTTTTTTTTTTTTTTTGTTTGTTAAAAGATAAAAAAAAAATCGATAACTTTGTTTTAAATTATCACAGATCTACAGTTCAACCATTCGTTTTAAAGGTATTGACGAGATCTTTCGAAAGATACCCATATTGAAAATTTACTCCCCCCCCCCGGGGGGAAAGGGGAAAGCGACGCTCCCACATGCACAAAATTTTTTTCCTCGTTAAATACTATTATTATCAATTATTCATATTAATTTTACAAACACATGATTAAAAAAACTCTCATTATGTACATTTATACGAAATTTTGTCCTATACTGCCATGCTAAAAATTTAGAAAAAAAAATGCGATCACAACGCCAACTGTTGAGCAATTGTTCCATAAATCTAATCAGCGCCAGTTTATGTCAGAGTCGAACTAAATACCAAGTTTGGTAAAATTTCGTTTATTGGCTCGTGAGATACAGCGTCCACAAAATTTATGATAAACACACACAGACAGACTGACTGACAGACAGACAGACATTTTCTAAAAACAGTCAAATCGTGTTCAGGACATCCCAAAACGTGTAAATTCATCGAAATTTTTCACGAATCCAATACTTTCTCTATATATACATATAGAAGAAAATAAAAATCATAAGAAATACGCACATACTATTTCCTTAATTATCACACTTAAATAAAAACAATGTAAACTACACCAGTTTTGTTTTTGATTTTAGTTACAAATTACCATTATTGAAATGAAATTCAAATAATTTCAATCCATGAAACCTATCGCATCAGAATTCTATTTCTAAAATGAATGTAATTGTTGCACTCATGAAAATATATATTGTCCTTGCAAGCATGATCTTATAACATGACTCTGCTACCCGATTCGATCGCAATGGTATGTAAAGTTTTGCTATATTAGCGCATTCCGAATAATTTGTGTCAACAGGACGAAATTGAAAAGAATCTTTCTTTATGTCCCTGTTACCGTAAAAGGGTAAAAGAATCAACAATTCATTATATTCTAGTAAAATAGACAGTTTGTGCGACAGTAACTTATAACCAGGGGTCGATACTGATAATAGCTGATCCGTTTCAGTCTCCTTCACAAAATAGTGACATAAAATGGGCTCCTACACAAAATTCTACTTCAGAAATTATGTACCGCCAATTGTTCAAAAAGTTTTATTATTATTGTTATTAATATTAATATTAAAATTTTTTAAGCATTGGATTCGTAAAAATTTTCGACTTCCGGTTTTAGATGGATTTACATGTTTTGACAGGTCCAGAACATGATTTGACCATGTTTAGAAAATATCCGTCTGCCTGTGTGTGTGACAAAAATTTTGTGGCAACTGTATCTCAAGTATTACTGCACAGAATTGCATAAAAATTTATATGCAGCGGCATCTTGATATAAATTAGTGCCTTTCAACTTTTGGTGCTAATCGCTCAACAAATGGCGCTGCTATACGTCGATTTCCGCAGATTCAGCTATAGCTCAGGAACTAGTGAACAGAATTGCATATATGTAGATGCTCCTTGACATATCAACTTTTGGTGCCAATCGCGCAACGGGTGGCGTTGTTATACAGCGATTTATGCAATTTAAGGGAAGCTTTATCTTCAGTTCTATAACGTATAGTTAAACAAACCTTCATATATGAAAAGGCCATTATGAGACATTATGCTGATTAAATTAAGAGCATATCCGCCGACAAATGGGGCTGCAATATTGCAGATTTTTTTTTTTTTTTTTAAACGAGAAGGATGTCATCTGCATGGTAAAAATTCACTTCCGGTTGACATTTAGTGTACTAGCACTATCTGAGATGAAAATCTTCTGCATTCATTATGGATAAAAAAAAAAAAAATAATAATAAATGATTTGTATAAGAAAATATACAAGAAATTTCTTTGATGACCACATCATTCTAGCTTATTTCTAATAACAAGCGATTGTTATTATCAAGATAATGGAAATAAAATATTACTTTACTAACAATTAGTATGTTGTGGCCATCGCATGGCTTTCATCTATATTTTCCTATACAAATTCACTCAGAAAAGATAATTTATTAAAATAGTTATTTAAAAAAATTACCTTCCATGATAATGCAGACGATTTCCATATTAGAGAAGTAGTATAACACTAAATATATATATAAAAAAAAGTCCATTTTATTCTCAATATATATATATATATATGTTTATATATATATATATATAAATCGTTAGAAGTAAAAAAAATCGGTAACTTTTTTTTCAATTATCACAGATCTATAATTCAACCATTCGTTTTAAAGGTATTGACGAGACCTTTCGAAAGATACCCATCTTGAAAATTAAATCCCCCCTGGGGAGAAGCAATGCCCCAACATGCACAAAATTGTTTTCCTAGTTAACTACTACTATTATCAATAATTCATATTAACTTTACAATCACAAGTTAAAAACAACTCTCATTATGTACATTTATACGAAATTTTGTCCTATATTGCCATATTAAAAATTTAGAAAAAATGCGATCACAGCGCCATCTGTTGAGCGATTGATCCCCAAATCTAATCAGCACAGTTTATGTCAGGGTCCAACTAAATACCAAGTTTGGTTAAATTTCGTTCATTGGTTCGTGAGATACAGCGTCCACAAAATTTGTGATACACACAGACAGACATTTTCTAAAAACTATCAAATCGTGTTCAGGACATCCCAAAACGTGTAAAGCCATCGAAAAAAGTAGTTCGAAAATTTTCACGATTCCAATACTTTCTCTATATTACATATAGAAGAAAGTAAAAATGTATTTAATGTCATCTCTTTCAGGGATTTACTTTTCCATTTTCAATTCCTAACTTATCAAAACAGCGGAAGACAGTAAAGTGATAGACAAACTGGCGGCTTTTGAAATAGACGCGGGTCAGTATTTTCAGATGAATCACTATAATTAATGAATCACTAACAGTAACTTTTAGTGTTTAGAAAAGAAATTAAAAAAAAAAAAAAAATCATTTCCGATTGGGTAAAAAGTCGCCCCGGGTCTCCACTACCTTTGGCAGTGCAGTCCCGTGCGCGCTGCGCGCGCACAAGTTAAGGGATACATGCGCGTGTGTCCTTCCCTGACGTTTCGTGCCCCCTAAAAAAAATCATTTCTGATCGGCTAAATACTCACACCGGGTCCCCACTGCCTTCGGCAGCGCAGACCCATGCGCGCTGAGCGCGTACGTGTGAAGGTATACGTGCGCTGCGCGAACATATTCCTTCTCAAATCAAATTTTTATTCTTAAGAAAAGAAAATTAAAAAAATCATTTCTCATCGGGTACAAAGTCGGACCGGGTCCCCACTGCCTTCGGCAGCGCAGTCCCGTGCGCGTATTCCTTCCCTGACCTTTCGTGCCCCCTAAAAAAATCATTTCTGATCGGGTAAAAACTCATATCGGGTCTGCGCTGCGCGCGCACGTGTGAAGGTATACAAGCGCTGCACGCACATATTCCTTCTCAAACCAAATTTTTATTCTTAAGAAAAGAAATAATAAAAAAAAAAAAATCATTTCCCATCGGTTAAAAAGTTGAACCGGGTCCCCACTGCCTTCGGCAGCGCAGTTCCGTGCACGTTGCGAGCGCACAAGTTAGGGGATACGCGCGCGGTGCACGCCTTTTTCTTCCCCACCCTTTCAGCCCCTCCTACTTAACCTACATATACCAATTTTGAACGGTCTAATTCAATTAGCTGAGATGCAAAAGAAAACCTAATCAGGACACCTCAAAACGTGTAAATCTGGTGAAAACTTTCGATAATGTAAAAGAACTTTAAAATATATTTCGAATGATGTATTAAAAATAATTTAATCTTAAATGGAAATTGAAATTTAAAAAAATTACAGCGCCATCTGGCGGTAGAAATTTCTGTAATCTACTGTTCGATTCCAAATCAACAAAGCTCACAGATCTACTAAACTTGATAGAAAAGAAGTCTGAACCATGCGGGGTTGCACTTTCACGATTTTTTTTTTTTTTTTTTTCGATTTTTTTAAAAATGCTTTTCTTTGTTTTTGCAGTTTCATTTTTACTTTCTTCGATATGTAATGTAGAGAAAGTATTGGATTCGTGAAAATTTTCGACCTCCGTTTTTTGATGGACTTACACGTTTTGAGATGTCCAGAATACGAAATAATAGTTTTTAGAAAATGTCTGTCTGTCTGTATCACTTTTTTGTGGACGCTGTATCTCACGAACCAATGAATGAAATTTAACCAAACTTGGTATTTAGTTGCACCCTGACATAAACTGGTGCTGATTAGGTTTGGGGATCAATTGCTCAACAGGTGGCGCTGAGATCGCATTTTATGCAAACTTTTAACCTGGCAGTATAGGACAAAATTTCGTAATAATGGGCATAATGAGAGTTATTTTATTTTAAACTTGTGATTGTAAAATTAATATGAATTATTGATAATAGTAGTAGTTAATTAGGAAAAAAAACTGAGCATGTTGGGGCATCGGTTCCCCCCCTGGGGGGGAGTCCCCCCCGGGGTGCAAAGTTTCAAGATGGGTATCTTTCGAAAGGTCTCGTCAATACCTTTAAAACGAATGGTTGAACCATAAATCTGTGATAATTTAAAACAAAGTTATCGATTTTTTTTTTACTTTTAACGAAAAAAAACTTAGAAAAAAAAATCGTATTTTTTTTTTTTTTTTTTTTTTTTTTTTTTTTTTTTTAAACGAAATTTAACCAAACTTGGTATTTAGTTGGTCCCTGACATAAATTGGTGCTGATTAAATTTGGGGATCAATCGCTCAACAGGTGGCGCTGTGATCTCATGTTTTCTAAATTTTTAACATGGCAGTATAGGACAAAATTTCGTATAAATGTACATAATGAGAGTTATTTTTAACTTGTGATTGTAAAATTAATGAGTTGTTGATAATAGTAATAGTTAACTAGAAAAAAATTTCTGTGCATATCGGTGTATCGCTCTCCCCCCTCCCCCCGGGGGGGAAGTACCCCCGGGGGGAGGGGTAAATTTTGAAGATGGGTATCTTTCGAAAGATCTCGTCAATACCTTTAAAATGAATGGTTGAACTATAAATCTGTGATAATTTAAAACAAAGTTATCGATTTTTTTTACTTTTAACAAAAAAAAAAAAAAAAAAAAACTTAGAAAAAAAATCGTAATTTATTTATTTATTTATTTTTTTAAATATTGTTACTGATTGAATCACTTAGAAAAAAATCGATTTTTTTTTTTTTTTTTTTTTTTTTTTTAAATATTGTTACTGTTTGGTATATGTATAGGAAAATATAGAAGAAAGTCTTGTGGTGGCCACAACATACTAGTCTTAATTTGTATTCAAACTACTTATTTATTTACTTCAGTTTTTTTTTTTTTTTTTTTTTTTTTCATCACCTGCATTGCTTAGCAGCGTTTATACTGGTACGTTTCGAAGAACAAAAATGAACTCAATCTGAGGATAAAATTTCCTGAACGAAGTGATCGTTTTATATATATATATATATATATATATTAAATAGACTGAAAAACAAAATTCAATCGTTGCTTTTTTGAAACACTTGTATATGCGCAGAGAAAAACCTCCCTATACAATGGAAATGTTTATGTGAAGAGTGCAGAAAAGAGCCTGAATTATTCAATTAAAGATATTTAACGAGAAAAATGTAATATATTAGTTATGTACAATAATAGTAATAATAAATCTGGAGTGACTCCAATGGGCTTTCTGAACATTAAGTAATTAACGATTGTTTAACGGGCGAGAAATCGTTAAATAAGCAAAAGAGAAAATTATAATAGGGCGTATGGGTACTTTTCTTCATGTAGTATGAGTATGCTGTTTAATTTAACACTATTTCCTTCAAATAATTTGAGCCCATAGAACATAATGATAAATTTTCGTTGTGTCCCTGTAAAAACCTATAAGTACCTAAAACCTATAAACCCCTCACCAAAAATCTATAAAGTTCGTGTGATGGTTACTTATAACATGCATAAAAATTTTCAGACGAATCGGATAAGGCATTTAGACGCTATCACATTTTAAATAATTTGAGCCCATAAGCCACAATGATAAAGTATTTTAATTCGTGTCCCTGTTTGAAAAAAAAAAAAAAAAAAAAAAAACTTTTAGTGCTAGATTCAACAGAATCTTTATGTTTCATGCTACGATGACCAACAGTACATATATAAATTTTCAGCTCAATCGGATAGGCATTTAGATTCTGATGATTTTAGCCCACAGGCCATAATTATAAAAAAATATTTTGTTGTGTTCCTGTAAAA
Source organism: Salticus scenicus (assembly GCA_963930645.1). Classification (NCBI taxonomy): domain Eukaryota; kingdom Metazoa; phylum Arthropoda; class Arachnida; order Araneae; family Salticidae; genus Salticus; species Salticus scenicus. The sequence continues at coordinate 159,855,969 of OZ005658.1, forward strand.
AAAAATACGAGTATAAGTACCAGATTCACCAAGAGCTATACAGTTCGAGCAACAGTAACTTTTAACAAGTATATAAATTTTCAGCTCAATCTTATTAGGCATTTAGACGCTATGGCACTTCGAATAATTTGAGCTCATAGGTCATAATTATAAAGAATATTTTGTTGTGTCCCTGTAAAATTTCTATACTTGCTAGATTCTATACGTAGTAAATTTATACACTTCGTGCAACGGTGACCTATAGCATGATTGTATAAATTTTTAACTGAATAGAATAAAGCATACGCTCTCGCAGTTTAAAAATATTGGCCCATATAGATCATAATGATAAAGAATTTTTCTTTGTGTCCTGTAAAAAATCCATAAACGCTAGTTTTCCCACAATTCATACAGTTCATGTGACAGTGACTCATAACATGTGTATAATTTTTCAGCTCAGTCGAATAAGGCATTTAGACGCTATCGCACTTTAAAAAATTTGGGCCCATAGACCATAATGATAAAGAGTTTTTCTTTGTGTCCCTGTAAAAAAAACTAGAAGTGTTCACCAAAATCAATAGGGTTCGTGCATGACCTACAATATACGTACTAACTTTAAGCTCATTCGAACAAAGCGTTTAGACGTTATCGTGTTCACTCACATACATACACACATCACGTAAAAATAGTAAATATATGAATTCATGGGACCTCAAAACGTGTAGAAACACCAAAATTTCAAACTGGAATTTTTGACATAATTACAATACTTTCCTATAGAGTCCGGAAATCACAAATTACATAAACTTATGACCACTTATGTGTCTAAATAAAATATTATTTTCAACTTAGGACTGATTTGAAAACTAATTGAACAAAGAGTAGCGAGCAACAAAGCTGAATCATAATTTACTTCAGACTGAACAGAAAGGATTTTTTTAACGCATAGAAAGAAAGAACAACAACAAAAAAAAAAAGAGTTATTTGAATGAATCATCGGAAGTTTTCGGTGATTTAGCAGTAGTCTGGCACCAAGGGAAGTAAACAATCTATTAATTATAGTTGTACATGTGTTTTTTTCTACATTTACATTTTTAAAATTTACTATTTTGGTCCGAATCAAATCGTAATATAGTATTAAATATTAAGGTTATTAATTTTTTTAATTTTATTAAAATGTATGGCAATCAAGCTTACAATTTCTAAAATGTAATTAATTTATATTAATATAATTATAAATTTATTTTAATTAAAATTAAAATGAATGAAAGGGGATAAAAAAATTACGACCCGCATCTAGATTTGACTAACACATAGTGAAAAAACTTAAGATGTTCATTAGATACTGAGATGTAGCCATTTCTAAAATTGTAGTTCTTGAATGAAGAATAGCAGTGTATAGGGATTATAGGGTGTATCTTATAGGAATTACGCTATGGTGGATATTGAAATTAAAATAAATCAGTCCAAAAATATAATTAAAGGCATTCCGATGATTAAGGCGTGATCTATTGGGTTCCACAATAACCCTAATTTAATCTTCCTTAAAGTTATTAATATACATCTTTCTTTTAATTAATAAAAATTAATAGTATAGAATATCAACATTCTGACTGTAATCTATATATTCATGCAATTACTTTCTTTCTTTATTAGAACAACATTGAGTGATGATAATGGTACTAGTGGCCAATAAGTTTAAATTAGTCTGTGAGTCATAAACCATATACCAATAATCAGAGATAAAAAAGAAATCTGGTGTGAAACAACCACACGACTTTCATTACCCCCTATTACACGTATTATATGCACTTTTTGGAGATAATGTGATCAGAAGACATAGAATTGACCGAATGAAATAGACAACTAAAAATTTTCCAGTAACAGAAAATGAATACACACGGAAAGACATATAAAACAGAGTTTACATAATTAAACACCAATTTCCGAGATTTAAAACTGATATATCTGATCAGGATGACTATTAATTTTCCTGTAATAACCGCGTAAAGCATGAAAAAGAATATCTAAAATTAGTTTATGTAACAATTTTAAAATAAAATCGTTAGAGCCGTTTTTGAGACACCTACTTTTACCAAAACTTGGCATATTTAATTGTTGACAAGAAAACAACAATTGCATACAAAAGGATAGTTAAAAGAGGATTAATATTGCAAATCTGAAAAAAAATTCCATACAGCCGTTTTGAACGGAACGTACTTACAGTACCTGAAATTCAGATATTTGTACAGGATGCCTATTAATTTTCTCGAACTAACCAACTATATCATTCGAAAGGGCATCTAATGGAATGTTCATACAATAAGTTTGAAGAAAATCGGTAGAGCCGTTTTTGAGGTATGGACTTCCGGTTTCGGATGACCCACTTCCGGTTTTCCAATTTTCACCAAAATTTAGAAAATTCATCTGTACACTAGACCTGTCTTAATTCTGAAGTTTCGTGGTTCTATCTTTATTAGTTTCAGAGATATAATAGTCAGAAGATCCCCCCCCACACACACACACTGACCAAATGCCAAAAACCACTTTTTTGGACTCAGGAGACCTTAAAGCATGTAGATCAGGTGAAATCTCGATATCGAATTTTTGGACCGAATACAATATTTCCATTACCAACAGTAATAGAAGTAAAAAGAAAGAGAATAACTAGAATTAATAACAAACTCTACATATATATATATTTTTAATTTTATATTTATTCCTGGTATTAAATTTCTAATCCAAGTACAGAAAAGAATTTTTTTATCTTAACTATGTTTATCCTTAAGTTGTTGTTGTTGTTGCCGTTTTACATATTTTGGAATCGCGTCGAGCCTGTTATTATCATTTTTTGTCCGGGCAGGGCCGGGTCGGGCTGGACCGTACACTGGTAAAAAATAAACGGGTCGGGCCGGATTTTTCGATTTCATGCCGGGCCGGGCGTCAAAATTTCGGCCCGTGTGGACCTCAAACTTGAATAGAGGTGGACTTTTAAAGAAGTTTACTATAAGTAATATTTGAATTCCGATTTCGATTACATTTCATTAGAACTAACTGAGAAAAGAACAGTGCACTTATGTTTGTTTAGCATTATTTTTACTTCCATTACCCGACTACCGTAGGTAATTGGAAGTATTGTATTCGGTCCGAAAATTCGATATCGAGATTTCACCTGATTTACATGTTTTAAGGTCTCCTGAGTCCAAAAAAGTGGTCTTTGGCAATTGGTCAGTGTGAATGTGTGTGTGTGTTGGGGGGGGGGGATCTTCTGACTATTATATCTCCGATACTAATAAAGATAGAACAACGAAACTTCAGAATTGAGACAGGTCTGGTGTAAAGATGGATTTTCTAAATTTTGGGGGAAATTGAAAAACCAGAAGTGGGACATCGGAGACCGGAAGTGGGACCTATGTCCGTATTTCAAAAACGGCTCTAACGATTTTCTTCAAAATTGCTATATAAACATTCTATTAGATGTACTTTCGAATTATATAGTTGGTTAGTTCAGGAAAATTGATAGGCGTCCTGTACATATAGCTGAATTTCAGGTACTGTAAGTGCGTTCCTTTCAAAACGGCTGTATGGATTTTTTTCAAACTTGCAATATTATCCTCTTTTAAATATACTTTTGTATGTAATTGTTGTTTTCCGGTCAACAATTGAATATGCCAAGTTTTGGTAAAAGCCGGTATCTCAAAAACGGCTCTAACGATTTTTTGAAAATTACCCATTAACCCATTTTAGATATCCTTTCTCATGATTTACGTGGTTATTACAGGAAAATTAATAGTCACCCTGATCAGATAGATCAGTTTTAGATCTCGGAAATTGGTGCTAAAAAAAAAAAAAAAATCTACTTTTTTTTTTTTTTTTTTTTTTTTTTTTTAACTCGTTTATGTAAACTGTTTTATATGTCTTTACGCGTGTATTAACTTTCTCTTTCTGTAAAAGTTCCATTAGGTTAATTCTGTGTCTTCTGATCACATTATCTCCAAAAAGTGCATATAATACGTATAATAGTGGGTAATGGAAGTCGTGTGGTTGCTTCACACAAGACTTTTTTTTTTTTTCTGAAAAATATAAAAGGGGGAAAACAGAAAAGGGGACAAAAACAGAAAAAGGGATAAAAAACTGAAAAAATCAGTTTTTTGTTAAAAACAGCTCTTTTCTATTAAAAATACAGATATTTCTGTAAAAATTACAGAATATTTTAATTCAGCATGCTAAAAAACAGAAAAGTGGGAAAAAACAGATAAAGGGTTAAATAAAACGGAAAAAAATTGTTTTTTCTCTAAAACAGCTCTTTTCTGTAAAAAATACAGAGTAGTCTTGTACAAACTACAGATTTTTTTTACAGTGTAGTGGGCGCGCTGCTTATACGAACATGAAAGTTTTTCACATACACTACTGTAAAATATGTATTTTAAAGTATCTGAATATTTTAATTATACTATAACCATTTGAAGATTAATAAGAACATTCAGTTGGAACTTTTATTCATTAAAACAAAACTGAAAGAATGAAACTGAAAGCGCAAAATCAATATAAAAAAATCAAAGAAACATCGGAATTATAAGTTAATTAATTTTAAAAATATTTAAAATAATAATGTTTAAAACAAAAACAACAAGCAAAAGTTTTTAGCAGTGAAAAAAAAATCAAATATAACAAAACGTTACATGAAAGGTCGCGCGTATTTTTCAAATACAAATAGCAAATATTCAGCTTCATATCATTGTCTCGAGGTTCAAAAGATAACTAAAAATAGATCAATATATACTGAGTGAATAGCCAAAGATAAGTGTTTCAAATGCTCTCTAACTTTAAGATATACAACGAGATTTACCACAAGTGTATCTCTCAGATACGCGCGCCCGTTGGAAGGTTAAAGGATATTATTGTTTAAGGTAAATTTATCTAGTTATTAAGATTATAAATATAATCCTTTTTTAACATGTTCACGTCGGCATGGTACACCGGTGGGTCACAGCAAAAGTATCCGAGCACTAGCAATAATCCTTGTCCAAAAATAGCACACTTAATACTGCTTTGTTAATTAAATCCTTGTCGAGTCATGATCTTAGTCAGTCTAAGAACACGATTCGACTAGGATTTATTGAACAAAACAGTTTTAAGTATACTTTTTTGATATCGAAATTATTGGCTAGTGCTCAGATACTTTTGAAAAGAATGTGCCGGCGTGAACGTATTAAATAGTATAATTCAAACATTTGTTTTACATGATTTATTTCATTCAACATTCACTCCACATTTTCTTTTGAAAATAGCTAAACTAATTTTGAAAATGTCAATTAGGCAAATAGTTTTGTTTATAAATATTTAAAAATAATAATAATAATTTTTGAAAATTTTTTGGTTTGAAATGTTTAAATTATTACCTGATAAATTCAAATAATAATTAATTAAATAATTGAAAAAACACTAAAGATTGTAAAAATCCCACAACATCTGTTTCAGGTCAAATTAATAACACAGCCTTTCATCAGGTGGAAAAAAAATAGGCATGGGTGCTTCATTAAAGTAGCAAATACACTCTCTCGCACTTATTAAGAAAATTAAAGGGACTTCTGCATTGGGCTTCATTTGAAATATTATTTATTAAATTTCGGAGTAGTGCTGCTATCTACCAAAGAGATAAACCAAAAGTCTGAAAACTATTTAAAGGAAAGAAAGGAAAGTAGTATTGAAAAATATTTAGAAATATGGATCCGATCGTTACAAATTCAGTACCAAGTGAAAGGGGCGATTTTTCTGAATCCAGGAGTGCAAAAAGCATTTCAACACGACAATTAGATTTTTAAAAATTACTAAAGTATGAAATTTAGATGGAAACATTTCATTATTTCATTTATTAATTGTTCAGTGCCAGACATACTGGCTGACTGTTCTTCCGGTCGGGAGTTATTGATTTTCGATCACTTGACCAGGTACTGGAAATAAAAAAAAAGCAGTTTTTGAATTTTAAATTGATTTAAACAGGAATTTTAATCACCTGTCTGCAGTTAAAAATTCTAAAGTATAGTTAAAAAAATATATATGTATATATATATATATTTATTTAAGTTCTTTTTTTTTTTTTTTTTTTTTTTTTTTTTTAATCCGTTTACGTAAAGAGACAAAAGTTATTTTTAACAGAATAATATATATATATATATATATATATATATAGTTTTCAATTTCTTAAATTTTAGATGAATTTTAACAGAAATTGGCCATCGCCCTTGATGGATTAACCATTTTGGGTGCAAAATATATCAAAGATATTCATTAATATTATACGTAATACATCATTCGAAATATATTTTAAAGTACTTTTATTGCGGACTGCTAAAGTGATATAAACCATTCAAATTCCGCATGAAACTTTCGGAGAAAACTACAGAAAACCCAGAACTTTTTAATTCTTTAGAAATATTTATTCATGAATTCATCAACCGTGAATTTTCATTTTAAGTAAATTGGAGTGTAAAGGTTGATAATTTTATTTACCAACTATGTGAAAAATACCAGAGCCAGGAGTCGAACCCGGGTACCTCCGCTTAACGCATAGATGCTCTACCACTGAGCTACCCTGGGTGACAGCCAGCTAGGCCTTTCTCACATAATATTTGTTGGCCAAGTCACTGAGTCTGCAAACGCAGCTGTATCAAGTGAAAAATTTTTAAACTCATTAATACGTAACATTTTTCCCCACAATAGTATCAAGACACGGTAAAGGTATATAAACTTTATCATTAATGGTATAAATGGCAAACATTTCCAATTTAACAATAAAACTTTTTTTAATAATTTACAACAAGTAATTTAAAATACTTTATTTAAGTTGGCATAAAACTTACAAAACTTTAAATTGACACCATAAAAATAAAATATCTCGCAACAATTGTTTCGGGTCTAAAGAGCACACGACCCTTCGTCAGGCACCCAAAGTAGGCACGAGTGCAGCAGTCAAAGTGGTGATGCACGGCTTTGACTGCTGTACTCGTGCCTACTTTGGTCGCCTAACGAAGGGTCGTATGCTCTTTCGACCCGAAACCATTGTTGCAAATTTTTTTTTATTTTATGGTGTTTATTCAAAGTTTTGCAAGTATTATTTTGCAACGCTAGTTCTGTGGTGCGAATTATTGATAAACCTTTTTTCATTTTCTTTCTGTTTTTTCTCTCTGTGTTTGTTTATCTTCGATAGCGCACATTCGATCTAGTACGACTGCAATTCACAGCTATCGTACTGCTCACTTTTCAAAATATTTTTTACAATTATAAATCTAAATTTATAGGCATATTTATAACTCTGTAACTAATTTAAACATTATACACATGCTAGACATGTATCGGAGTTCCCTATTCGTATCCAGAAAAATAGATACGTATTTGTATGGATCTGTTTTCTTTTCTTCAACGAAACTAATATGTATCTTTTGTAGAAATTGTATGAAAATTAGAAAAGTATTATAAATCTTTTTTGGCTGTTATTAATATATAAATTGAATAAATACAGTATAACCTCGTATTTACATCCTGGAAATTGAAAAGATTTCGCAATTTACATTTTTTTTTACTTTATTCTATATTCAATAGAAGAAAGTACTAGATTCATAAAAATTTTCGACTTCCGATTTTCGATGAATTTGCTCGTATTGGAAGTTCCAGAACACGATTTGACTATTTTTAGAAAATATTAGATATGCCTCTGTGTGTGTGAGAGAGACAAAAATTTTGTGGCGACTGCAACTCTGGAACTACTGCACGTAATTACATATAAATTTATATGTAAATGCACCTTGACATAAATTAGTGCCCATCCATCAAGAAATGGCACTGCTATACAGTGATTTCTAGAGACCATATATTAGGAAACTATATTATACAGGGTCTCTAGCGATTTCAACAATTTAAGGGAATGCTATGTCTCATGAACTACTGCAGAGAATTGCATATAAATTTATATGTAGATGCACCTTGACATAACCTAGTCCTTATCAGCTTTTTATGTCAATTTCTCAAAAGATGGCGCTGCTATACAGTGATTTTCACAATTCAAGGGAAGGCTATATCTCAGGAACTACTACACATAAATTTATATGTGGATCTACCTCGAGATAAATTATTGTCCTTCCAGTTTTGGTATCAATAATTCAATAGGTGACGGTGCTATATAGCGATTTCCATAATTTAAGGAAAAGAGATATCTCAAGTTCTATTGCGTACAATAATAATATTAAATGATATGTGAAAAGGCCATTATCAGACATTATGCTAATTCAATTTGGATGCATATCGGCCAATAGGTGGCGCTGTTGTACTGCAATTTTCCCCTAGAACGGAAAAGCTATATTTCAACTTCTATGGTGTATAACTGTACAAAATTTGATATGTGAGATAACCATTATGAAAACTCATTTTTTAATATATTATTTATAGAGAATAAAGCTGTCTTTCTTTCTACTTTCAATGCAATTTTTCTCTAAGATGAAAATCGTATGCATTCAGTATGGTAGGTAATTTAAATAAATAAGAGCTTTAATAAATTATTTGTACTGAGCGAATTTGTATTAGAAAATATAAAAAGAAAGTCTTGTGGTGGCCACAACATACTTTTTTTGTTGTTGTTGTTGTTTTAAAAACCTTTATTTTTAATAAAATTCAATCCTCGCTTTTATGTGAACGAAATTTTCAATTCTTCTCCATTTATACTTGTATATACAGCAAATATAGAGGAAATACTTGTCGTGATTTCATTTAAAGCTATTATGTTGTGACCACCGCAAAAATTTCTTCTTTATTTTCCTATAGGAAAATTCATTCGCCCAGTAAAAATATTTTCTTAAAACTGTTATTTATTAAAATTATCTACCATAATGAATGCAGATAATTTTATTTTAGAAAAAACTAACACTAATAATAAGAAAAGAAAGACAGTTTAATTCTCTATAAATAAAGTCTTAAAAATGCTTCTTCATAATGGTTACCTCATATATCAGGTTTTGTACAGTTATATGACACAGACGTTGAGATATAGCCATATCCTGTTCTCTAAGAAAATTTCAGTATACCAGCGCCACTTATTGGCTGATATGCATCCAAATTGAATCTGCGTAATGTCATATAATGGCCACGTTGATACGTGTCAAGTTTTGTTTGATTATACACAACAGAACCTTAGATACAGCCTTCCCTGAAAACGCGAAAGTCGATATATAGTTGCACCAACTGTTGAGCATTTGACAAAAAATATTGGTGGGCACTAACTTACGTCAAAGTTTATCTGCATATAAATTTATGCAAATTCGTTTAGTAATTTCTGCGATATAGCCTTTCCTAAAATTGCGAAAATCGCGGTCTAGCAGCTCCACTTGTTGAGCAGATAACACCAAAAGTTGATAGGCACTAACTTAGGCCAAGGTACATCTGCATAATAATTTGTATGCAGTTATCTGCAGTAGTTCCTGAGATACGTTGCCACAAAATTTTTCTCCACACACACAGACACAGACACATATTTTTCTAAGAATGGTCAAATCGCGTTCTGGAGCCCTCAAAACGTGTAAATCCATTGAAAAGCGGAAGTTGAAAATTTTTACGATTGAAATACTTTCTTCTATTGAATACAGAAGAAAGTAAAAAACAATATAAAATAAACACATTTAGGAAACTGATTCCATCAAGGCAGATAATAATAATATTCTATCTTTATCGTCTTCTCTAGAACAAATAAAATTAAAGCAGATGTTTAATTTCGAATCATATATATCCGTGCAACCCAAATTATTATAGTAAATAAACATTCCCGTCGAACATATGCAATAAATAAAGATACTTTTATTTATTTATTTATTTATTTATTTTCAGAATATAAGCATTAAACAATGAAATATTATCACTGACCTTGAAACACATTTTTGCAATCTTGAAGTTCATAACTCACATAAGTGTTTAATCATTATTATCAGTCTTTTTTTTTTTTTTTTTTTTCTTTTTCAGATTTTTAACGCAATACAATTAGTAATTACATCTTTTTTTTTTTTCTTGTATGTTCAATGGAAGAAAGTATTGGATTTGTAAAAATTTTCTACTTCCGGTTTTCGACGGATTTGCAAGTTTTGAGAGGTTAGACCACGATTTGTCCATTTTTAGAAAATGTCTTGTCTGTCCGTCTGTGTGTGTATGTATGTGTGACAAAAATTTTGTGGCAACTGTATCTACGGAACTACTGTTCAGAATTACATATAAATTTATATGTAGATGCACCTTGACCTAAATTAGTGCCTATCAACTTTTGGTGTCAATCGCTCGAAAGGTGGAGCTGCTATGCAGCGATAGCATTTATAATATGGTTGTCAACTTTCAAATATGCTTAACAATAGTGTTCTAACAGGGATATATTCATTAAAAAAATAATAATTCAATAAAAAAATCAATAAATCCAGATCGATTTTAAAAAGAATCTCGTGCTTGCTTTTCTAAAGTAATCATACGAATTATAAGGTATGGTGTTATATGACAAATATATATATATCATCATTACCAATTTCAGCCTCTATCAACCCACTGCAGGATGAAGGCCTCTGCTAGGCGATTCCAAACTGCCCTGTTTTCGCACGCACACACACACACACACACAGAAACATATATATATGTTACCGTTAAAACTCGAAATCCGTGAATTTGCAGATTACCTAGCTAATCTGCAGATTAACTAAAATGACCCGTTAAAGTGTGGAATAAAGAGTTTTCCGCATTTTAACTAGGTAATCTGCAGATTAGCGGCTTCTGTGTCGTTAAAGTTCAAATGATTGTTTCGAGCCATAGTTTTTTTTTACATTCACTATGACGTCAAACAGTCATCTGATACAGATACGCGAATGACCTTCAAACACAAACCAAAACTTTCATCCTTTCCGCTCCGCTTCCGCTATGATAATTGGTAAACGCAAAACTTGGAGCATCGAAGACATGGTTATTACAGGTTTCTTATCATGACCAACACAAAACTTAAAGTAACAAGTAAGTTATAATTGTGTTAATTTTGATTTTATTTCTTCTGTTTTTTTAATTCTGTCAATATAAGTTTGATAAGGGTCTGCACTGTATTTCTTATTGAAATCTAATCTTAATCTAAACGCTCTATCTCCTGAAACTTTATTTTGAATTATGAATATTAAAATTTACGACACAGTAATTATTTCCTCCCGAAATAAAACTATTAAACCACAACTTTTTAAAACTAATTTATTTAAAAATTGATTTAAATTACTATTACTTATTGAAAAAAAAGAAAAAAAAAGTTTTAATTTTTAACTCTGAAAAATATGGCATTCAATATTATGGCATTCTTTAATAAATACTTAATGAAAAAAATTTATGCATTTTTTAGCATTTCATTACATTTTGTTGTTATTTCTTTCAATTTCAAGTTTCCTTTATATATTTTACATATCATGATTACATTTTTATTTTGTTCGCTTTTTCAGATAATTTCGTTGTAGTTTATCACATAAAATGTGTTTATAAAGTTTTTTTTTTTTTTTTTTTTTTTTGTAAAATTAATATATTTGCTAAACTTGTACTTGTTGTTGTAATATGTATGCTGCAAAATATAGTTTAATAAAGCTTTGGAAAACAGTCATTTTAATTTTCCTGCGGTCTAAAAATTATTAAAGCAGTTTTAATTATTTGAAGTACTTCTTAAATAATGCTTCTGAACTGTCTAATTTAATACTTCTTTATCGAATTAAAAATTGGTGTATAACTTTTTTAAAAAAAAATAGTAATAGCAATGTAAGTTGTTAATAAAACTTTTTTTTTTTTTTAATTTAAATAGTTAAATATTTTTATTTTGAAAAGAAATCATTGCTGTATTACAATTCTAACATTCATTTATAAAATAGAATTTATTGAAAGCTATTAAAGTTATTATATTTCATATTAAAAATGCATAACATCTTCAAACTTATATTGACAGAATAAAAAAGATGAAATAAGTAAAAAAATTAAAACAAATATAACTTTAAAAGATATAAAAATTAAAACACATACAGATTAAAATAAGTAAAGAAAGAAAGTAAAGGAAAGAAAACTATTTTTTTTTCCCCCGAATGAAAAAAACAAATACAACACAGCGTGCTGTAAAATTACAACACCAGAGATCTTATTTTCACTTAAACGAGCGCCTAGTAGGTAATGTGCAGATTATCTAGGTAATTCGTAGATTACCTAGATAATTTGAGAAATGAAACAATTTTCCTCAATTTAACTGATCGCCCTAGTTAATGTGCAGATTACCTAGCTAATCTGCAGATTAACTGATTTCTGCACTTTAGCGGTTATATATATATATATATATAATAATTTATGCATAGATTAAGAAAGGTTTGATAGAATATTTCGTCTCCTTATTGATTTATTTGATTTCCAATGAAGCTATCTATGGTATATGCAACTTCTTAATTGAATGCAACCTATGCAATGAGGTGAAATTTACACCTCATATAACGTATTTCTTAGTAATGTCCTGATGTCTTTTTTTTCTTTTTCTTTTTTTTTTAAGGTTTGTGAGCTCTATTTAAAATCTGATGGAATTATACAAACAATAATTTATTTTGATGAAAAAGAAGGAAAGTTATATCAAGTCCCAAGAAATAAACCAATTGTTAAAGATGGTGCTATTCCTACAATTTTCAGCGGCTTGCCATCATTAGGGATAAACAAAAATTACGTTTTAGTACCTAATTATATTTGTGCTTTTATATTATTATTATGATTAATTTTTATGTAAATTATGGAGCAATCTTCTTCATGTATATGAAACATTTATAATTTTCAATAAAATTATTTTTATCTTGATTTTTGTCTTTTATGTATTATTTCAATTGCATAGTTTTAATGAAGGAGAAATTTTATTTAAATAAGCCACATAAATTCTTGATTTAAGAATGTTGAAAGTAATGTTATCAGGTAAGTGAGAGTTATTTTGGATGATCAAATACTTATAAATTATTGTTATATATTAAAATTTCTCTGGGCATAAAATTTACAGAGATGATTAAAAATAAAAATTCTTATTATATATGTTAAAGTGTTTTTTATGCAAATTTTATGTCCACCCTCACCTTGAAAAAAAAAAAAAAAAAAGTATATCATTAATATTTATGATTTTAAAACACTAAATAACCTGAAATTTGGAGTTCGATGTTATTTATAGTTTAGTACATTGTATCGTTTATACCATGCATATTGTTTATATTGCCTGTATCAATTGTTAAAGCACATTGTATCGTCGTACTTATCTGTAATTTTAATCAGGTGGAAAAAATCCGTTATTTAAAAAAATATATACATATATTCAGGTGGCTTAAATATTAAAAAAAGGAACTTAAAAAAAAAAAAAAAAAGTTTACATTTATTTTTGTAACCACAGCGTATAAAATGAAAGCATCGATGAGAAAATATTAACATATATTGTTACCGCTAAAGTGCAGAAATCAGTTAATCTGCACATTAGCTAGGTAATCTGCACATTAACTAGGGCGATCCGTTAAAGTGATGAAAATTGTTTCATTTCTCAAATTACCTAGGTAATCTGCGAATTACCTAGGTAATCTGCACATTACCTACTAGGCACTCGTTAAAGTGAAAATAAGGTCTCTGGTGGTGTAATTTTACAGCACGCTGTGTTGTATGTTTGTTTTTTTCATTCGGGGGAAAAAAATAGTTTTCTTTCCTTTTCTTTCTTTACTTATTTCAATCTGTTTGTATTTTAATTTTTATGTCTTTTAAAGTTACATTTGTTTTATTTTTTTTTTTACTTATTTCATCTTTTTTATTCCGTCAATATAAGTTTGAAGATGTTATGCATTTTTAATATGAAATATAATAACTTTAATAGCTTTCAACAAATTCTATTTTATAAATGAATGTTAGAATTGTAATACAATAATGATTTCTTTTCAAAATAAAAATATTTAACCATTTAAATTAAATATATATATATATATATATTAACAACTTACATTGCTATTACTATTATTATTATTATCATTTTTTTTTTTTTTTTTAAGTTGTGCACCAATTTTTAATTCGATAAAGAAATATTAAATTAGACAATTCAGAAGCATTATTTAAGAAGTACTTCCAATAATTAAAACTGCTTTAATAATTTTTAGACCGCAGGAAAATTAAAATGACTGTTTTCCAATGCTTTATTAAACTATATATTGCAGCATACATATTACAACAACAAGTACAAGTTTAGCAAATATATTAATTTTACAAAAAAAAAAAACTTTATTAACACATTTTATGTGATAAACTACAACGAAATTATCTGAAAAAGCGAACAAAATAAAAATAAAAATGTAATCGTGATATATAAAATATATAAAGGAAACTTGAAATTGAAAGAAATAACAACAAAATGTAATGAAATGCTAAAAAATGCATAAAAATTTCATATTAAGTATTTATTAAAGAAAGCCATAATATTGAATGCCATATTTTTTAGAGTTAAATTTTTTTTTTTTTTTCAGTAAGAAATAGTAATTTAAATCAATTTTTAAATAAATTAGTTTTAAAAAGTTGTTTTTTAATAGTTTTATTTCGGGAGGAAACAATTACTGTGTTGTAAATTTTAATATTCATAATTCAAAATGAAGTTTCAGGAGATAGAGCGTTTAGATTAAGATTAGATTTCAGTACTAAAATGCAGTGCAGACATTATCAAACTTATATTGACAGAAATAAAAAAGAGAAGAAATAAAATCAAAATTAAAACAATTATAACTTACTTGTTATTTAAGTTTCGCGTTGGTCATGTCATGACAAGAAGCCTATAATAACCATGTCTTTGATGCTCCAAGTTTTGCGTTTACCAATTATCATAGCGGAAGCGGAGCGGAAAGGATGAAAGTTTTGGTTTGTGGTTGAAGGTCATTCGCGTATCTGTATCACATGACTGTTTGACGTCATAGTGAATGTAAAAAAACTAAGGCTCGAAACAAACATTTGAACTTCAACGACACAGAAGCCGCTAATCTGCAGATTACCTAGTTAAAATGCGGAAAACTCTTGATTCCACACTTTAACGGGTCGTTTTAGTTAATCTGCAGATTAGCTAGGTAATCTGCACATTAACTAGGTAATCTGCACATCCATATATGAGGATGTGCATAAAAAGTGGCTAAATCATGTGGCGCCACAATCCTCTTGGAATGGCTTGATAAAAAAGTGTTGGATAAATGCGTGCGTTAATGATGAATAAAGGTAGAGAAGAATGATTAAACAAGCAAATTCTTTGTTTCAGTAGTTTGTTAAATTTCCAGTATTCATAGCTGCTAACTTTTTTAATTGATTCCGGAATGTTGTATCGCCCTATCTTCAAACCATATTCTTTGAGGAGTAATTATCTTCATATTTAATTGTAATTACATGCTAAAGAAAATTATTCTATTAAGAATATGGTATGAAGAAAAGGGCGAATGTTAACAACATTCCGGAATAAATTGAAAAAGTTGGCAGCTATGAGTATTTTATTCCAGTTGATGGACAAGTAATATTTTTCAGAAAAGTTTTTAAATATTTTTTTAAGGTTGAACATTTAAAAGGGGAGGTGGGATTAAACAATTACAAAAGTAAAGAGGTTAAAACTAACATCAATGCTTTTTTAAAAGCCCCTGCAAACAAGTATGAGGCCACTTCCTCATAAAATATGAGGGATTTTAATCTATTAAATTTTTTTGATTAATTTCCCTCAAATATTATGAGACAGGCTAGTCAAATATTTTTTTCGGGATAAAATTCCTCCACAAATATTATGAGGCAGCTTAGTCAAATAGAGACTAGTTTTCCTTTTCAAATATTACCAGACAGATTAGTCAGGTAAATAGTCTTGACTATCCTGCCTCTTCAGATATTCATTGAAAATTGACTAGCTTGCTTCGTAAAATACCTGTTGGCTGCTGACTAACCGCCTTAATCAAGTGCAGATTCTGACTAACTTGCCTTGTCTGGCAACTGCGGTTGTTGACTAACCTTCCTGGTCTGATAATTATGATTATCGACTAGCCTTCTTTGTCTAATAATATTAACCTTCCTAGTCTGGAGTAGTGTTTTGGTGACTAGTTTAGCAAGTACACTTTTCAGTTTTGGTGACTAGTTCAGCAAGTACACTTTTTAGTTTTGAAGACTAGTTCAGCAAGTACACTTTTCAGTTTCGGTGACTAGTTCAGCAAGTACACTTTTCAGTTTTGGAGACTAGTTCAGCAAGTACACTTTCTGGCTAGTCAGTTATTTTGGTTAGTCAATTCTGTATTGTCAGCTGAGCATTTTGGCAGGTCACTGTGACCAATTTATTTTTCTGTGTGTAATAGTTCCTCTCAATTGTATTTCCAGTCTAATGCATCGATCTGAAATAGCTTCACTTTAATGTCAGATAAATGTTCATGATTATTTCTTAATTTAAAATTTTCACCCTGTATACAAAATCTTAATTTAAAAAAAATACTAACAAAAATGGACAATCCAACAATCATCTTTTTTGACGGTTCATGAAAAAAAAAAAAAAAAAAAAAAAACTATTTAATTTAAAAAAATATATATATTAAGTTGATTTTTCAGACTTTTTTTTTTCTTAAATTAACAATCTTGTACGTGTACTAAGTTCACAAGCTACAAGTTCATTGCTACAAGTTCATTGCTACTAAGTTCACAAGCCTCGATGTTTTTCCCCCTCTCTAAAGGTACATTCAAACATGCAAATAAATTATTAGTACAGCAAGTCATGCTATTTTTTTCAGACAATGATTTTGCATTGTCACCATTTATTGTATTATTACAACCTTGAATGAACGTGCAAGCATTTTTGTTTTTATTTAAGGAATATAAAGTTGAAAGTTTGTTATTGTATCAGTCTGGATTATTAGATTTTATCAAATATTGGTATGTGTATTAATGAGGACAAAATCTAACTAACACTGTTAAATCAGATAATTTATAAAAAAAATATTAAGTGAAAAATCATTTTTTATTTTAAAATTATATATATATAAAAAATGCCAAAAATAAGTAAATAAAAAAGCAAATATATTTTTTCTTGTGTCATAAAGAAAAGAACGTACATTTAAAAAAAAAATAATAATTAAAATAAAATTGAGAAAAATCATGCTAAAGAAATAGAACGGCTTTAGTAAAGAACCCCTTTACGAAATTTGAAATTGTAATTTGAACATTTCTTGCCAAGATCTTTACTTAAACAATTGCGTAGCTATATTACTTCATCAGCAAAATGACAACAAAAATTCAAAAGCCACCAAGTGTCTCCTACGTTAAAACTATATCAAAGAAATTTTAAGAAATGAATATAGTAACCGATGATAGGGGATGATTCACAATTATTGCATGCCTTTATATAGAAGAATATATTTAAATAGGTCCTGTCATACTAAATTAAATTCTGTTTTTTGCAGAACTTTATACCTATTACTTTTTTTTTTTTAGAAAACACAAATACACTGATGTTTTTTTTGTTTTTTTTTTTTCTTTATATTAATTTTTTTGACTAAATCTAGAAATTTTTGCATAACTCAGCCATAACATTTTATAAATAATTTTTTTTCTGGACTAAATTATATAAAGTTTCAAAATATTTTCTTCCAGATTGTGCTTCTACAGAAATTTCTTTTGATTTTTGGTGCAACATTTAAGAAATTCAAACAAATTTGTAATATCCATTTATAATTATTAATATATACAATAGCAGTTAAGAATTGACTATGCTCTCTTGTGGTGTGGGTTATGTATGCAAAGCATACAAACATGCATGATAGCAATTGCTGCGGCACTGAGTTTTATGCAGAAAGAAAGCGGCATTCAGTGATTTTTGTTTTTTCTTTTTTAATTTGTTCTACATATATGCGAAGAGTACATACATATGTGATACTGAGTTTGAACTAAGTAGTGAGCGCCATTATTTTTATTAAATTTTTTCATTATTTTTTGTTAAAATTTCTCCCCTTTTTTCTCAGCAGTGAATTTTTAAGATCATAGTTTATTCTATCCTTGATCGGCCGGATATTTTCCCCATGAAAACATCCAAGAATACATTCTAATTCACAGAATGAAGGACACGGAAGTTCTGCTGCTTACAAGAAAGTATTAATGGGTGTAAGCTTTTCAAAGCAGAATTTGTAATAAAGTTTACAATTCAAGAAGTTCAGAATGGGAGAAATACTGCTACCATTGTATCAGCAGATGTCAAAGCTGAATATAAAAAACAGAAATACAAGTTAAACATGACCATCGCAAGTGACAATGAGGTATGAATGTATTCATATCCCATAGTGTTGAATGCGATTAAAATTAGTTGTAAATATATTTGTAATACTATAGTTCATTATTGTATCTCTTCCATTCCTTGTTTAAATGATTTTTTTTTTTTTTTTCATTATGCTGTGTTTGTTGTGTAGCTAGAATGAGAAACTTTTTAGACTATTCGAGCGAAGCATATATGGTGAAATGTATTAAAATTAAGTAGTTTATTTTTCATTTATGACCCAATTTAATCCCCTTCCCCCCGTATTTTTGGAAGTGCCTATTAAAATTAATAAATAAGCTTAGTGTAATTACATATTGTGCAAAAAAGCATATTTAAAACTTCGAATTCTACAAGGATACCCAGCTTGATAATTTATAGAGGTAGTTGCGCAGTTCTAATGTCATATATTTAAAGATATTTATTGTTTATAATTTACGTATTCCAATTAATTTTCATTTTATTTTCAGTGATGAAAGTTCATGCAATAACTTTTATTCTTCAAAAATTGCAACTTTAGTAAGTTATTGTGCCACGAAATATAAAGTTCATTTTTTATAAACGATTAATGTTAGAGAAACTGTTATTTTATTCGTCTCAGAGAAATCTGTTTGTAAGAAATTTTATAGATATCTGTGTTTTGAACCAGAGTCATGGACATGATTTCAATGAATGGCAATGTTTACACTTTTTCAACACCTTTATATCATATGGCAGCCTTGAATCACATTATTCATATAAATTACACCCCTCATCCAAATTAAATATTATAGGATATAAAATGTATGTATATATATTCCCACCCCTTTTTTTACCTAAATATTTTTTACATATGTTAATTCCACTTTGTTGATTTAAATAAGAAATTGACCAAATGCATTAAAAAAAAAAAAAAAAAATGTTGTGTAAAACGCATAAGAATTCTTATATGTGCCAGCTATGTGTGAATAAGCCAGAATAACTAAGTTATTTCGAAAATCATATAGCTGCATGTAAATGAAATATTTGTTGCACTAAATTTCCAGTCAATTGAAGGATTTTGTAAAGTATCAGAATTTGTTTTAGCATTATACTAATAATTACTAATTCTGTGTCTACCACTTTTTATGCAAACCATGCCTTTAAACATTCTTACAACATGCTTTAACTATGTTGCATGCTGCATGTATAATTTTAAGCGTGTACAAGGAGACTTTCTACTTATTGCCTGCTGAAGCCTAATACCATCATATATTCTGAAGCCTAATACCATCATATATTCTGAAGCCTAATACCATCATATATTCAAAAGTTACTCACTACCTAATGTAGGTTTTTAAATTTCATGTTCAGATTCAGAAAAAGCACAATCATTAAATTTGTTCTTGCTTTCTAAAGATTTATTATTGCTACTATTATTTTATTTTCTTAAATTAGAAAAATGAATTTATTCATTTTTCGAATTTTACAGGCTATTTCTCTCTAAAAATTTTAGTTTGATAACTGTAAAATTACATCCAATTATCAGTTTTGACAGTTAGGTTTAAAATTTTTTGGTCTTCAATACAAGCCAGTCGAATTTTAAAGTGACTGCACGACTGCATTGTCTTTTTAAATACATTATACATGAATTTAATCAAAGCTAACAAATTACACAAATAAAGAAATACTGCACACTAGAAGCATCTTCAAATTTACAGGAAATATCAAATGAATAAAATTTTATTTTTTCTCTGTGTTAAACCTGGAAGTATAACAAAATAATTAGTAAAAGAAAAAAAATCTGTTATTTTATTTGAAGATGTTAATTCATTATTTGGGCAATTTTATAATTCCACAAGATTGTGAGAAAAGTTTGTCTACTGTTAAATTGTTATTTAATTTAATCAGGCATGAAAGTTTTCAGACTTTAGTCTGAAATCCTTACTTTTGAAGGCCATGTTGGCTGTTTCTGAGATCAGTGTAAATCCAAAGAGAAACCGGGGTTCGATCCCAGGTCGCGCTCATCGACCTAGCCGTTCGGAGTTTTCCGTGGTTTCCTCCGAAACTCGCGTAAATACGGGCTAGGACCCCTTAGAAAGACCCCACGGAGGGCATTCCCCTATAGGCCTAGGACACATAAGGAGTCAATCGGCCTTAATCCTCCAACCAACCAACCAACCAACCAAAGAGAAACCATAACCAAAATTTATGTTATGGGGGCGGGGGAGAAAATCATTTTAACTTCCCAAAGTATGTAACTATTTTGCTGAAAAATCAACAAAATTACTGCTTCACTGTTTTTAATTTTTATTTTGCTGCAAATTTTTGAAATAACATGATTATTTTGCTGTTAAATATGATAAAATTTTATACTATTTTCAAAGTTAATTCCAGAAATAAAAGATTATTTTAGTGTAATATTATATATTTGCTTTTTTGGTAGCAAATTTCTGAAATGTGCAATATTTTCACAGTTGATTAGGGAATTATGGGTTTATTTCACTACTGTTAAAAAGAAATTACATTTATTTACAGCTAAATTAAATGCTTAAGTTAGGGATAATTTTTGCTGCCAATTTCCAAAATAATGAATATTTTGGCACTACCAGGAATAAAACTTTTTTTTTTCAATATGTGTGTGTCTGAAATATGTATTTATTTCATTAAAATTTCTGTTTTTTTGTTTAAATGTATGATTAACAAATATGCAAAATTTGCTGATTCTTTTTTTTTTTTCTTTTTTCTGCCAACTTCAATGAATTTACTAATTGATTTGTTTACTGTAAGTTAACAATTGTACACTTTTGTGTCTTAATTCCAAAAATACACATTTTTGCATTTTATTGTGATAAATTTGTATTGTGTGCAAGTTCAGAATTTTCATTTTTTATAAAACAATTTTATTTGTTAGTTATTTTTGTTTGTTATTCTTTTTTTAACAAAGAGAGATGGGTAACCAAGGTGAGCCTGAACCTCCGACTACTTCTGAAATACGAGACACAGCAGACCCAGACCATAAAGCGAAAAAAGGAGAGGCGACTTCGACTAGCAACCGCAAAGAAACGTGCCATCTTAAAGAAGTTTAATCAGATGAAGATTATTCAATATCTAAAGCCAGCAAGTCCACAACCTGAGACACCCCACCATCCCACTGGTGAAAGCCATCAACCTGAGGCACCCCACGACAGCCGACACAGAGCCTGGTGAGTGTCTAAGTTGTGTGGTGTTTATTAAAATCACTGCACGACTAAGATAACTCTCCCTGGCAAAGAAGCACGAAGAAGCGCAAAGAAGAAATGCACATCGCTTCATCAAAGGATATGGAGGTAATAATTTAATAATAATTTTTTTTAGTTAATTTATTAATTAATTTATTTTTTAATTTAATTTCATGTAAATAAAAAAAACAGAATTTTATGTCAATACTTATTTATTTAAACACTTATATTTAAAATAATGATTGTTATTATATGAAAGATCAGGACCCTGTGCATTTTCCGGAACGTGTGTATACGCAAGTGAAGGGCGACGTCACTGACTATCCGTGGATGCAAGAAAAATATTTCCTATGTTAATCGCCCATTGTATTTTTTGTAAAAAAATTATTAAAAATCAAGGGAAATTATCCCGATTTCTGATCGCCTTCTTCATGTTTGTGTTTTTTGTTGCAATGATGGTCGCAATCCAATTTTCTTTTATTTAAATCTTCATCTCTCAATAAAGAATTATCTGAAATATTAGGAAGCGCTTCGTCTTCAAAATTTATTGAATCACCGGTATCCCCATAGTGCGGTTTGTCCGGTTCAACTGGACGACCCATTGTTTTGTCTAGTATCTTTTTAAGTATTTGCTCTGAGTTTGCACACATTTTCCTTAATCGAAAAAAAAGTCGAAAGCCAAAATTTTCAAAGTTATTGCCAGTACCTTTAGAGTAAAAATGCCTACCTATGTACAACATTCATTTCGGACACAATATACCGATGCCGTCATCATCAGTACATAATCTGAAATTGTACATACTTAACTGTACCGTAATTTCATTATTTTTATAAAACAAAGGCATGACTCAGGAATTAGTTATCTTGGGAATTTCCAGGAATCAAGTTTATTGTGATTTACTGCCTGTTGAGCCGCATGTGAGTTCAGACTTTATTTCATATGCATTTTTCAATGACTAATTCAAAATTGCTATTATATCACTTGTGTTATTTTTCTTACCAGATTTGAGTATGATTTTTGCTTGATCTCTTGAAGTTCCCTAGATGGCTATATCATGTGAATTATATGCACTCTTTCTTAACTCAACTTTATAATCATACTAGCTGTTACCCGCGACTTCGTTCACGTGGAAATTTTGATGTGTATGTGTGGAAACTGACGGTTTGATCATAATATGTAATGCAGAGATGCCACCCTAATCCGGCAAATTGTTAGTACCGCCCCTTTTTCTACACCACTCATATTTTAGAGTATTTTTCTACTTAATTCATCATAGATACATTTGAAGAGAATTGCTCTAAAAATTAAGTGGTGTAGAAAAAAGGGCGTTTTTCAATAGGCGTTAACAATTTGCCGGATTAGGTTGGCAGGTCTGGTAATGTAATGAAACCTTATCATTGTGGTGCTGTGCAAAACAGAGTCTGATAAAGTATACTAAAAAAAATTTGTAACTCATTGAAAGATCTACGGGAAAAAAATACAATTTAATTTTATTCTAACACCGATCTGTATGCAACATTAAATGACTTATTTTCCGTCAGCACATGCAAGTTCTGGGCACTTGAAACACGGGAAAAACCAACATATAATTGACCGTGTGATAAGCATGGAGTTCCTAAATGAATGCCTGTCACTCTTAAGGTTTGGCCCTGGGATTTGTTGATCGTCATTGTAAAAGCCAATTTAGATGGAAATTGCAATAGGTTGGAATGTGCTTTACGGTACTGCTTGGCCAGGCCCTGACTAACGGCAGGGCATACGGGGTAAATGCTCTGGGCCCCCATTCTGGAAGGGGCCCCCCTACAGACGAATGCAGAAATTCTGTAACCTAAAGAGCTCTTATGCCACTGCAAAGGGGCCCCCAGAATAGGCTTGCCCCGGGGATCCAGGTAGTCTAAGTCGGGCCCTGTGCTTAGCGACTCGCGGATAAAGATGCCAACTTTAGTAACCACGGTGTTTATGCGCCGCTGAACGATCGATGTTTGAAATGAGGTAACCTCCCCATGATGTTTTGAAACTATGATTTTCGCGTACGTTATTGTTGCCAAACGAATTTCGTACATTTTAAAGACTCATGGAGTTTGTGTGAGACGTATTTAGTAATATTTTTTTTTTTTTGGTTTTTATATACGGGTTACTGATCGATGCGAAACGAAATTTTCTACGTTTTAAAGATTCATGGGGTTTGTGTGAGACGTATTTAGGGATATTTCTTTGGTTTTTATGTACGCTTTACTGATCGATGCGAAACGAAATTTCGTATGTTTAAGAGATTCATGCAGAATGCGGGTGAGGTATAGAGTGGTGTTTTGATTTTGATTTTCATGTACGCGGAGCGTACATACGTGTACATATTACTGGTCGCTGCAAAACGACATTTCGTCCGGAGGACATCATTTGGAGAAAATGTGCTTTTAAGGCAGTGATTTTTTTTTGTGTGTGTGTATGGGGGGGGCAGGGGGGTCATGTACGCGGAGCGTACAGACGTGCATATTACTGGTCGCTGCAAAACGACAATTCGTCCGGAGGACATCATTTGGAGAAAATGTGCTTTCAAGGCAGTGATTTTTTTTTGGGGGGGAGGGGGGTTCATGTACGCGGAGCGTACAGACGTGCATATTACTCTTCCCTGCAAAACGAATGCTTCGTTACTCATGTCATAAAGCTTTTTACCCGGAGGGCCCTCCGCGTCCTCGGTGCCTCCTGCTTGCAGTGGACGGTCCCCAAAGCGCAGTTCTAGTGCGATGTTAATTGCAACCTTACTTGCGTATCTCCGAGATTGTCGCCGAAGCGCAGTGCTAGTGCGATGTTAATTTCAAACTTACTTTCGTATCTCCGAGATTGTCGCCGAAGCGCCTTCCAAACTTTCGCATTTATATATTAGTATAGATATCGTTATACTGTTATTGATGAAGAAAACTTTTTTTTTTCAGATATTGTTATGATTAATGGGTTCTTTTCCTTTATCCAGGCTCATGTAAATCACCAAATGCGAGCCAAGTTGCCAAGCGAAGCAAATGTAAGAATAGTTTACGGAATAAAAGTCGAAATGTTACATTAGGGTTGTAAGAAATTTAGGGTTATAAGAAACCAAGCCATGGCCCCATACAAACAATCATATTACAGTTGTAAGAAATTTTTGGTGAAATTCTACATTATTTGGTGATTTTTCAAAGTGAGCCAAGTCATGGCCCCATACAAACATTCACTAGTTGCCAAGCCACAAGAGCCAAGTCGCCAAGCCTAAATTATTTTTTGCTAAACCAAGCCCTGACCCCATACAAACATTCACATTAGGGTTGTAAGAAATTTTGGTGGAATTCTACATTATTTGGCGATTTTTCAACTTGAGTCAAGTCGCCAAGCCCTTAATAGTATTTGGCAATTTTTCCCATACGCCCGGATAAAGGAAAAGTACCGATTAATGTAACTAATAATTAGAGCTGTAGCGGTACTCTGTATATACTCGGCACTCGACCTATTTGCCGAGTACTTGGTACTCGGAGAACACTGTAAAATTATGATGGATTTTGTTTAAAATTGAAGGAAATATTTCGGTAGAATTTATTCTCAAAAGCAATCCTGAAATTTCTTTATCTGAATGCCTACATGTACGTATTATAAAGGATGAATGCGAGTTCTTGAATATGTTCACGTGCACCCCACTACACTAGGCACACAGAAGACTAAATAAAAGGCGTTTTGTAAGTTCCACTAAAGAGGGCGCCTTGCATTCTCCACTAAAGAGCGAACTTGTATGTTTCAACAAATTAAGCGCCTTGCATGTTGAGTGGAACACATATGTGAGCACCATTAATCAAATTACAGTTTTAAAACACGTAGCGTTATTATAAAAATCAACTAAAAACTATTACTAAATATAATTACGAAACATGACGCCTTTTATATTCAGTGAGTACATATATTTTAAACACTACAAATATGTAAACCAAATTTTAGCGCATATCGCCCAATAAAATATATTGTAACTTTAGTGAAAACCCTATATGCGCCCCGCTAGGCATAAAAAGCAATTTTTAAGAATTTTATATGTAGCCTCCTTATAAAAATGAACTAAAAAACTATTTTTGAAAAAAATACAAAACAGAGCGCCTTTTACATTTACGGGATGGTACATGTATTTATTTCATCACTAAAATTATTTATATAAATGAAATAAAATCCATAAATAAAAACTGTGCCCTTATCAGTGACGTAGAAATAACACCATATGCGATCGATCTGGCATAAAAGGAGCCCTCTTTTTAATGTTTTTATAAATTACAAAAATTGCTTAGAAACAAATATTAAATACTCATGAAATACTAAACAACACGCCTTTTAGCCTTAGTGAGGTGCACATATTCTTAAATTTTCTCAAAACATGGATAAAAAAAGAAACATGTTCTGGCAATATCAATAATAACAAATAATACAGAAAACAGGGTATCTTGCATGTTCCACAAAACAGGGCGACTTGCATGTTTAGCGAAACACATACGTGTGCCTCTCTAATCAAAATGTATGTAAAAATAAATAAAAATATAGCGTCTTTATAAAAATAAGCTGAAAACTAATACTAAATACTAAAAAAAAAAAAAAAAAAGCGCCTTGTAAATAATATAGTAAAGTCGAAATAATACCATATGCGCCCCTCTAGATAAAAAAGTGTCCTGTTTTTAAGGCACCCTGTCCTGTTTTAAACGGGACGCCTTTTAGCCTTAGTGAGGTGCACTTGGCCTACATATATAATTAAACACTTCAAATATGCAAAAGAAATTTTAAGTGCCCAATTAAATATACCGTAACTTTAGCGATAACACTATATGCGCCCCGCTAGGCGTAAAAGGCGCCCTGTTTTCAACAGTTTTATATGTAAGCCTCTTATAAAAATGAACTGAAAAACTATATTTTAAATAAATACAAAACAGGGCGCCTTTTATATTCAGTGAGTACACATATATAATTTAAGCACTACAAATATGTAAAAAAAAAATTTAGTGCTTAATATAAAATATATCGTAACGTTAGTAATAACATTACATGCGCCCCGCTAGGCATAAAAAGCGCCCTGTTTTCAACAATTTTATATGTAGCCTCCTTATAAAAATGAACTAAAAAACTACTTTTGAAAAAATAAATAAATAAATAAAAAGTACAAAACAGGGCGCCTTTTACATCTACCGGATGGTACATGTACTTATTTCTCCACTAAAATTATTTATATAAATGAAATAAAATCAATAAATAAAAACTGCGCCCCTATCAATAATGTAAAAATAACACCATATGCGCCCGATCAGGCATAAAAGCAGCCCTCTTTTTAATGTTTTTATAAACGACAAAAATTGCTTACAAACTAACATTAAATGCTCATGAAATACTATACAGCACGCCTTTTAGCCTTAGTGAGGTGCACATATTCTTAAATTTTCTCTAAAATTGGATGAAAAAACATGTATCCCTATCCCCCTCAAACCCTATAAAGAATAACAATTAATATAGAATGCTTAACCCTTTAACGCCCACTACTTAATTTATTTAAAAAATTACTAAACTAATTTTAAAAATGGCTTTTAGACACGTAGCTGATCATAAATATTTAAAAAAAATAAAAAATAAAAAATCGCATTGTTCCTTTTTGAAAAATTTTTGGTTTGAAACATCTATAAGTTAACCTTATTAAATTCAAATAATGTTTAATTTAATTAATAAAACACTTTGTAAGTAAGCATTATCGACTACAAAAACTCGTAAAAGTTGTTTCGGGTGAAAATAATAGTCCAGCTTTTCATTAAATGAAAAAAACTAGACATTAGTGCATCATCAAACCAGCAATTCGCACTCGCGCACACAAAGAAACTTCAAGTCACTTATGCAATTAGCTTCTAGTGAAGCATTATTTGTTAAATTTTGGAATAGTGCTGATATCTACAGACAGAAAAGGAACAAAAGTTTAAAACCTGATTAAAACAAAGGGGAAAAGTTAAAAAAAACTGCTGCATAAAAATTCTTAAATTATGCCTTGGTTTCGCTGCGAAACCAATGATCGTCATTAAAGGGTTAACAGGGTATCTTGCATGTTCCACTAAACAGGGCGATTTGTATGTTTAGTGAAACACATACGGTACATCTCTAATAAAGATGCATGCAAAAATTTTAAAAAAATAGCGTCTTTATGAAAATAAACTGAAAATTAATACTGAATACAATATAAAAAAAAGTGCCTTTCATATATTTTTTTTTTTCTCGGTGAATGTAAATTCCATCTTTGAACGAACTGTACCTCGCCTTATCCTTCAAAGTAAACAAAACAAGTGCGTAAAAAAGTCTTTCCTTTCTAGAAATTATTCTTAGTTACTTCTGGATGTACAGCTGGGGCTGAGACAAAGCATATCTAACGTACGCATTAGTACACGCTTTGGGACTTTGGGCTGAGAGGATGACAATGAACGTTATCAGTAATTTTCGATGTGGGCACAGTTGAAGCTTTTTCAACAATAGGGGGATTAATGTGAGCGCAGTTGATGTGTTCCCCTTTTTGTCACCTAAATGATCATAGTTATAGTACATTTACATACGTAGTCTTTTTCAACAACTATTATGGTGATAGATATTATTTGTTCACACACGTTTACGCATTTCAAAGAAATCCGGAACAGAAATGCTAATAATCTTTTTTCTACTACTGGGAAAACACGTGCTTCAAAATTTTTTTAACGAATAGCTGAAGATGGAGTAGGGACATTTACTGTGAAACCTGCACATCATTAATTCTATATAATGTAACGTGAAAAAGTGAAGGTGGAATTATCTGAATGGTATCAGCCAAGCCATGTGAAATACAAGAATTTTCATTTTGGGAAAAATAATCTAAGGTATGATTATTCATTATTATTTTTAAAATTTATTATTATTTATTGAAGTGCAGGAATGTGGAGAGATAGAGATTATATCTTTGAATTCTTCCAAAATTGTGATAATTTTTTTATTTCACACTTGTAGTCCTGTAGATTGGAATTATATGCTCCCTACATTAACTTTTTATGAAGCTTTAATAATAACTTGACATATGCTTTGAAGTAAAATAAAATAATATATATATTTTGCTTATACTCTACAGCTTATATGATATGTTAGTTGTCTGTACATTTGTTAAAATTTTTTTCTTTTTAATTTGGGCAACTGATCTGATACAATTTGCTGTTCTAGATCGTGGCCTACTTGAACTTGCGTTACTGGCATATCGGGCACTTAGTTTGTGCAGTGTTCGTTTATCTTTTATTTATTTTTTTTTTCTCTCTCATTTTTTAAAATTATAATATGGTCATATCTATATCTCATATCATTATCAAGTTTATCTTTCATACAAATGCCATTATAGAATTCTTTGATGCATTTAACTTATAAATTTATTTTCTTTTAAGTTAGATTCACAACACTCCAGTATACTTCTAAATCATAATTTCTTTATTATAATGAAATAAATAATATAAAACACATTCTAATAATTTCTTATGACATTCTGTTTTTTACAATAATCTGCGAGCAATATTTGTTGCTTGTGAAATTGCTTACGTGAAAAATGCTTAATTTTTTTTCTTAATTTTTCTGTGACTTCATTCTCCCTTTCCTTGCGGCCTACCAGTGGTTTTGCGCTCAAAGCTGGTAGGTGTGAGGTGCCAGGTTCGATCGCAGGTTGCGCTTGTCGGTCTAGTCTTTCGAATTTTCCGTGGTTTTCTCCAAAAATTGCCTAAATATGTATTTCACCCTTAGAAAGACCCCAATGGGGGACACTCTCCCTCAGGCCTAGGATTCTAGTGCAGTCAATCGGCTTTAATTCCAACAACCCTTTCTTTGCTCATTGTCCATTCTTTGAATATGTTTTAAACCACAATTTCTATAGATACAGTCATCAAAACTACGTTTTTTATGGTTTTTACTCTAAAAAATTATGACGCAATTTAAAAATTATGGGTTTTGTTATATAAAAAAATTATCACTGTAAACTTAACTGTGAGAGCTGGAGTAATGTGTTTAATTTCATGCTCGAGCGCATATTTTAACATATTCAAATTCAAGCGGACATGACATTTTTCTTTAATGAGATGTTAGCTAGAGGGGTCATGTACAGTGTTCTCTTCTCACAAAGGAAAGTTTATGTTATTTATGTATCAGAAATTTTATATAGTGATTTTTTAATACGATATATTCCATTGGTGAAGCGTTAAAAAGAAAAGAAAGCTGTCTAAGGTGGAAAAGGAATATATTAAAAGCCTTTGAGAACTATGGTCGTGTATGAAGAAACTTTTTTGGAATCACCTTGGTATTGGTGTGGTGCAAGATTGATTGCACTTGGAGCCCAGTTCTCCGTGGAATGCCTTCCATTAGGTCTTTTAAGGAGTCTTAGCTCCTATTCCCATATTAACACAAGTTTCGGAGAAAATTATGGAAAACTTCGTATGATTAGGTCAAGCGTTTAGACCTGAGATCAAAACCGACACTACTTATACCAATTTAGAGAGCAGAACTTCTCGGCCACTACATATAATAACCTTGAATAATGTTTAGTAGTAAACTGGCGCCCATTTTATCTAGATTGTTGGCGCCCTTTTTATTCAAATTGCCAGCGCCCTCTTTGTCATGCCAGTACGACCCTGGACGGTCCCCAAAGCGCAGTTCTAGTGCGATGTTAATTGCAACCTTACTTGCGTATCTCCGAGATTGTCGCCGAAGCGCAGTGCTAGTGCGATGTTAATTGCAAACTTACTTTCGTATCTCCGAGATTGTCACCGAAGCGCCTTCCAAACTTTCGCATTTATATATTAGTATAGATATCGTTATACTGTTATTGATGAAGAAAACTTTTTTTTTTCAGATTTTGTTATGATTAATGGGTTCTTTTCCTTTATCCAGGCTCATGGAAATCACCAAATGCGAGCCAAGTTGCCAAGCGAAGCAAATGTAAGAATAGTTTACGGAATAAAAGTCGAAATGTTACATTAGGGTTGTAAGAAATTTAGGGTTATAAGAAACCAAGCCATGGCCCCATACAAACAATCATATTACAGTTGTAAGAAATTTTTGGTGAATTTCTACATTATTTGGTGATTTTTCGAAGTGAGCCAAGTCATGGCCCCATACAAACATTCACTAGTTGCCAAGCCACAAGAGCCAAGTCGCCAAGCCTAAATTATTTTTTGCTAAACCAAGCCCTGACCCCATACAAACATTCACATTAGGGTTGTAAGAAATTTTGGTGGAATTCTACATTATTTGGCGATTTTTCAACGCGAGTCAAGTCGCCAAGCCCTTAATAGTATTTGGCAATTTTTCCCATACGCCCGGATAAAGGAAAAGTACCGATTAATGTAACTAATAATTAGAGCTGTAGCGAGTACTCTGTATATACTCGGCACTCGACCTATTTGCCGAGTACTTGGTACTCGGCCAAATTTAGGCTATGTATTCGGCCAATACCGAGTAGTTGTGGGAATTTCACTATTTTTATGCATTATTGAAAGATATTTATTTTATAACTAAACTAAAAAAATATGGAAATATAAATACAGAGTCATTATAATTAAAATTTTTGCTATAACAGCTTTCTGCAGTTAAAACGGGCTGTTATCAAACTTACAAGGAAACTCTTTGAAGCGGTAATCACCGATTTTATTGAAAAAAATTCTGGCATAAGATTTAATCATGAATAGCATCTTCCTAAAATATTAGCTGCTGAGTCGCAATAGATAAGCTATAAAAAATTATTAAAAATGGAAGCATGTTTGCAATATTTCTAAAAAAGCGCCTGTTTGGCGACTGCATTCTTCGAAATTTCATTGCAATGAAGATTTAATAGATGTAGATGTTCTTCTTTATTTTTTATAGTCAAACGAACTCCCTATGCTGTCGAGCACATGAGAATTCAGAATAGATTAACAAAAACCAGATAATTTACCAGATTGAAACTTATTTAGTCGATATTCTAAATAACATTTAATATTTCAGTTAAATAAGCTGTGTCAATAACAATTGCAAGAATATTTACATCAAGTTTTTAATAACGACATTAAAAAAATATATGATCAAAACTTTTTTATAAATTTAAATAAAACAAAACATTGAATATTAAAACACAAAGCTGTTTTTTTTTTTAACTAAAATGAAAGCATTTCGTATCCGAACACATTTTTCTTATAAGAGTTACATGCAAACGGAACGCTTGCAACTTCGATGACGTAAATTTTGCAAATTCAGTTGGCAGTAAAAGTATCCGAGCATTAGCAGGAATTCCTATGTAAAAAAAGTACACTTAATGCAGTTTTGTTAAATAAATCCTTGTCGAATCCAGTTCTTAGTCAGTCTACGAACAGGATTCGACAAGGATTTATTTAACAAAACAGTGTTAAGTGTGCTTTTTTTATATAGGAATTTTTGCTAATGGTCGGATACTTTTGCTGCCGACTGTAGTCATACATTTGGAACACTTGCAAACGGCTTTGCAACTGGAAGTGTTTCATTTGTATGTACCCCTTAGTCTGATAATTTTATTAGGCAGTACGAACCTTCGACGAACAAGCACTCCACAGAATATGAGTTGTGTGGATCCAATATCTCATTAGAGCTACGCAATGAGCAATTGGAGACGATTTATGATTCTACTCTAAATTTCGTCCTGTTTGTTCGTTGGGTTTAACGTCGCACTAGTACTGCACTATGGGCAATTGGCGACCGTTTTGCGATGCACTCCTGAGGAGGGTCGTCCGGTACATAGGCAGGTGATAAAAGGTTGCATTCTGCGTATGTTATTTATTTTTAATATATACATACGATTTGTATGTTTGACTCGACATCCCCCTCCTGTAAATTTCGTCGAGATGAGGACAGATATAACATAGGGAGGTATTCTATTGTAACAATCGCAGCTATCTTAGATCACAAGTCGGATCGCACACTCGGCAGCAAAATTAACCGAGCAATAGCAATAATTCCTGTTTAAAAAAAGTACACTTAATACTGCTTTGTTAAATAAATCCTTGTCGAATCATGTTCTTAGTCAGTCTAAGAACATGATTCAACAAGGATTTACTTAACAAAGCAGTATTAAGAGTGCTTTTTTCTGACGGGGATTATTGCTAGTGTTCGGATACTTTTGCTGCCGACTGTACGATCCGACTTGTGTTCTACGATAGCTGAGATTGTTACAATAGTATGCCTCTCATAACCGGATTAAAATACAAAAAATAAAAAAAACACCCTGGGTCGGCTGGGGAATCGAACCCATTCTTTTACACGTGAAGGCGATTAGCGAGGGTGACATACTCACTCGGCCACGGAGGGTCTGCATTCAGCATAACAATTATTTTTAAAACAACAAGATTTCGCAGTTAATAATTCTAAGAAAATTACCTATGAAAAAAATCACTGCGCAGCACTAGTGCGACGTAAAACCCAACCAACCTTATGAAATTCTAATGCATATTTTTACAAAATTACCAGAAATGTAAGAAGCCATAAAGGTTATGCACGTGTTTTTTCAATTTTAAATAATCCCCTCCGTAAAGGATCAAAGTTGTAAACACGTCTACGGACCATCTCTAGGAATGTACCCTAGACTGTCGCCATTGCATATCTGTAGTGCGAATTAAAACTTAAAACCTACTCAACCTCAAATATCTTAAATATTTTAATTTTGATTTATTTATTTGAGTATTAATTTCAATCAACTATTCCAACAATCAAATGTTCAATCAAATATTATAATTCATATTGGTCGCCAATTGCCCATTCCGCAGTACTAGTGCGACGTAAAACCCAGCCAACCAATCTATAAATCAGATTAGTTTTTAAATCGTCTGCAAATTTCTATAAATGCATATGCCGAGTGCTTCAGACATTAAATTACTCCAGATTATATATAAGCTGGAGTAATGTAAAAGTAACTCTGAAATTGCATTATTTTAAATAAATACAATATTGAAACATTACATAAAATAATGGAAAATATTATATCTAACACAAAACATAATGAGGTACATACAAATGAAACACTTCCAGTTGCAAAGCCGTTTGCAGGCGTTCCAAATGTATGACTGCAGTCGGCAGCAAAAGTATCCGAGCACTAGCAAAAATTCCTATGTGAAAAAGCATACTTAATACTGTTTTGTTAAATAAATCCTTGTCAAATTGTGTTCTTAGACTGACTACCACGGATTAGTATACAGGATGATAAACTAGATAGGGCGGTCAGCGTGGGGAACGGAGCTTTATTTTCCGCATTAATTCAGCCGAACAGAGTAAGCGATCCGATCGCCGCCTGGTGTAGTATCTTTGAAACTCATCGGAAGAAAGGGAAAGCCCGCCCCTTCGGCTTCAGTCATCCAACGAACGAACAGCCAGAAATGAAAAAACGCGCTGATTGGTGTATTTTCGAGATTTGGTCGCCCTCTATCTGTAAGATGAAAATTACTACCTTTCCGTAATATTAGTAATACATCCTTCTCTTTTAATCCGTGCTGACTACGAACAGGATTCGACAAGGATTTACAGTCGGCTGCAAAATTATTCGAGCACTAGCCAATAATTCCTATATTTAAAAAGTACACTTCAGACTGTTTTGCTAAGTAAATCCTTGTCGAATCATGTTCTTAGACTGATTAAGAACATGACTCGACAAGGATTTATTTAACAAAGCTATATTAAGTGTACTTTTTTTTGGCAAGGATTATTGCTAGTGCTCGAATAATTTTGCAGCCGACTGTATTTAACAAATCTGCATTAAGTTTACTTTTTTTACATAGGAATTTTCGCTAGTGCTCTGTTACTTTTGCTGCCGACTGTATTTTCAAAAAACTTGCAAAATTTACGTCATCGAAATTGCAAGCGTTTCGTTTGTATGTAACCCAATGTCACTTTTTCTAAATAGAAACTTCTACGGTTACATCCAGACTGCAACGCTCGCTCGCTCGCAAGCGAGTGATCACAAATCCGAAATTTGTGATCGCCAAGAATGTTTCATTTCAAACGCAACAATTTCAGTCGCTCACAAATGACGACGGCTGATCGCAAGTTTGTGATTTCCGGTTTCCAATACATCGATTATTTTAAACGATAAACCGTAATGATTGGCTAGAGAGAAACATGTGACCTAGCATATGCTTGCGTTTTTGTTTATATTTATTTATTAACGTATCCGTGATTAAAAATAGAGAAATGTTTAAATGTAATTGTTTTCCTGGAAATGTCTCTCCCTGTGTATTATGAGAGGGAGATAAAATAAAAAATAAAAGGATATTCACACTTATATATGAAGTTTAATGCAGTTTATGTTTTAAAAAAAAATTAGTTGAACTTTTTTTGTTATAGGTTGTTTACATGCAGCTTTTTAAAACTTAGTTTAGAAATATTAATGTATTTGTATCTTTTATATTTTTAGCTTCAGAAACGTTATGTATACGCATCAACTAATCTAACATTTAATCCATATTTTAGGCATTTATTTAAAAAATTCTAAAGTTATATTTGCATAGTACATACCAGTGTTGTGCACGAACGCGTTCATTTGAACGCGTTCATGAGCGTAGCTCAAAAATTTTGAGTTTTGAGTTGAACTTCGCTCGTTTTTTAAATTATGAACTTGAGTTGAACGAAACTCGTTTTTTTCACGAACTTGAGCGTGAAAAAGCAATTCAAACTCAAACTCATATTAAATATTTCTGTCTGAAATATAAAAAGGAAAATAGAAGAAGAAAAGGACAGAAAAGAGAATAATTGTGCAAAGTGGATCTCGGAAAAAGGGGCACTTGGTAAAAAAGGCACTCATAAAAAGGGCACCCAGAAAAAAGGGCCCAGGAAAAAGGGCATTTTTGCAATTTGCAAATCGCAAAAATAATAAACATTAACGAATAAATTTAAAGAATTATTTCATAATACATTTTTAGAAATTTCAATCAATGAAATTGTTACCATTTTCACTTAGTATATACCTGGGGGAAGGGGGAGTCAAGGAGCAGATTGAAAGATAATAATTTTCTTTATATTACCTTTTCTTTGATTTTTAATGAAAAAATGCATCTGCATATAAATTTATATGCAAATTCGTGCAGTAGTTCCTGAGATATAGCCTTCCCTGAAATTGTAGAAATCGCGGTATAGCAGCGCCACCTGTTGAGTAATGATCACCAAAAGTTGATAAGGCACTAATCTGGAGCAAAGTGCGTCCGCATATAAATTTATATGCAATTTCGTGCAGCAGTTCCTGAGATATAACCTTCCATGAAACTGTGGAAATCGCGGCCTAGCAGCGCCACCTGTTGAGAAATTGATACTAAAATTCCGTAGGCGCTAATTTTAGACAAGGTACATCTGCATATAAATTTACAGGTAATTCTGTGCTGTAGTTCCTGAGATACAGTCCCTAAACATTTTTGACGCACACACACAGACAGACATTTTCTAAAAATCGTCCAATCGTGTTCTGGACCTTTAAAAACGTGTAAATTCATCGAAAACCGGAAGCCGAAAATTTTCACGAATCCAATACTTTCTTTTATTGAATATAGAATAAAGGAAAAAAAGAGGAGGGGGAAAGAAATGCAAAATTAGAATCTGTAAATACATTATAGTTTTTGACTGAAAAGTGTTTAAGAATTTTGCCAACTAAGTTTGAAATTTACCAAACGTGCCAGTTTGTTTTAACATAGTGTGTGTAGGACTTGGGGGAGGGATGAGTGTTCCCTCTACCTCCCGTTTGCAAGCGTTCATAGAAAACGATGCGTTCGCCTTTATCTGCATTTTCCAAAAATTCAAAGAAATCGCCTTATAAAGTTTCGTCTACAAAATACTACATATTAAAAACAGTATTAGTCTCTCTCTCTCACTTTTAAAATAGTTTTTAAGATTTATTCAATTTCTTCAGAAATATTAGCGAGAAAAAATGTGTAGTTTTGTAGACTTCTCAACTCTTCGTGGACTATCTTGAAGTGTGTACATACGTCTCACTCATGAACTTAATCTCTGCTATTGTAAATAGCATGTACACGGAAATTTTACTATAGCTTCAAAAATATTTTAGATGATTATTTTAATTTGTTTCAAAATTATATAAACAAAACTTCTTAGTTCAAACCATTTTTAATTTTAGAATGTATATTCAAGAAATATCAATTGAAAATGATCTGGAAGTGTTGTAACTTGAACCTCAAATTAACAGCAATTTTACAATTAATTTTGAACAATAAAAAAATACAATCAAATTTTTTTTTTCTTCAACCCAAATATTAAAATATAGGGATGTGACTGACAAGCAAACAAACAAATAAATAAATATATGTTGAAACTTTATGTGGGGGGAAAAAAAAAGTAAATACCAGAATTTGGATAGCAAAAGTATCATTATTACAGAAATTATTTCATCTTTAAGAAATTTTATCTTTCACTTAACCAATTAAGAAAAAAAAACCACTAACTTGACCATTTACAACCTTTAATTATGTAAAGAAAATATACATAATAAAATTCAGTCTTTGATTTATAAAGCTTTATTAAATGTAGGGGAGCACGGGGCACAGTGGACCACCCCTATTTAAATCTATTAATATTCAACTTTTTTAGTTCATATGGATACTCATGTATAGCAGCATGGTACTAGTTGTATCTATGCAGCCAAAAAAACCACATAGGAAATAGTAAGGTAACCATTTTGAGCAGTTTTTTTTTTTTTTTTTAAACTTGAACTAGCGACTATAAATACTATATAGCTGTTAAAGGAAGGCAAGATATTGCTGATTTTAAATTTCTAAAAATTATTAGCATATTTGTAGTCTGTATATTATTTTATTATTATTATCTGTTTTACTCTGGCACGGAACACAGTGGACCACCTTCCGATGTGCCTAAAAATATAAATTAGTTTAATATTTATATTAGTTTTAGTTAAATTTATAGATGCAAATATAATGTAAAGTATTAATATCTCAAAGTAATAAATATCTTAATGCTATGATAAAATAAATAAAAAGAATTATAAATTTCTGAAAAGAATAAATATTTGAATAGTAATATAATTTATTGATATCTAAATTTAATAAATATTTGAATTATATAGCATTAATAAAAGGAAAAATATCTAATTTAATAAATAGTAGAAACATTTATTATTGTTGTTGGTTTTAGAGATCACATGTGAAAAGCAAAAGAAAGTAGCTTCATACATTTTAGTTAAATTTATCCTACAAATATAATGTAAATAATTTATACCTCAAAATAATAGAGAAAAATGTTAAATATTTGAATAGTAGTATAATATTTATTAATATCTGAATTTAAAAAAATATATCTGATTTATAAAATATTAATAAAAGAATAAAAAAACAATTATCTATTTCAACTTAATAAATTTTCTTAGTGGAATTTGATTTCTTATTCGTTTATTTTAATTTTGTTCATTTTATTTCAGGAAAATGCTTGAATTATACTTGTTAGACTAGAACAGCATAAGAAATTAATTTTAGAGAAAAAAGAAAGTAATTTCTAATAATTTAATATAAACAAAAGAGGCTCGTCCACTGTATCTCGGTCATGGGGCATAGTGGTCCACTTTGTGAGTGCTCACATTTTTTTTTTTTTTTTTTTTTTCATTCATAATGTATTGGAAATATTATTATAAAAAAATTAAGACATGTCAAGAAGAGCTTAGAGTTTGTTTGCTCTCTCTCTCTCTCTCTCTGTATATATATATATATGTGTGTGTGTGTGTGTGTGTATTTTAAGTACATTGCTTTTCTGTTTTTTGTGAAAATAATAATAATAATAATAATAATAATAATAATAATAATAATAATAATAAGAGTGTAAAAGTGGTTCACTGTGTTCCGGTCTCCCCTATATTACAGAACTAAAAATAAATCTTAATAAAAGCTTAAATCAGTTAATAAATAAATAAATAAATAAATAAAAACTCATCATTTTACGTAGTAATATATATTGATAAATCTGAGACGTGTTTATAAAATTTCTTGGAAACATTGTGAACAAATGCATTTTATTTTAAATAACAGTTCAGTGGTAAGTTTCCTTTTCAGGAAATCTGTTGACCATTTTTGAAGAGAGGGATTTTTTTCATGTTTTCGACACAATTCGAACATATGGGTTAAAAATAATTAGTAAGGGCGGGGAGCGCAAATATTCTTTGAGAGTACCTATATTATAGTCGGTCGTCTCCGACAAAACATGCACACGGCGACATTGTATTGGATTCAAAAGAAAAAAGCGTGAGAATCTACTATAGAATACTAAACATTACATTGCTTTGTACGGATGCAAGACCACCCATAGAGATGCGGGAGATGTACTACCAGAGAAATTAGATATCTATCTACTTTCTTTGGTACTACCCTGAGGCGGTGTGACAAATTGTACCCTCTCATAAAACTACCGGACATTTTATTTTCTTATAAACACGATTATAATCTAGAGAAAGGATCTGCTTTCACAAAACTAGATATCTTGCGAGTTACATGTCCATATATTCTCTTTTTTTCTTTAAAAATAATGAGATTCCTGTTATTTGCGAAAGTAATTCTTTAATTCATGAAAATAACCTTTATTTTATAACTTTTGCATTGAAAGATAGCATCTTTAAAAATTAAAGTATTTAGACAAGGATTACTGGTTTAACACATATTATACATAGAGTAAATAGAATAATATTAAAGTTTTTAATGTCTATTTATATTTTTAATACTAAAAATAAAAATGCATTCAGATTATTGAAATAATTTCATGTCAGAGATGTAGATTTTATATCAATGATTATTTTATTTTCAACACTTTCTGGAAAATGCAAATAATAATAATTAAAAATAAATAAATGAAATAAAAAATAAGAAAATAAAAATAAAAATAGAATATTAATCCTCCTTATTACAACAAGCTATTTATAATCTAATTTAAATTGTCTTAATGTTTCTTTTCTTTTTTTTTTTTTTCTAAAATGAATATATACATCCACAAAAATTCAAATATAGTACGTGTACTAAGCTAAAGATTATTTTTCTTTTTTTAAATGCACAGCTAGTTTTAAAATATCATTTATGATAACAGCAAACAGGATTTAATTATTGGGATTTAATATTATACTTTTAAATTTTTATATTTTTATTTATAATGAAAGGCTTTCTTAAAACTTTTCGTAAATCACTCTTAGAACTTCCATAACTTTTCATAATACGAGGTATTTCGCATAAATTTCTGATATTGAAATAGCATGGATTTGATTGCATGAAAACTGAAATACAAAATTGACAACAGTATAATATCGTGGAAAACTGGGGCACACACACAAAAAAAAAAAAAAAAAAAAAAAAAAAAAAACTGTAGCAAGGAAAACGGTAGCCTACTGGATAGGGCATTTAAGTCTTCAATCGTACCAGGTGACCAGCGGAATTTATATTTTTTCTTATGAAAGGATTAGCTTAGAGTCCTGCGTTGTTCGAGTAAACTTGACTCGCAGCCGAACCGACCTGCAAAATGACTTTTGACCTTCAATACGAAATGAATCTGTAGCTTCTGACCCGCCATATTGTTAAAATTGTGTTAGATAATAAGATGAATAGAAGTTCTTTTACACAAACTACAATTATATTATTGAAGAAATCTTCCAGAAAATTAAATATATTACAACAATGTGTTTATCTAATTATAAACAAACATTTAGCTGTATTAAAAGTTATATTTAAAAAATCCATTGTTCCAAGTATTTTGACAATAAAATAAGGAATAAAGTATAGGTTGGAAAAAAAATTGTTTTCCATAC
This sequence comes from Salticus scenicus, assembly GCA_963930645.1. NCBI lineage: Eukaryota > Metazoa > Arthropoda > Arachnida > Araneae > Salticidae > Salticus > Salticus scenicus. The sequence continues at coordinate 159,896,270 of OZ005658.1, forward strand.
AAAGCTTTAAACGTTAAGTATTTTATATTAATATTTAAGTAAATGTAATTAAATTCATGTTATCAGCCATGTCTTTAAATTACTAGGAAGGAAGACAATGTCATCCAATTTCTTCATTTAAAAATTTCGATTCATAAGTAAAGCATAAAACAATCTTCGGAAAACATTTTGTGAATAAAAATTAATGCAACTTTTAAATTTTAACTGCACCCGACAAGCAAAGCAGGTAATAAGCGATTACCCGACCCGATGCGTTTCTCTCTTGTGAGAAATGCGTCCTCTCTTGCGATTGAAAGGGTAAAAAGTATTGCTACCAAGAATATAAAATTTTTTCCCAAAGGAATAAAATCCATATGAATTTGAGTTACTTTTCCCGCTCAAATTCATGAGAAAACGAACTTTGCTCAGCTCAAGTTCACAATTTAAAAAACGAGCGAAATTCAGCTCAAAACTGAAAAAGTTTTAATTAAACTCATGAACGCGGTCCTGCGCAACACTGATTTAAAACAACGGAACCTCTAAATGATAGAATTTGTCTCCTATTAATAAGTTCTCATGCGCATAAACAAACGTATTGAAAATTTGAGAATAAAAAACCATGCAAAAACAGTGGGTACATTATTCAGAAGTGTTTGCTAAATAAATTTTTACTACAATTAAATTAATAAGTTATAATTAAGAATTATAAGTTAATAAGTTTAATTAAGCGTAAATTAAAAATAATTTTCATGGTAATTGGTAATTTTAGAAAAAAAGGGAAATTACCTATGAAAGTGTTCACAGAGGATAAGATCTATTTAAAAAAAAAAATGTACGTAAAAATGAACTTTTAGTGAGCTTCGCTCGTTTTTAAAAATGAACTTGAACTGAACGCGTTCATTTCTTTCAGACATGAGTTTGAGCGCGAACTAGCTCGTTTTTTACACGATGAACTTGAGTTTGAACTAGTTCGTTTTTTTTGTGAACTTGCACAACACTGATGAAAACTAGCATTTATTTTATTTGTTTAGTAGGTAATTTTCAACAATTTGAAGCTTATAAAGCTTTTGTAAATTGATATAATTTTGGATAAACTGTCAGGCTCTTTCATATTATTTAATGACTAGGGACAAATGATACATTGCTTAATTATTTAAAAAAAAAATTAAGGTTTATTATTATCAGTACTTTTCTATTTTGCTGGTGCAAATCTCACCATACGAAAATGTTAATAATGCTGCAAATCTTGCCAAGCAAATTTTATTGATGACAACACACAGTTTACGTATAAAAAATTTTTAATAAATGTTAGTTCTAAGAATTTTTTTGCACAAGAAGTAATTTTAGGCTAAATGTGTTTTGCTTGAAATAAACTGACAGATTCTTCCTCTGTTCAGGCAAATCCCAAATTTTTATTGATTTTGGTTTCTCATCCATTTTTGATGTATTAGGAAAAAGATGTGACTAATAAGAAATGAATGCAGCTTGTTTTAAAAATGTGGCGGTAAAGAGTTACCAGTAAGGATATTCCATTTGGTGTTGGTAGTATCTATTTTGGCGACTTTATAGAGCTGTACTTTACTATCATTCATTATTATAGGCAAATATCCATTTTCCTTCATTATGATTATTACATCATTAGTTATATAGTAAAGATATGGAAGCACTTGGATGCAGACAGCAGTAAATTTTGTTTGTGTAAATAGGGTAATGTGGAGGTATTTGAGTTAATAAAATTTAACGCGTTCATCTCCATGTCTTCCAGATATGGGTGACGCTCTTCTCGTTCAAGTTAACACAAGATCTTGGGCACCGGGACAATGAAGCAAGGGGGGGCACTTGCCTCTCCCTGTAAAATTCTAATGAGCATTTTTTTCTTTGACTTTAAAACTATGCTATCAGAATTTTATTTAAAAAAAATATTTTTTCAGGTTGTGCCCCCCCCCCCTGGAATTTTTTCTGGTGACACCACAGTATGAGAGTAATTGTGTCATTTTTTATAACGCTAGTAGTCGCATGTCGGTCTATTCCCCGCTGTTGTTTAGTATAAAGGGAAAGCCGAAAGAAAGCCAGTAGAGAAAGATGAGCTGCCTTTAATTCATGCAAAACTTTTCCCGCAAACCTCTAACCTTTCTGAAAAACTAGAAGTAGGGGAAAAAATAATCAACGTTAATAGTCGCATCGCAGTCAAATACCAATTTTAGAAGTAAAATGTTTTTAACTGCTCAAAAAATATCAAGAATGACTTAAAAACAGACTATGTTAGAGAACATCCACTCAAGGTTAGTTACACAGAATTTTCTTACTTTATTTTTAAGGGGTGATCTGTTGGGGAAATTTATAATCAGTGGGCGGCAAATAGACCAATATGTGACTACTAATGCATTAATAAGATTTTTAAAAGGAAATTAATGGAATAAGCACTGAAATATAAATAAAGGATATACAACATAAAAATACTAAAAATATACACATTATGCTGTACTTTTTATTAATTTATATTTAGGAAAACATTACATTATACTATATCACATGGTGTTCGTTAAAACACTCTAAGCACATTTGAGGTGATTCTGGACAATAGAAACAATAGGTTGCATATATAGTGTTTCTTTTACATTTTTCTTTGCTTCTTGGCATTTGGCAGTTTGCTTCCTCTTCTGGTAACATAGAGCACACACATACATACTTCTTATAGGCTCGCTTTGCTGATTCTTACAAATCTATGAAGGGTGGGACACTTCCTTGTTTTACTCCTATTATTGTCGGGCATAGCGTTTTCTGAGGACAACTATTTGATAAAAAAAAGTTTCTGGAATTTTCTAATTTCTATTTTTTCATTTGTGGCTCTCTGGTACATGTCATCTCCGACGATCGGATTTGTGTCCAGTGAGAAGCTCAGCTGAATCATGCTGGGCAATGAACGTGTTAATAACGCTATGAGTCTGACTGAGGTACCTTTAATGAGGACCTTTTTAAAGGGATTCTAGCTCAAGTTGTGTAAGTTTCAGACCGCATTGAAAATTCTAAATGGCTAGGCCATTGAGCACAACCTGGGCTCGAACCCTATAACATTCAATTCAAAGTTAGAATAAACTAATTATAAAACAAACAAAATCCTAACTAGGTAGAACAAGCGGGCAATGTTTTTTTAAAGTGGTTTGTTTTGTTTAGTTATAAGCTTCATTACTAATGAATATTAAAATTTATAAACTTAAACCCATAATTTTAAAAAAAAGAAAGCTTTCACAATTTTTTCTATGTCAATATTATAGTTGACAGGCAAAAATTGGGACCTATTTGCACAGCGCGCATATCCCCTAACCTGTGCTGCCGAAGGCAGTGGGGACTCGGTCTAACTTTTTACTCGATGATAAAGGATTATTTTCATTTTCTTTTCTTAAAAATAAAAGTTTGACTTGAGAAAGAACACATGCACATGCAGCACACATGGGTCTGCACTGCCGAAGGCAGTGGGGACCCGGTTTGAGTTTTTACCCGATGATAAATGAATTTTGAGAAATCATAAGGAGGGTGAAGGAATATGCACGCGCTGCGCATGGGTCTACGCAACTACAGCGTCTAGAATAAAGTGTGGAAATCGGCGAATAAAATTGTACTAAAAAAATTAAGCCTGTCACCAGATGTCATTGTAATCGAAGCTAGTGTCATGACAACAAAACCGAGACTCCCTATGGGTTAATTGTATGCTTAGATCACGTGATTAAACTGACGAAACTGGGAAAAGTCAATCAGGTCTTCGATTTGAGCAATAGCTTCGATCACAGCGACATCTGGGTAAGCTTAATTTTTGTAGCATCATTTTAACATCACGGTTATAGGCGATTGCCACACTGTTTATTCTAGACGCTGTAACACAGCCGAAGGCAATTTGGACCCAGTGTGAGTTTTTAGCCAAAGCTGAATTATTATTATTATTTTTTTTTTTTTTTTTTTGCAATTCTCTTTCTTAAGAATGAAATTTATGAGTAATAATAAATATGGAATTTTGAAAAATCATAAGGATGGTAAAAGAATATGTGCGTGCAGCGCACGTGTCTACTCTGTCGAAGACAGTGGGGACTCTGTTTCAGTTTTTACCCGATCACGATTTTTTTTTCCTTTTCTTAAGAGTAATGTTGATGAGTGATAAGATGCAATTTTGAGAATTCATTCATTATAGTGATTCATTTAAAAATACTGACCCGCTAGCGGGCGAAGCTCGCTAGTGTCAGATATAAAATCCATTTCGCAAATCAGGATTACAATATTTTCTTATACATTGTATAAGGAAGTAAAAAGAGATTGTTTTTAGTAAAATTTTAACGTATTTCAAATGCTATTTTAATTATGTTTTCGATGCATTAGGTAGTCAAACCTTATTAACATGAACTGTTTCCACTATCCCCACCAAAATGAAGTTTGGTTATTGATAGTATGAAAAAAATTTTTTTCCTCTCGAGATTCACGTTAACAAATTTTAGTTGTATTAGGGTATTATGCATTTTAAAAAAGTTTTTTTTTTCTTTTAATGTTATGATTGATCGACTATTTTGATGCATTTTCAGAACATCAATAAATCAGTAATCAGGCAACAACTGTTTCCTGCTGATGCTTCAGTGTAAAATTAATCGCGACACAAATCTGATAGACCATGTAATAGGTATAATATTACAGGATTATCGTTTATGATTTAAATTTAAATACCTTATATTTATCCTTTCTTTAAACGGATATATTTCGGCATGCTTATTGCAGCCCTCTTCAGCGTCGAAATGACTTCTATGATTTAAATTTAAATACCTTATATTTATCCTTTCTTTAAACGGATATATTTCGGCATGCTTATCGCAGCCCTCATCAGCGTCGAAATGACGCTGAAGAGGGCTGCGATAAACATGACGAAATATATTCATTTAAAGAAAGGATAAATATGAGGTATTTAAATCATAGACAATGTAACTTTTACTTAGAAATATCATTCATGACCTATGAATATTTATTTAGAGAAATGGAAGTGTAAGGTTGAATTTTTTTGTACAAACTATGTGAAAAATATCCAAGCTGGGAATCAAACTCGAGCACCCCACTTACAGTGCAGATGTTCTACCACTGAGCCACCTTGGCTGATTATCAACTCGGCATTTCCCACATGACATCTGTTGGCAATGTCACTGTATTTGCAAATGCAGATTTAACGGGTAAACATATAAAGTTTAATGATAGCACAACTTTGTTAGACCCTGTAATCTTTACTTAAATCATTCACGAACGATGATTTATTTAGAGAAATTTGAGTGTAAGATTGAATTTTGTATACCAACTACGTGAAAAAGGCCAGAGCTGGGAGCTGAAATCGAGCACTCCGCTTATTATGTATCGCTGAGCTACCCTGTCAGATACCAGCTCAGCATTTCCCATATAATATCTGTTTAAGTACCCGAGTTAAATTTTCAGCTCTGTCGTTTTTCATATAGTTGGTATAAAAAAATTATCCTGACATGTTAATGGATATTATGTAGGAAATTCGAAGTTGATAATCAGAGAGTCAGTTGCTGACAAGAAGCTGAACTCATGTTATTCTATGGAGAAATTTGTTTCTATAATTCCTCATTGCTTAATGCATTTATTAATTATGTATTCATGTTGTGAAAATCTATAACCGTTCAATTAGTATTACTTTTTAAAAAATTAATGTTTCACTTTTGAGTTTAAAAAACAAAAAATATTTAAATGTATTTTTAAGCTGAATAAAATGTTAGAAATTGTGAAAACAAGTAGTAGTATGGTTCTGAATTTTCTGAAGGTGAAAACAGAATTTAAGGTAAAAAAAAAAAAATAATAATAATAATAATAATAATAATCATGTTAACAAAACATGATCCTTCGTCAGGCGAATAAAGTAGGCATGAGTGTTTGTTTGCAGCACTCATGCCTACTTTGTACGCTTGGCAAAAGATCCTGTTTTCTTTCAACCCAAAACAATTTTTGTGAATGAAAGCGTTTTATGGTGTAAATTCAAAGTTTTGTATGTATTACTTTTTAACGTCAGTTTTGTGGTACAATAAGGTTTTTTGTTTCTTGGAAAAGATACTAAAAGCTCTCATTTGAAGATATATGTCAAGTATAAAAATATAGATACAATGGTTTTGTATGTTCACTTTTTTGTAATATTATGGATTACGTAGAAAATTATAATTGTAACATTTATATAGTTCATAAATTTTAGGCTAATTTAACCTTTTTACAGGCCAACGTTCCCAATTTGGAACATCAAATTAAAACTTATAGCACACATATTTAAAAGATGACTTGATTTTTTAAAAAAACAGAAGGAACATTTTTATCATTAGTTGGTAACTGTACAAAAAATCTTAAAAATCATCATTTTCATATTTCTTGTATCGAGTTATTTAAATATTCTTATTGTAAATAACTGCTACCACATTTAACTGTAACTGTCTGATGAGTCAATTTTTTTATTTATGGTATATATTTATAGTTGAAAAAGTACAAGCCACATTCTTTCTCTATTAGTGCTGTAATTGTGTTTTGAAAAATAAAATATTTTATCAAAGAATAATGCATATGTATAATTAATAGCTGCAGCTATTTCATTATATTTAAATTCAATATTAGCTGTTAGTAAGCTTTAAATTTAAAATTTTGCTATTAAATATATTAATGTTTCTTTTTCAGGCTACAATGCTTTAATTCAAGGCTAATTGGTTATTGCTTGATGCTTGTGTGTTGTATTCAATTGACTATATCAAGTTATTTAGTTAAAATGAATGTAGTATATGAAGAAAAAATTTAGTAACAAAGTAATAAGCAATTGGGAAAAAATAGATCTAGCAGCAGTGAATTCAAACACAGCAAAAAAGAAATAATAATAATAATTAAAAAAAAAAATGGAGTGAAGAAAGTGTATTGAAGGGGAAGGAAAAAAGTCTATTTATTGTGTAATCATGTAACCATAAACAAAGTAACAGGAAGGGGAGGGAGAGCAGCATATCTCCCCCTCCTCCTCCATTTTTAATGGATAAGATTTTGTAATTTATAGTGTTTAATCATAAAGTTTTCATTTAAAGCTTACAAACAGTTAAATACTGAATTTAAATGTAATGAACCAGCTACAGATATAAATTATGCACATGTATAGTTATTTGACAGTAAAATATTTTTATTCTCCAAAACTCATTTTCAACACTAACAATGAAGTTGTATATTTTCAGCTATAGAGTTTTATATATAATAAAATAAATAATTGACTAATCAGGCTTTTACAATCAAATGCAATAACTGTTATTTACAATAAAAAGTATATTTAAGGTTTACTACACCGAATTATAGTTTTACGAAATATTGCGGCCACATCATCTTCTTCTTATTTTTTTTCGTCTAAACAGAATAAATAGATAATGAAATAAATAATTGACTAATCGGGCTTTTATTTACAACGAGAAGAATATTTATCCAAATGATATCATACCAGATTGTAAAGTTTTAACGAATATCATAGTCATCTCATTAAATAATAGAACATATTATTCTATATTGTAAATAAACAATTACAGAAACATGACATATTACGTTTAATTTACATTAAATAAGCCTAACATTTATAAAATATACAAATGTTACAATTATAATTTTCCGCATAATCCATAATAATATTTCAATGTTAAACATTTAATCTTACATGAATATACAAAACCATAACGTAACATATTTTACACTTACATTTATCTTCCAATTCCAATGAGAGCTTTTTTAAGTATAATTTCCGAGTAAAGAAGAATTTCACTATGTTGGATAGTATTTAATTCATATTGTAGATTAATGAAATATTATAATATTTGTTTCGGATTATGTATTATCATTTCAAGAATGATTATTACAACAGACAAATTATATCCTTGTCTGTGACTATTACTTTCTTCGATATCACTGGACAACAGCGGCCATGTTTTTTGAGGCGATAGTACACCTGCGATCGAGTTGTGAGAGCTCCGAGGCAGTCACAAATTTCCCCCCCCATCGCTCACAACTTTGCGATCAGTTTTGTAAACAAATGTTGCGTTTGGATTGAAACACAGCCAGATTTGTGATTGTTTACCTATTTGTGATCACAATGTTTCAGTCTGGATGTAACTGTTAGATTTCAGAAAATATATTGCGTGTTGAGTCGGTTTTAACGTCGCATTATAGCTACGCAGTGGGAAATTGATCATAATTTTGATCCTCTGCGGAGGGGATGGATTCCTTGCTTCAGTCACCCTAGAGCTATAGAAAACACAACCCTCCTACTGAAGTCCCTTGGCATCACTGAAGGAAGGTTAATGTGATTTGGCGATGACTTTTTTCGTATTTGGCGTTTAAAACATAAAGTTTAATAATTTTTTACAGCTTTCCTGTTGCGATTCAGCAGCTAATTTTTTCACAAGTGAATTAAGTATAGTGTAAACTATTTTCTGTAATTTTTTTAAGAAAATCGGTGATTACCGCTTGGAAGAGTTCCCTTGTTAGTATATAGATGATTCATGATATGAGCTTTTAATTATAACTATCTTGTATAAATGTAATATGCATTGTTTTATAAAAACTTAGTTTATGAAATTGTATTTATAAATCAGACAAAAATAAAATATTTTAGAAAAAAAAAATAATAATAACCTCTATGTTATATTAACACAAAATTTTCGTTATTCATTTGTGCAAATAAAAGTAAGACACTTTCAAATCGGTAAGAAAAGATTGATTTTGAATTTTATACTATAAAATAATGTAAAAAACTATCACCAATTCGGATATAGTTTACCGTTGAGTAAAAGGTGCGTTTATTTAATATTTTAAGAAAAACACTTTCTAGCTAAATCTCATCAAGTTATTAAAATAATAATAATAATTTTAGTGCAATTTGTGGAATAATTTTATGTTCAGATGTGAATATGCTGTGCAATTAAAATAATTCAGATTTTTATAATTTTGTTAATTTCTCTCAAATTTTTTATTTTCCTTTTTGTAAGTGAACACATAAAAAAAAATAAAAGGATTGATATAGTTTTGTTAATCAGTATAGTTTTTTTAATTGAAGTGGTTTAGAAAACATGTTACACAAGAATGCGATATACACAAAATTATGGAATGTATATAGGTAACTGAAATCATGGAAATCTGTCAAAATTAATCATGGAATTTAGAGAACTTTTTTTCTGAATTTTTGTAGCCATCCAGTATTAGAAAAATGTAAATACACTAAAACGTTATTTAAAACTTATTTTCATAATCAAATCTGTTGTTTTGCAAATTATGGCCCAAAACCACCTGTCATTTTACATTTCTATGATCTGAAGATTAATGAAGCCTATCATGTTTGAAATTATAAAATATTTTAATGTTCCCCTTTCATATGTGAATTTCATGTACCTTAAATTAAGCCTTAGTGCTAGTAACTTTTATATTATCTAAGAATTATCTGAGGATGATAACTTCGCATCTAAAAAAGATGTTAAGAATAAAGTTATCAGTTATGGTTTTAGTAATCCACTATGCTGAAAGTATCAAAATATAGCAATGAACCTAATTATGCATATGCACTACAAAAGTTTTGCATGAAAGCATGCTGTTTACAATTTAACTAAATTTTATGTTCAAAAGACTTTTTCTTTAATTTTAAGATGTGCAAATTTCTTCATACATGAATCAATTATTCTTTCTTACAACTACTCGGTACTCAGCCGAGTAGTAAAAGGCCGAACACTCGGTATTCGGCCAAAGTGCTACTCGGTGCAGCACTACTAATAATTAATTTTCTTTAATGTTACTTGAAACTAAATAACACAATTGTTTTGATTTAAATAAAATCTACTTCTTAATTACTCTGAAAAATCTTAATTTAATGATAATTAAAAATAACAGAATATTTTCCAAATGATTAAATATTTTTTTAAGAATTGAGTCTTTATATATTCAACTAGCCGAATAATTTAATATTCGGCCTAGCCGAATAATTTGATATTCGGCCTAGCCGAATAGTTTTAGATTCGGCCAAACTGAATATTCGGTGTATCCCTAGTTTGTAGACTGTAATGGCACCAAATTCTTTGGTGTACCTACAAGCACTATACACAAGACATACCACTACACTATACACACACAAAAAAAAAAAAAAAAAAAAAAAATTAGATGATCCCTAATGATACTGATGAATCCCCTGCTCCTTAAATCATTTATAAGGGTACTATAATAGCACTATGGTACATTATCTTAATTGAGTACTACACTATAACAGTACAATGCTTATATGGATAAATACATCAAGTAAAGAGACATGCAAGCAGAAGCGGATAAATTTTCATGAATTTCCTTCAAATACAACTGCTTTATTAAAAGAATGACAAATAAAACAGGAAAGAGATAATTTTAACAAAATGCAGCATATTATATTCAGATTATTTCACAGAATATGACTTTGCTCACCATAATTTTACAAAATAAAAAAAGTTTTATTCATGAATTCTTAAAATAAAAAAAGGTATATACTTAAAAATAAAAAGGTTTCTAAAAAGTGATGATTAACACATAAAGTAATTTTGCTGTGTCTGATAATTACACCGCTATCAGTTTAGAAAATAATATATGTACCAGAAAAAGTTATTTGAGTATAAATAATATAGGAATATGAGCAAATGTAAATTGAGAAAAAATGAAACCATAATGCATAGTTACACAAGATGAAATGATTTTATTGTCTTTGTTCTACAAAAATGTGAACAAATATGAAAATTTAAAAATCTTAGTCGACATAAATTACATGAGTATGCAATGCATAATACATAAAATGTGAACAAACTGGAATGAAGAAAAAAATTAAAAACAAATGTTTTAAACAAAGTGTACACGTGTGAGTATATAAATGATTTAAATAAGCATTAAAAAAAAAAAAAAAACTTCAACTGGTTTTAGCAAAGAACAAACGAACAATGGTTTAAATTGATTAATGATTTTTCTATGCATTCCGTATGATACTACATATACTGGGTGATAAAAATTAAATTTAAAATTGTGTCTATATTAAACATGAGCAATTCGGATGATTTAACAGTCAGGAACAACATAAATTATTTCAGTTTATCTCCAAGACTTGGACCTCAATTAAAAGTACCTTTCTTTATCTCATTAAATTCAGTTTTTAAAAAACCACCATAAAAAAAATAAGTGCTACTCTGATTTTTTCCTGTGAAACTTTACAATAAACTTCATTGTTTAGATTGGTTGTGTTACACAGATTTCTAGGAGTCTACAATAAATTTGAATAAAACTGAAAGAATTAAAAAAAAAAATATGTATGTACAACAACAAATCTTTAGGATAAACAAAATTATAAAAATTTAACCTAAAGTATAAGGTGGAGAAAAAAAAAAGAAAAGTATAACATTAATTTTGCAGTAACATTGAAGCATATAGGAGATTTATTGTAAAAAATGAAGTAGAAAATTCCCTATTTTCTTATTTTTTCATTAAAATTTAAATTATAAAATACGGGTTCCAAAATTAACTAAAAATGCTGATATATAAATTAATTGACTAATGGAGGGTAACATAGTATATGGTATGGTACAGTCTAAAACTTTAAGTAATTTAATGGGCCCAATAGCTCTTTCGACATGAATTCTATGTCGTGAAACTTTATTTTCTTTCATCAAATGAAAATTGAATTATGTTTTTTAAAAAGTGTGGTGTAACTAACTTAAAACTAAATATAGACGATACAGCGTCACTTTTCAGAAATATTCTCTCTGTAAAATTTTGGTAAGTAAAGTCATTTTCGGTAAAATGCTCTGAACATAATACACTATGTTCAGATAGTGTAAAATTTTCTCTTTTCAGTTTGATAAGCCATTATTTTAATAAATCAGACGAATTTAAAAGGAAATGCATGAAATCTTACACGTTTCTGCTTGCATGTTTCTTTGCTTGAATTATTTGTGGATCTAAAATATGTACAATTTTTTGATAAGTTGCTTTCTTTTACTTCGCAGACTTCGCATTTACAGTGTAAACAAATCATGGAATACCACCATCACGTGACTTCCGCACAAGCGTTGCCAACGGTGAATAACCCTCACTATACAAGATAGTAAAACCATACGTGTGCCAAACATGTTTTAAATTATTTTCTTTAAAGGGAAGTCTGAGGAGGCATCTACGCACCAAACAAAAGAAAAGCCACACATGTGTGAATTACACTCTAAAGGATTTTCTGAAGAGGGAAGTCTGAAAACACATCTACTCATCAATACAGACGAAAAACAATACGTGTGTGAATTATGTTCTAAAGAATTTCCTGACAAGGGACATCTAAAGCGACATCTACGAACCATTACAAAAGAAAAGCCACACGTGTGTGAATTATGTTCTAAAGGATTTTTCCAAAAGGGACATCTGAAGGAACATCTGCGCATCCATACAAAAGAAAAGCCATACGTGTGTGAAGTATGTTCTAAAGGATTTTCCCAAAAGGGACATATGAAGGAACATCTACGCATCCATAGACAAGAAAAGCCATACGTGTGTGAAATATGTTGTAAAAGATTTTCCCGCACAGGACATCTGAAATTACATCTGCGCATCCATACAAAAGAAAAACCATACGTGTGTGATTTATGTTCTAAAGGATTTTCCCAACATGAAAATCTCAAAACACATCTACGTACCCATACAAGAGAAAAGCCATTTGTGTGTGAATTATGTTCTAAAGGATTTTCTGAAAAAGGAAGTCTGATGATTCATCTACGCACCCATACAAAAGAAAAGCCATACGTGTGTGAAGTATGCTCTAAAGGATTTTCCCAAAAGGGAAGTTTGATTGGACATCTACGAACCCATACAAAAGAAATGTCATACATGTGTGAAGTAAGTTCTAAAGAATTTGCTTAAAAGGGACATCTAAATTTTCATCAACGCATCCATGTAAAAGAAAAGCCATATGCTTGTGAAGTATGTTCTAAAGAATTTTATGTAAAAGGATGTCTCATGCTTGTGAAGTATGTTCTAAAGAATTTTATGTAAAAGGATGTCTGAGGAGACATCTACGCACCCATATAAAATAAGAGCCAAGCATGTTTGAAACATGTTCTTAACAGGAATGAGTTATTATTATTATTATTTATTTTGTGTGTGTGTGTGTTTCTAGTGTGCATTTGTTACGCAATCTAATATGATAAAACGATTAAAAAGCAGAACATGACCATTTTTTCTTATTTTATAGATTATAAAATATTTATTATTATTATATAATCCAAATGGTTATAAAAATTTGGTATTTAATTTCATTAATGGTTTGCCTTTGCATAGAGTGTAGAGTTTTAACTTTGTCTTCTTTCTAAACTCATTCGTGATTCAAAGATCTCTCTAAATGGGTAGCGCATCTATACAGAGAAAAAGCTATAATATTTTTATATCAATATTTACACAACGTTAAAATCACCAATTTTAAAAAAATGTTAGTGGCTGATGTTGTTGACGAGTTGGTATCGAAATAATTAGAAGACTTTTTATTTATATGAAATGGAATTTTCATTATATTGCTACTTCTGCGTAGGTCTCTTCTATTTCTTTCGTTAACATTTCCATTTTCAGCAGAAATTTGGAAGATCTTGGTCTACTGGCTTTAGACAACACTTTTGCTCTCATTAAAGGTTTTTTATTCTTTAACTTGAATACAGTATTTTCATTTTCTACGGAAGGTTTTAGATCTTTGATCCTTTATCATAATATTTCTTATACTTCAGTTGTTTTGCTATTCGTTCTCTTCTTATGTCATTATATGTTTAACTATAAAAAAGAAATCTTCTTTAATAGGCATTAGATCACTTGTTTTATGGCCAATCATCATTTCAATTGGGGATGGTAGAGTACTAGATATTGAAGTATTTCTGTAATCTAGCAGAACTAGGAAAGTATCTTTTCTTTATATTCAGCTTTCTTTAATAATGATTTTATCGTTTGAATATGGCGTTCTACCATACCGTTCGATTGAGGAAATTCAGGACTTGATGTTCTATGATCGAAATTCCAAGTTTTGGAAAATTCTTTGAATTAGGATGATCTATATTATGCACCCTTATGTGAATATACAACTTTTGGTATTCCGAATCTTGCAAAACTCGCTTTTAATTGTCTAATAACACATACTTGCCAACTCTTCCGGTTTTCCCGGAAGACTTACGGTTTTTTAACGTATCTTCCGGTCTTCCGGACAGATGATGAAATCTTCCGTTTTTAAAAAAGTCGCGGATATCGTTCGTTTTAAAAAGTAACCCCAAACTTTCTACGAAAACTCCTGATTCCCAATCTTTCTCCATCCATAACACAAATGTCAATATTCATTTCAAACTTGCTTTATGACATTCCAGAACATGTAAAGAAATAGAATTGTTAAATATTTCTTGCTGATGTAATTATTTTTTGTCCCTCCCCTCCCCCCTTTATTTATCTCTAACTAGTGATCAGCAATCAAATGTTCTTCAGAAGTCTTTTGTTTCCTAATCTTTTCCGTCTGCAACATAAATGATAATATTAATTTTAAACTTCTTTCATTATATTCTAGAAGTAGAGTTGAAAGAGTTTAATATTTCTTACTCTGTAATTATTTTTGTATCCCCCCTCCCCCAACTTCCCTGGATTGTGATCAATGATTAATTCTAGAAACAATAAAGCAATGCAAGTGCTCAATATTTCTCATATATATAATTATTTTTAGATCTTCATTGCTTAATTTAATGAATCTGTTTATTTTTCCTCAATTAAATTAAACATTTGTATGTCATATTTAAACCAAATGTGTAAACATAGGGGAAAAAAAATGAAGAATAATTTTTTCAGGTAGGAAAAATTTTCCCAAATCAATTTAAGAAAATTAATACTCAGTTGGTTTTATGCACGTTTGAAACTGATAATTAGCTATTGCTACTTTTTTTTATATGTATGATTAATGTACTTACACAAAATCATATTCTATATTTGTTTAAAAAATTAGTTGTACTTTAACTTAACTAAGTTTTTCTGTCTATTGTTAAATAAATTTCTTACAGATTCTGTTTTGTAGATATTTATATGTTGGAGAGGAATAACTTCATTTAAAACTTTTATATATTTAGTATAATCAATCTGTAGTAAAACGTTTTTATAGATTGTTTCAAAATATTAAAACTGTAAAACTGTATTGTTTAACACGTCAAAAAAAAAAAAAAAAAAATCTTCCCTTTTTTTATGAAATCTTCTGGTTTTTCAACAAAAAATCTTCCCTTTTTTAATTAAAATTGGTTGGCTAGTCTGATAACACTTTCACTGGTGATTTCAAATCACCAGTGAAAATGTGAATGACCAACTTCAAAAAACTTTGAAAAATAATCTCTAATCAATATATAATCTCTGCCAAGCATGTGAAAAAGATCTGTTCCTATAACTTCCCATGGGCTTTGGGGAATTTCTTTAACCATCATAGGTACTTTACTATTTGCCTTCTGGAAACTGATACATGTCATACAGTTGGAAATTGTGCTTTCTATTTCTTTCGACATACCTGGCCAAAATATAATTTCTCTGGCTTTATTTTCAGATTTCTCTATCCTCATATGATTAAAGTGAATTCTGTTGATCATATCTTTCCTAAGACTTTTTGGTACTACCATGAACTTACATAATTAGAGGAAAGTGAAAAACGGACCTAAAGAGAAAGTGGGTGAGAGGGGGCGCTCCGAACATACTAGACTCATTGTTTACACGATAAGTATGCAGGAAATTTAATACTTTACTTGTTATTAATTAATTTAAATTGCCCAGAAAGTGATAATGGCGAAGAATTGCTTTGCTTATGTATGTAATAGTGACTATCGATCAACTATAGCAAAAAATAAAGCTTTAGGGGAGAAAAATCCAAGTTTATTTTCTGCTCCTAATGTTAGTTATTCCTACTTAATTAAGAGCTTTAATACCGATATTTAACAAATACTTTTCATTTCGAGTATCATAAGTAGCTACTCATTTAGTATAAAATGCATATTTCCGTTTTTATGGACCAGTGTCGTTTCTTTTTTGTATTTGAAGGACTTTAAAAATTCTCCTTTTATGAATATTTGACTTAAAAAATGTGAATATGAAAATAAATGTAAATTAAGCATAACTTTATTATTTGTGACATATTATGTTATCTTATCAATCTCAGAAATGAAATTTGATTTGTTTATGAATAAAAAATTTTAAATGACTTACATGTTCGTTTCTTTATTTAAATAGATAAGCAGATAATACTATATGTATCATATTAAATATTTAGAAAAGGAAATAATTGACATTTAATGATAACTATCTACAAAATTATATATATATATAAGAAAATTGGATTTGCCTGTTATTGGGAACAATATTTATATATATTGGTAATAATACATGCACAAAATCTGAAATTCTTAACAAGGGGGGGGGGGGGACGGAAGGTTTGTTTGTTCAGAAATTTCAGAAAAATGAAAAAGAATAATAAATAAATAAAGGATTTTTAGAATTAAAAAAGAAAATAATATTTTTTTTTTTTTTATCTCTTAGTGAAAATCTATCTCTTAATGAGTATCTCTCTCTCTTTTTTTTTTTTCTTTTAGCTTACTTTTACTGTCTAATTAACCATTTTAATTAATAAAGATTAGCTTGTAGAAAAATCAAGACAAACCATACGTTATGTATATATGTATATGAAAATATATATGTATGTATGAAATAGTATTTCAAAGTATTGTGTGATTAAAAAAAATTGCTTTACCCAGAATCCACCCATGCAAGATAATGGTAAAATTGTAAAGACTGATTAAAAAAAAAAAAAAAAAAAAAAAGGGAAAAAAAAAAAAAAAAAAAGTTTTAACATTGAAATCGGAAATTTCTTAAGTAAATTTATTACAGTGAAAGAAGATAGTAATTTTATAAAACTTTTTGTAAATTACTGGTTTAGGGTTGGGAAAATTTACATACGCATTATTATATAAAATATAAGTATATTAAATATTCTCAAAAACTATTTAAATTTTAAAAACTGAAATTCCAAATGTCAGTTTTTTGGAAATACTTAAAATGATTACTGCTTTTTCACTTTTCCCCTCGATTTCACAGTATTATAGTTTAAGAGTATACCCCTAAAGATATTCAGGTATTACTTTATTGATTCAACGTCAAATAATTTTTTTTTAAATATCTGAATGGTGAAATGTAATATAATTTTTGAGTATTGAAACTTAAAAATATTTAATGGAAATAGGATGTGGTATTAAAACAAATTGTCTCTCTCTGTAGTGAGGCTTTAAAATATAGTTTGTATTTTTTTATTGAGGAAGAAAACTTTCAAAAAATAATATGTTGTAGCTATCAAAAAACTTTCTTCTATATTTTCCTATACAAATTCACTCAATACAAATAATTTGTTAAAATGTATTAAATCTATATTCCACAATATTTTTTTTTGTAGAAGTATAATACTAAAAGCTCAAATAAAGTTGATGTTATGTTCTACAACAATATCTTAAAAATTAAGCTTTTTTTTTTTTTTTTTTTTTTTTTTTTTTTTAATGAAAATAATAATAATAATAATAATAATACTTTGCTTTAAATTATCATAAATATTCAGTTTAAATTTATTGATAAAAGATATCAGTATTAAAAATTTGCCATTGCTCCTACATGTCATTTCTTTTTTCTAGTTCCCTATTTGTATTATGAGTAATATTTTTTAATGTCATAAGGATTCAATTAAAACAATTCCCATTGTATAGATTTATAGGAAATTTTGTCCTATACCGCTAAGTTGAAAGTTCAGAGAAAACGGGAGGGCAACAATACCTGCTGCACGATTTTCACCCGAAGTTGATAGAGCCTAATTTATGTAAAGGTGCAACTACATATCAATTTGTATGAAATTCTCTAAAGTAGTTCTTGAGATACAGTTGGAATAAAATTTTTGTTACACACACATACAGACATTTTCTTAAAAAGATTAAATCCTGTTCTGGACCTCTAAATATATGCAAATCTATCGAAAACTGGAAATCGAAAATTTTTACGAATCTAATATATATATATATTTTTGGATATAGAAGAAAGTAAAGAATATCTTTATGGCTTTAATTTCAAACAAAAACTAAAAGACAGATTGTTTTTCTGTACTCCTTTATATTTTCAAAAAACATGGCTGCAAAAATATATTTTGTTTTTAACAATAGAGGAAAGAATCTCACAAAAGCTTCTTTACAGCTTTATGTCTAAAGTAAAAATTGGGGAAAAGATTGCATTTGTATAGCCTATATATAGTCTAAAACTTATTTAGCCATCCTGTAGAGTATTATTGTACTATTTTCAGTAGAGAACATGACACTTAAATAATATATATTAATTTTAAGGTATTTTATAAATACCTCCAGAAATTAAAGAACAGAAAAACACACCAATTAAAATCATAATCATGCATTAACAATGTTTTAAATTATTAAAAACGCTTAACACAATTAAAAATGCAATTCTAGCAATTTTCAACTACAGCCTATAATACATCTGAATATTTTTCTGTGTCTGTTAGCAGTAAATATTTGCTGTTCATACCACATTCCACAGAAAGAATATTTTTAGTTATTAGCAATTTTCAACTACAGCCCATAATGCATCTGAATATTTTTGTGTATCCCTTAACAGTAAATCTTTGCTATTCATACCCTGTTCCACAGAAAACATATTTTTAACCATAATAATAAGAAGGTCAATTTCCTTATGTGTTGTTTAGTACAAAGGTATTAAAACAATTTTTTTTAATATTATCTCGTATTGTACGAAATACATTGAAATTATTTTGAATATCTTTGTATATAAATTAGTTCTGCTCTGTAACTGGAAAATTTTTAGATAAATTTATTATGAAAGCGGGTGGTAAATTTTATAAAACGTTTTATAAATTATTATTTTAAAATTATGAATATACACATACATATGCATTGAATTTTGAGAGTATTAAGTACATTAATTTTTCTCAAAAACTATTTAAAAATAAATAATTTAGAATTACAGATTTTTTTTTTTTTTTTTTTTTAAATATTAAAAATGATTACTGCTCACTAATTTCTAATTTTTCACATTGATTCTACCTTATTATAGTTTAACAGTATATTCAAGTATTACTTTATATATATATATATTAAATCTATATTAAGGCCAATTGTCTGCACTAGAAATTTGGGCCAGGTGGATTGCCTCCTTTGGTCTTTCTAAGGGATCCTAGCCCATATTTATGCAAAATTTGTAGTAGATAAGAAACGTCTAGGCAGACAAATGACATGGATTTGAACCATGCTCCATGCAACTTTCCTCTGTTGGCTTAAAGTTATTGGGGACTTAGTACTAGGGACTTGAGCCTAAAGGAGATGCCCACTGTAAGGGATCTTTCTAAGTGATCCTAACCTGTATTCATGTGAATTTCGGAGAAAACCACGTAAAACTCTGAACGGCTAGTTCGACGAGTGCTTCCTGGGATCTAATCATCCTGCACTTCTCGGCTACCACCTTTGAGTGCAGAACCTCTCGGCTACTAGTGGGATCTATTAGCTTAACCAAACCTCTAAAATGTTGGTATTAGATTTAAGGTGAATTGTCTACACTAGGGACATGGACCTTAGAGGTACTAGCACATATCATTCGCGAACTTCGGAGAAAAACACGGAAAACTCCGAATGGCTAAGTCGACAAGCGTGACCTGAGATCGAACCTAGCACTTCCCATCGTCTAACTTTAAGGGCAGAACACTAGTAAATGATAAAGTCTCAGTGAGTATGGATATTTTTTTATTTAATTGCTCAAGCAATGTGAAAGAATACCTGAATGTTGCACAGAACATTAAAAAAAAAATAATAATAATAAACAGTAATGTAGATAAACGAAAGATTCGTTGAATTATTCTTACTCTGATACTTTTCAAAAAACTTAAAATAAGAATGAAAAACTGTTTTTGTTTGCAAAATTTTGTATAGTCACATTTCGTTCCAAATAAATTTTATATTATCAATAGATATTTAGCAAAGAGTATTGCGTTTCTTAAAACCTTTGTAATAAATAAAAAACCATTTATACTATTCACATAATTTATACTTGTCAAATGTTGTTTGAAACAGTTTTAAGTTTAAAAAAAATTACAGAATCAAGACTCCCGAAAAATAATTTACGAAAGACATCTTCTACATTGTGCATGCTCAATAATGATCATTATTAAATATTTATGAACAATATATGATACAAATATATATTTATTCAATGAAAAGGCATTATACACTACATTACAGATTTATAATTATAATTATTAGTCTATATGTTACTGTACTATTTATTACTCCCCTCACAGAAAACATGATGATAAGAAATTAAATCAACATTCAAACCAATTAAGCATCATTTTATAAGAAATTAAATTATTTTCTCATATTCACGATAATAACAACAACAAACAACATGAGAAACACGCACTACTATGTTACAATCCAACAAGAACAAGATGACTCGTTACCATATTTTGTGATTCATCAGCTCTGCTTCAAGGAATTTTTCGCCAAAATTTGGCTTGATTTAGTCCATTCGAGAACTATGCGAAAATTCGCTTGCCCGATCGGTGGTACTCAGAAAATGTTCCAAGTTTTCTAGGTAATTTCCAAGACATTATTAGTAACAAGTTATGTAATCATATAAGGGCAATGCTATGGTTTGATTTCCCACTATTAAATTTCCATAGTTTAAAATGAATCCAGAATTCTCCGAGTCTCTGAAGATAAATTTCCTGTTGGGGTGAGGTGAAATAAAATTGGGTGGAACTTTACTGTTAAAAAAAAAAAAAAAAAAAAAAAAAAAAAAAACTCGTTGAGAAAATATAAAAAGCTGGGAAGTTGAGAACTAAAAACAGTTTTACTAGAGGAAAGTCACAAACAAGACACTTGTCTTGGATCCATCTGTAAAAAATTAAGCTCAATAATGAGAAGTATAAAGAATCTGAGAAAAAACAAGCAGTCATATTGAATTTTTAAAAAATCATGTTTGATGCTGGAATTAATAACTATGAACACATTCTACTTCAAAAACTTCATTAGTTATTTGTAATGTATGATTTTTTTTAAACATGGAAAAATAAGAAAAAAATTCCACATAAACAGGAATTATGAGGAATATCTTAATCATAATGGTATTAAACTAGTTTTAAAATACAATTCATGACAGTTGTATAAAAGTCATTGTCTCTGAATATTTTAATTGAAAATTTCATAAGATATTAAAATTTCAGATTTTTTTTAACATAGGAAAATAAGTCAAAATTTTGCATAGTAATGCAGTATTATGAGAATTAAAGCAAATAGTATACATATGGAGTTGTGTCAAAACTGAAATATGAAACTGTATCTAATAAAATATTTCAAAATGGAAAGAGATAGGGTAGCCTAGTGAGTGAGACATTTCATTATGAGAACATGCCAGGTTAATAATACATTTCATTCTTTTAACATTACTGCAGTATACTATATAGTAGAAATTTAAGAAAACAATTGGTACTTTTGGAAGGGGGGGGGGGAGGGAGTCCTTCAAATTCTAATATTTATGTTTTTAGTACATATTAAAAACTTCATTCAAATCAAATTCAGTAAAAATTTTATGAAGTCACCCATGACATAAAATAAGGAAATACATAAAATGTTTTCAGATATATGAAAGGAGGGAACTGCATAGTTGTAGTTATGCAAAAGAGAAAGTTTAAATATTAGATTACAAGAAATTTTTATTCTCGTAATTTGATATATAAGTTATAAAGTACTAAAATAGCATAAAAATCATTTATGATTAGCGGGTCGATGTTATCTCGCAAAGTTAGTTTTTAAATTCTTTTATATACTTAATACATATCTGAGTAAATCATTTTTTATAATTTTAAATGCTGCACTACATTAGATTGCATCTTATAAATTCATGAAAAATTACCAAATTTTAATTAAAAACGGCATTCATTTTTATCATACACGACAGAATGGCCTGCAATCGATATAGCACTCAATAATGAAAAAAATATGCCAGTGTTGTAACCTTTATTATTGTGGAACAGCATTATTTATCCTGTGAAAAGCGGGCATTACATCCCAACACTGTAAAAAAATAACTATTACCAGCTGCAATCTGTGATTTATTTTATCCAATCACAGAGAATTTCTTGCAAGAAATTCTCTGTGATTGGATAAAATAAATTACAGATTGCAGCTGGTAATAGGTTTTTTTTTTACAGTGAAGTAACACAGAATGGTTGGGAAACAGTTGGCCCTACAGTTTCCTTCTTCGTTGGGCAACCCGTTGGTTTTGGCCGTCGGCCCTCGGTTTAGCTAACCGTTGGGTGACGGTTGGCCCAACAGTGGAGTGGTTGGGTCATGGTTGGCAAACTGTTGGGCCATGGTTGGTGAATTGATGGAACATGGTTGGTGAACTCTTGGGCCACGGTTGGATGACCGTTGGGCTACGGTTGGATAACCGTTGGGCCACAGTTCGCAGACCATTGGGCCACAGTTGGCAGATCGTTGGGCTACGGTTAGGCCAGTTTTTCTAACCGTTCTACTGTTGGCCCAAATGTCACCTAGCGGTTGGCTCAACCGAGGCCCGGCTGCCAAAAGCAACCGTTGGCCAACTAAGTGTGAAAATGTAGAGTCGTTTCTCAAGAATTCTCTCTCATTTAGGTTAAACACAAGGAGTTAGGAACAAAGCACCAAATCAAAAAAAATGATATTTTTTGGGCTATTTGGTTTTATTTAAAATTAATAAAAGGTAAAGTATAAAATATATATTAAAAACATTTAAAACCGTTTGAAAATTACCTTGCGAGCGCTTTCGACTGCTTCAGCAGTCTTCCTCAGGCATGTGCTCCGGTGAACCCCGTTCGTCGGCCGTATCCTTTGTTCTATATATACTACATAAATCGCGCGATAAACATATGCTCCAATGAAACCTTATTAAAACAAGAAATGCAAAAAATTACTGAAATATGCCAAAACGCAGGTTACAAAAAGCACATAATAAATAAACTATATAGAAATAGACTAAAAAAACTGAACGATATTAATAACGCACAAAAACCAAAGCAAAAATACATCCCTCCAATCCCATATAATAAAGGTGTAAGCAATAAAATAAAAAACGAAGCCGCGAAATTAAATATAAACGTACCGATAAAACCTAATAGTAATATTTTTCAAAGAATAAGAAACGATAAAGACCAAATCCATTTCTCAGAAACTGCAGGAATTTATAAAATTAATTACACTAAAGAAGATAAAACAACAGGATACTATATCGGCATGACTAAACGAAAGATAAAAACACGGATTAAAGAACACGCAAACGATATAAAATACGGTAAAATAACTACAGCATTAACAAAAATAAACGAAAAAGAAAATATAAAAATAGATTTTAAAAACTTTAGCAAAATTGCTCAATACAATAACTATTATTATGCCACAAAGAGGGAAAATGTCGAAATTATAGCGAACCACGATACATGCAACACAGAGCCAATAGAAATCGACGCCGGGTGGCGCACTCTCCTAGAGATGAGAAATGAAAGAACAAAGGATACGCCCGACGAACGTGGTTCACCGGAGCACATGCCTGAGGAAGACTGCTGAAGCGGTCGAAAGCGCTCGCAAGGTAATTTTAAAACGGTTTTAAATGTTTTTAATATATATTTGGTTTTATTTTTACTCAAATAAAATATATCGTTTTGGGTGAATAAACGCATTCTAAATTGAAAAAAGAATTAATTAATAATATGTTGCAATTATAATTAATTTATTAGGGTGAATAAACGCATTCTAAATTGAAAAAAGAATTAATTAATCATATGTTGCAATTATAATTAATTTATTAATAAATTAATTATAATTGCAACATATTATTAATTCTTTTTTCAATTTAGAATGCATTTATTCACCCTAAAAGATATATTTTATTTCAGTAAAAATAAAACCAAATAGCCTAAAAAATATCATTTTTTAAAAATTTGGTGCTTTGTTCCTAACTTCTTGAGTTTAACCTAAAGGACAGAGAATTCTTGAGAAACAACCCATATATATGTATATATATATATATATATATATATATATTAAAAAAAAGTTTAAATTTTAATCAAAAGAATTTATAAATTATCATGAAATTACTTGTTTAAAAGTGCTATATTCTCAATATTTTATTACTTTAAAAATGAATAAATATATTTCTGAAACAAATTAACAAACTTAAAGATAATTTTTTCTTTAAATGTTATAATATTATATAAATTTCCAAAAGAAGAAAAAATATCTTATTTACTCTAAATTGTAATTATATAAAAAAAATTATGAAGTCTGAAAAATAAATCTCAATGTGCATAAAAAAAATATACGAAAACCAATGTAATATATAAAAACAGCATTTTTATTTGTTGACGTTGATATGTCCTTACTCCTTATAGCACATTGTAATAAATATTTGATTGTTTGCGGACATAATTATCTGACTACAAATTCTTAACATGATTTATACACATTTCTAAAAGTGAATTATCTCTAGCAAAATGGAAAAGTGACTTGACTAAGATTCAAACTTAGAACCTCTGACTGTGTCAGTTTTGTACTTACTGAAAAACCTAGCCAATATCTGACTTGCAGGAATTACTCATATGAAACAGAAAAAAATTTTAATGTGATCTCGATCTGTAAGCTCTAATATAAGTGATTACTACAGGTTACATTGTCTGATATCGACTAAATAATTCAGTGGTAGAGCACTAGTTATTTATACCATATGTCTCATATTTAAATCTTATTTTTAAATATATACCTTAAAAGTGAAAATTAAAATTATTTATTTATTTAACTCTCCTTTTCTAAACTGACTATTTTTAGAATATGAGTTCATTTAAATTCTTATTTTACTCGTAATAGATTGAAAGGAATATAAATCAATCTGTTGTCTTATTTTACCTCACTTTAATAAATATATCAGCAAAATTTTTATACTATATAGAATAGAAAATTCAAATTCTCATATCAAGTCTGATGACATATAAGATTGTTTTTTATTTTTGATGCTTTAAATTTAAAGAAAGTTAAATTTTATAACTCAAAATATCTACATCACTGTAGCTAGATTATAATGTAATCAAATTAAATATTATGAGAGAATGTAATTCAAACTATTGATTTATAATGAAATAGACCTAACAAAGGTAAAAATTAAGAAAATTAAGTGCAGGACCAGATATTTTAAGATTTTACTGGTATATACACATTTTCACTGATCCGTTTACACAATCTTTAGATTTTTAAAAATACAGCTGAACCTGGTTAACGTGATTCTCTAGGGAGAAAAAATGTCCATATTATCAGTAGCAACGGGATTATGGAAACAGTTCATGTTAAAAGGAATTCACATTAAGTGTGTTCACGTTAACGAGATTAGACTGTACTTAAAAATAAATTTAGATGGCAACTATGACAATTGAATATATTTGTAATTAATTTAAAAATACAAATGAAATCTTTTATAAATCAGAAAATGTATGTTTTTGTAAATTGCTTTTCAACACTACAGCCAGGAAATACACACGAGAAATAGAGAGTAAATTTTCACCACATTATTTCAATGAAAGTGAGAGGGAGAAAAATGAGATGATGAAGTTATATGCAATGATAAAATGTTTATATGAAGGGCTGGGAAAATGTTTGTTTAATCCGCAGTTCTTCTTCAGACATGACGATTGATTTTTTTTTTTTTTTTTTTTTTTTTTTTATGAACAGTGTAAAATTGTCAAAAAAAAAAAAAAAAAAAAAAAAAAAAAAAATCTACCTTAGTATTTGGATAGGCAACTACTTAAATTTTATTATCTTTTTAAGCTGTTACAGACTATCGGTGACATCTCATGAATGACACTTTCAGTATGTTCCACTTAGGTAATTAGAAATAATACATTAAAATGGATATTTAATCATCTTTTTGGTTAACTTGCTTATTTCGAGAAGATATGGCGACATTTTAAGTCAAGCAGAAGAGGAGCTTTTCATAATAATGTGCTGTTTCTAGCCACCTGTATGGAGCATACCCAAAAGTTCATTCACGATATGCTATCGCAGATTATGTATCATATATTGTAGTCCTGTAAAAAAATGAAATCATTGGCTGCTAAAAATTTTGAAATTCTTACCACTATCCTATAAAAAAAAAAAAAAACTGTTTATAAGCAAGTTATGAACTCCTCTCTCTATTCTAAAAATGAATAGAATTTGAATTTTATCAGAGTTAATTGTACTAATAACGCCTTTAAAAAATAGGGAGGTAATATCCCATTTAAAACTAATAATAAAAAAATTAATTTCTCAAAAAAATAAATAAATAAATAAATAAATAAAAGAAAGAAAATGGATTAAAAGAAAAAAAAAAAAAAAAAAAAAAAACTTAAGGATATATTTGTATCTTGCTAACCTCTTAGTTTCAAACTGATTTTCTTTTACAAAAGTTTTTTTTTTTTTTTTTTTTTTTTTTTTTTTTTTATACATGTGTACATTTTTTTTTTATAATTAAAATCACACAATCAACTGATTGGGAAGAAAATCATATTTATTGAATTTTTTTATTTTTCCGACTGAGTGAAAATAATGCCTGGACCGGGAGTCGAACCCCGGAACTTTGACTTACAAGGTCAAGCCTAAAGGTTGTCAGAGTGAGTAATGCCGACCGGTTGTCGGCCTGGATAGCTCAACTCGTAGAGCCTTGACCTTGTAAGTCAAAGTTCCGGGGTTTGACTCCCGATCCAGGCATTATTTTCACTCAGGCGGAAAAATAAAAAAAAGCAATAAACATGTATACTTTTCCTAGAATGGCATGGAACTTTTCTCCATTAACTCTTATTAACAATTAATCTATGTAAAATTGAAAACTATTATTAAATCTTATATTGTGAATAAATTAATTTTATATTTTGTAAAGACAATAGACATAATTATACAATTTAACCTAATTTGCCAATGGAGTAATAGAATTCTTACCTACAGAATACGATTAAAAAATGATTCCCTTATTTTTTTAAGACACCTAAATCTGGATACAAAAGTAAAATGCAGGGGTGCAATATATGTCCAATCCAGTAATCTAGGATGGGGGGGGGGGGAGAATATTTACAGAAAAATATACAAATGATATCAGTTTCAACAATGAATTGCAAAAATTATAGTTAAAATAGTTTCCCCATTTTGGAGAAACTTTTATATAGATTGGGGGAAATGTTGGGAATAAAAAAAAATTCTGCAACCCTGGTAAAATGCATTACAGTCTAAAAAAAGATGCAAAAAATAAAGGTACATTTCAAAAATAGCAAATACTTTTTATTGAAAACAGTAAAACTTAATTAAATGTTACATATTACAATTTTTAAAGTATACTAATTATCATACAACTTATTTTATTTATTTATTTTGATATGTCCAGATAAAATAATATTTTCAAACATATGACTTTCCTCTTCATCAACAGGGTGAAAGACTTTCAAGAAAGTGCAATATACAAACCTAAAATAAAAATACTTAGTTATTTTGATTCCATTTTACATAATAATAATAATAATAATAATGATAATAAATAAAAATAAGTGCAACACATGAAAATACATCTTGAAAAATTATACTTCTAATGAAACTTCTCTGAGAGCAACAAGTGTTAAGTAGTTTATAGATTTAATTACTTACTTTTGTTTTATTGATATGATTTGAAATCAACAGAATTAATTTGACCAATTGGCTTGGAAAGTACAGTTTACATTGTATTTACTTAATTCACTGGTAAATTTTTAGCCGCTGAATCGCAACAGAAAACTATAAGAAATTGTTAAACTTCATGTTTCGTATACCAAATATGAAAACGTTGTAATCAAATTATATTAACTCAAATTCATTAAAACCAAAAAAATTAAACACATTGATCAGTTTTAATTATTAAAATGTGATATCATGTCTTAATCATTACAACTTAAATTTCCATTTATTTTATAGCATAGATTTAAAAAAAAAAAAAAAAAATCAAATTAAACTTCAGATTTACCTCAATTTAAATTCAAATACCTTATTTTCATCCTTTTGATAAAACGAATATATTTCGGCATCCACATCGCAGCCCTTCAGATTCATTTTTTACAGTGTATTATTACATTAACGTAAGGCAGGGGTTGATCTAAACAAAATTTGGATCCCTTTTGCGGCCCCTTTACAAAATTCAAATCCGTGAAAAGAGATCCTACACAAAATTCAAATCCGTGAAAAGAGATCCTACACAAAATTCAAATCCGTGAAAATGGACCCTTCACAAAATTCAATTACATGAAAAGGGACACATAAAATTCAAATTTATAAAATGAACCTTTTTACAAGACTTTGTTTTATAAAAATGATACTTTTTATAAAGTATTTTCATGTTTTCAGTATTATTTTTAAATAAATGCCTTAAATTAGCTCAAAGAAACTCTATTAAACTTGATATTAAACATTATATACAACGATTGTAAAAATGAAAGATTTTACACACTATTTTATTTTCTCACAAAAATATTTATTCTAAACAAAAATAAATAAAAATTTCACAAAAAAGGAATCCAAAAATTAAAATCTGGATTCACCCCTGATTAAGGTAAATTTACCTGGAATGTATATTTAAATTAGTTTGCAGAAAATGGTAAGAAATAAATTTAAAAAATATAAAAACAGGATTTTATTTCAAAATGTACTAAAAAATTCAAATTCCATGGATGTGGATAATATACATATATGCAAAACTTCAGATCAATCAGGTGGTAGGAAATATGATAAAATTGAATAGCAAATTTTGAACTTGAATTCGGGGTTTAGGCGCTCAGTCCACCTTAACCACTTGAGTACGTCGTCGAAAGAAGTGGACAGCTTCCCGCTACCAGGCTTTGCAGAAGAGCAAAGACAATTAATTGTAGGAGACGCGCAGACACAAAGTGCAAAATAATAAATTGATGGTCGCATTCTATGTTACTCCACTACAAGATATAAGACCCATCTTCCGATGTTGTTTCGATTTTGATACTACTTATATTGGAGAACTCGGAATCGCTCGACTCATTTTCATCTCCATCTGGAATAAATTCTAACAAACTACTATTTTCGTCATCCATATTTCATTGAAATTCTTAAATAAAATTCAAAACGAAAACACTCCTGCTGTCTAAACTTTATAAATCACTAACGAAAACACACATTTACTCTAAACACTAACAAAGCAACAAAAAGACAAAAAAATCCTCGTAGATAATCAGTTCTATCGCCCCTCCTTTTTGGAGTGAATGTTTCTGGTATGCTCTTGGTTCGAAGTGTTCACGTGATACCAGGTAGAAAAAAGCCTCATATCTCCGCTACAAGACATAAGAAAACTTTACTGCTCTTGCAACGATATGATTCTCTTTTGTGTATAGTGAAAGAAGGACACTACGTACGGAGTATACATAGCCGTCGTTACACACGTAGTACAAACTACGTACGCATCGTACGTGGCCGTAGTCAAGGGGTTAAGGGCCCGCTTTACTCACTGTTGCCAGAAGCCGAAGCTAATGTTATTCTATAGGAAATTTTCTTTACTTATAACTCATTAAGTAATAAATATTTTTTAATTCTGTTTTCACATTCAGATCAACTGTTAAATTGACGCACCTTTTTTAAAAACGTGTTTTTTTTTATTTTTACTATTTTATTTTGAAGCTGTAAAATACGAATTTTCAATATGTGAAATTTTCCACTTTGATATTTCAAAATAAAATAGTAAAAATAAAAAATAAAAAAGTTTTTAAAAAATGTGCGTCAATTTAACAAATGGGAATTTCTTGAATGTGAAAACAGAAATTAAATATATATATTAGTTAATTAGTTATACGTAAAGAAAATTTCCCATAGAATAATTCTGGCTCGGGCTTCCGGTGATGGTAAGTGAAGTCGGCCGTTAAATCTTATTTCTTGAGCAATGTATTGTTGTCAAAATTATGCAAAATTTCAGCTTAATCCAACGATGGAAAGTGAGTTTAAAAAAAAAAACTAGTTGGCATAGGTGGACTCTGCTCAGTTCCCCATCATATTCATGGTCTCATAAACTTCTAGTGCGAGACATATATCATCATGTTAAAAAAAAATGAATTTGACCAAAGCTTGATACAGTGACAGAAAGAAATCCCTGCCTAATAGGCTATCCATCGTTCACTTCGATATATTTATCTTATTCTAATCTATTAATTTATTTTATCAGGGTCAATTCCGTTGTTTAGTTTTCACGCTACTATTTCCAATGCAATAATCCTCAAAATTTATATTTATATGAAAAAATTACAATTTAGCTACGTTTATAAAATCGTAAATTACGATTAATTTACGAAATTTTCCCATTAGAATATTTGTATTCAATCATGTTCAAACAAATATCATAAATGTAATTTTGAAGTTGTCTAATGTATTTATGATCCTCAAAATGGATATTTATGCTCAATTTGCCTTTTTCTAACATGTTAAGTAAATCGTAAATTCCAAATAACTTACGAATTTTTTAAATTGGAAAAATCATAGTCTATGATATTCATGCCAGTAACCTAAATAATATTTCGAAAGTGGTTTGACATCTTTACGATGAAAATATCCCTAAAAATTGACGTTTATATGAAATTTTGCTTTATTCTGCCATGTTAAGAAATTCGTAAATTTCCAATAACTTACGAAATTTGTGTATTTGAAAATCATAGTCATTAATATTCATGCCAGTGTCCTAAATAATATTTCAAAAGTAGTCTGACATCTTTACGATGAAAATATCGCTAAAAATTCACGTTTATGTGAAATTTTGCCCTATACTGCCATGTTAAGAAATTGGTAAATTTCCAATAACTTGCGAAATTTTCAAAGAAGCATATTTATAGTTGCTGATGTTCATTCCGGCATCAAAACGGATATTTTAAAACTGGTCTGACATTTTTACAGTAAAAAGTTTCCATTTAATGCACGTTTAAGTGAATTTTTGTCCTATTCTCCCATGTTAAAAAAATCGTAAATTTCTAATAACTTACGAAGTTTTTAATATCGAATATTGCAAATGAATAGGGTTCTTGCCGGTTTAAAACGCAATATTTTAAAACTGATCTGACTTCTCTGCGACAATTTGTTCTTGAGATATCGTGTACACAGACTAACAAACTAAAGGACTAACAGACTAACAGACACCCTACAGACAGACACCATACAAATTTTCTCATTTTCGAATTCCTCACACCTGAAAACTTGTAAAAAAAGTCAAAAAACCGAGGTCGAAAATTTTCACGATTACCTTAGTTCCCCATACCTATTGTACGATGGGGAACTAAAACTGGTTGGCATAGGTGGACTCTGCTCAGTTCCCCATCATATATAGGTTCTCATAAATGTCTAGTGCGAGACATTATAATCATGTTAAAAGAAATGAATTTGACAGACGCTTGGTACAGTGACAGAATGAAATCCCCGCCTAATAGGCTATCCACCGTTCACTTCGATATATTTATCTTATTCTAATCTATTAATTTATTTTATCAGGGTCGATTCATTTGTTTAGTTTTCATGCTGCTATTTCCAATGCAATAATCCTCAAAATTCATATTTATATGAAAAATTTACAATTTGGCTATGTTGATAAAATCGTAAATTACGTATAATTTACGAAATTTTCCTATTAGAATATTTGTATTCAATCATGTTCAAACAAATATCATAAATGTAATTTTGGAGTTGTCTAATGTTTTATGATCCTCAAAATGGAAGTTTATGCTCAATTTGCCTTATTCTGACATGTTATGTAAATCGTAAATTCCAAATAACTTACGAATTTTTTTAATTGGAAAAATCATAGTCTATGATATTCATGCCAGTATCCTAAATAATATTTCAAAAGTGGTTTGACATCTTTACGATGAAAATATCCCTCAAAATTGAAGTTTATGTGAAATTTTGCCCTATAATGCCATGTTAAAAAATTCGTAAATTTCCAATAACTTGCGAAATTTTCAAAGTACCATATTTATAGTTACAGATGTTCACTCCGGCATCAAAACTGATATTTTAATATTGATCTGATATTTTTACAGTAAAAAGTTTCCATTTAATGCACGTTTAAGTGAATTTTTGTCCTATTCTCCCATGTTAAGAAAATCGTAAATTTCTAATAACTTACGAAGTTTTTTAATTCGAATGTTCGAAATAAATAGGGTTCTTGCCAGTATTGAAAGTAATATTTTAAAACTGATCTGACCTCTCTGCGATCATTTGTTCGTGAGATATCGTGTAAACAGACTAACAAACTAACGGACTAACACACTAACGGACTGACATACTAACGGACTGACACACTGACACACTAACCGACACCCTACAGACAGATACCATACAAATTTTGTCATTTTCGGATTCCTCACACCTGAAAACGTATAAAAAAGTCAAAAAACCGAGGTCGAAATTTTTCACGATTACCTAAGTTCCC
Source organism: Salticus scenicus (assembly GCA_963930645.1). NCBI lineage: Eukaryota > Metazoa > Arthropoda > Arachnida > Araneae > Salticidae > Salticus > Salticus scenicus. The sequence continues at coordinate 159,928,883 of OZ005658.1, forward strand.
CATACCTATAGTATGATGGGGAACTAAAATGAACTGGAGTTAGGGGTCTAGGGTAGAGTTTCACCGAATATTTGGTTATTTTTCAGTATTCAGAAGATAACACTGAATATTCAGTTAGCCGCATATCTTGTTATTCGGCAGCATGATATTGAAATTAAAGTTAAATTTAAAATTAAGTTAAAATACTGAAATTGTTAAAAAATATTTTCATTATATAAAATTAAAATTGATTCACAGTTTTCGAAAATTCATCAATAGTCTTATGAATAATATACTTAAATTAGCAAGGTTATATTTAAAGAACAATTTATGAATTTACATTTTTTTTTTTTTATTCGAACAAATATATTTTATTTAGTCTTCATTTCCTCATTAATCAAAAATTTAAAAATATATATGCGATACAAAACGTGTATGTTTTCTTTGAAGCATTTCATTTTATGTTTAGGAAAAAGAAAGAATTTTATTTAAAAATTATTTTTGAGTTTTCAAAATATGTTGATATGTTACATGCAAATTAAAGTTTTTAAACAAATATATAACACGTATAAATTTTTTTTAAAAAAAAGGTGTGCGACACTAACAGGAAAAACAATATAAAGGAAAACTTAGGAACAAGTCTAATTGTTCAGGGCGAGAAGGGCGTTAAATAGAATCCTCTGAAAAAGTGATGTATTATGTCAAGTTCCAAAGTAGGAGAAAAGAGAAGGGCGGGTTTAATAGGGTGAACAATTACCATCGAAATTTTAAGGTATTTAAAAACACTAAACACATGCAATATGAAATAATAGTACTTGTGAAATTATGAAAAATATAAATTTACAAAATAAAATTACAACTAAAGTTTCATTTTAGAAAATGACAGTTCACTTTTATTTAGAACTAAATTCACACATAGCATAGAAATATTTTATAAATTATAAATTCAGCTTTTTGGGGAAATACAGCAAAGCACTTTCCATTATTCAGGCAGATGGTTCGTACTATGAAAGATTAGTTTTCGAAATGAAACAGAGTTATCAAAGCTCTGTTTTCAAGAAGGTAAACTTTATGAAGGGTCCTTTTTTTGAAAAATAAAATTTTGAGAAGGGTCCTTTAATGGACCCAGATTTTTTTTTTTTTTTTTTTTTTTTTCTGGCCAGACAGCTGGTTTATCACAATAAAGATTTTATAAACAGTTGATGTAATTTCAATCAAAAGTAACAGAGATATAACAATGCAAAAAATCACTGAAAGTAAAAAACTAAAAGTAATGATAACTTTAAAAGAATTATATAACAGCCTTACTTTAATTTGACAGCAGGAGCAGGAAAAAACACCAAGGTCACCTGTGGTGCAACATAGGATGCCTACGAAGAATAAACATATGTTTTTTTTTTTTTTTTTAAACCTATCTCCCACACTAAGTTTCATACATTTTTATATTATACGAGGTGAGACATCATGTCATAAAAAAATTTAGTTTAACAAAATGTAAAGATATTCTGAAAAGTACACAGATTAAGTTCCTTGAAAAACACATTGTTATAACATTTTGATTAATATAAGAATCAAAACTTTACACTTTTAAATATTGTTATGTTCATTCAAAATACGCTGTTATACTTTTATATATTACAACAAAACATTTTTATAATTATGCTTAAAGTATACGATAAACTTATGTGATAATTTAAAAATTTAGTTGTTTTTAATAAGATACTTATAAATATGTTTTAAAAAGTAAACGGATAAAAGGTTTAGAGGAAACATCATCATAACACTTTGATTAATATGAAAACAAAACTTTAGGCTTTTAAAATTTCAGTATGAAGCATTAATTTTCATACGCCTTTCAAAAAAAAAAAAAAAAAAAAAAAAAAAAAAAGTGGTTAGATTATTGAGAAATTAATTTCAATAAGTTCAATTATGTGTATCGAGCTACAATAAATATACGTGTAAATAAATACATTGACAGTAATAGCTTTCCTCCCCTTTATAGTAGGATCTAAATTAGATAAATTATTTTGGTTTTGTTATCATTAAACAACCAATAATTAGCGAAATATACTCGATTATTGCAAAAAATATCATTATTAAAATGATAAACATACCTTAATGTACGGCGTGTTAACTCTTACAGGATGATAAACGAGTTGGGGCAGCCAGCGCGGAAAACGGAGCTTTCTTTTCGGCATTAATTCAGCCGAGTAGAGGAAAACGATCCGATCGCCGCCTGGTGTAGTATCTTTGAAACTTATACAAAGAAAGTGAAAGCCCGCCCCTTCGGCTTCTGTCATCATCCGATTTCCGAGAACGATCAATGAACCGCTACAAATTTAAACAAACGCGCTGATTGGTGGATTCTCGAGAACTGGTCGCCCTCTATATGTAAGATGAAAATTACTACTTTTCCGTAACATTCGTACTATATCCTATAGACTCTCCTAATCCGTGCTCTTACAGCAGCAATAAAATAATCAAAGATGGCGGAGGCGAAAGTGTTGTTGTTGTTGTGGTGGTTTAGCTGGTTGGTTGGCAGGATGTTCGTTTTTTTCTTTTGACCCAACGGTCGCTTAACACGGTTGGCTTATGGTCTCTGGTTTGCGTTTGGCCCAACCGTCGGTGAATACTGCAGGCCCAACAATGATATTTTGCAGTTCGCCCAACTGCAGTTGAATACTGTTGTCCCATCCACCTTGTTTTGCAGATGGCCCAACAACAGAATGACACTGTAGGGCCAACTGTTATATTTTGCTGTTGGGAAAACAGTTTTTGAGGACTGTTGGGCCAACAACACTATTTACTGTTGGCCCACTGTTATTTTGAGCCCTTTCCCCAACAATAACAATTCACCAACGAACTAACAGTAAATCGCAGTTGGGCCAACAGACTGTGTTACTTGGGATGCGTAAATAAAGTTCATATGCAGGAAAAACCAAAGATTTTACTGATGAAATTTTGTAAAGAAAGAAAAAAAAAACTTACTTTAGGTGCAGAAAACGAACTTGGACATTATTTCTCTCCTAAGGCTTTATTTATTTTTTTTTTCTTATCACTATCATAGCCTGTTTTACATCTAGGAAAGAAGCATTCATTTGAAACATCTGAATTATGCAGTTTTAAGCACTTACAAAAACATTAAATTGCTTAAAATTAAAAATTTAAAATGTACTCGAGTAAAATTCTATTGTAAACAACAGTATATCTGCCCAGAGATAGGGAGTAATGACAAGTGGCACCCTCAATATTTACGAAAAATTTACATCACAATTTTAAAGCTTTCTCCCATTAGACCTTCTTCTCCTATTAAATATATACCATGCATGATACACTGTAAAAAAAAAACCTATTACCAGCTGCAATCTGTGATTTATTTTATCCAATCACAGAGAATTTCTTGGGTAATAGGTTTTTTTTTACAGTGTGTAAACTAAGGGCGTGTTCAGTAGAGCGCCTGATCCACGACCGGTCGATTGATTCCGAGCCAAAGCGTTCAGTGGTGTCGACCGATCAAGAGTCACATCGTTCAGTGGGATGGACCGATCTCGACCGGTCGTGGATCAGAAAGCCCAGAAAAATTTCTTGATCCATTGGGTCACGTGATGGATCAAATGCGCAATAGGTTGAAAATCAGGCTCTGACTGACACTACGCACTGAAAACCTGAATAATGAACATCTTTTTTTGACAATGATTGTTTATTTGTTTAATTAGCTAAGGATTAATACAGATGTACTTACTTATTTGCATTGTTTGCGCTGTAGAAAATAAGGTAAGTAATTCCATAAAATGCTAAACTATATTATGTTTATTTATTTATTGTGTAAAAAAGATTTTTTACGTACAGTCGGTAACAATAGTGTCCGAACACTAGCAAAAATTCCTATGTAAAAAAAGTACGCTTAATGCAGTTTGGCTAAATAAATCCTTGTCGAATCCTGTTCTTAGACTGACTATGAACAGGATTCGACAAGGATTTATTTAACAAAACAGTATTAAGTGTACTTTTTTTACATAGGAATTTTTGCTAGTGTTCGGACACTTTTGTTACCGACTGTAATAACGATTTTCGATACGTAATTTCTTTTATTGATGAACGTAACATTTAAACATAAAATTAAAACAAAAATTTACACAATTTTAATTGAAACAAAAATACATTTTTTTTTTTTTTTTTTTTTTTTTTTTTTTTTTTAAATTCGGATGCTATCATATTTTGTTAATTTAATATATAAAATTTAATATAAAAAATAAGCTGGGAAAAATTAATTATTTCTTTCCTTTTTTTTTTTTTTTTTTTCAGACAAAGCTTTTCATTCATGCGATTGTTTTTTGTTTACAAATAGAAAAGCTTGTAAACGATTGTATTTTTTACCTTTAAAACAATAAGTTAACTATAAGTAAATAAATTAAAATCCTTCCACATATTTTTAATTTTGGTAAAAATAAGTTTAAGATGTCAATTATTGAATATAATAAACAAAACAGACTGTAAAAAAAGCAGCTATAAAATTATGCAGTGTTGTTTACATTGCTAGTTTATTTTAATATTCAGTCGGTAAGAAGAGAAAAGCTCTTTATATTGATTCATAAATCGAAGAAGAAAGTAAGATTATTTTTTAATTAAATCCATTATATTAACTAAATAGCATATTTCATATAATTTATTTATTTATTTTATTTTTTTTCAAAAACGTTTTTGTTGTACATTTCTGTTCATAATAAAATTCGAAGAGAAAGAAAGGTGTTTTCTTATATCAAGAAGTGCTCATTTAAGATAAATCCACTCTGCTCCTTTAAAAATAAATGTAACGTAACATTCTTAACATTTTCATGATTAAAATTTATACGTGAATTTAGAAAAATCTTAACCAAAGTAATGTATACTTCTTATTTTTTGTTAGCAGAATACAGAATTCTACATTAATAAGAAAGAAGTAAAATTGTTATTACATAAAAGATCTTTCTTTCTTTTTTTCTTTTTTTTTTTTTTTTTTTTTTTAAGAAAAAACGTAATATAGTTTAGCATTTTATGGAATTACGTATTAAAAGTCCAGACAAAATAAACAACAGAAATACAATAAATAACTTGCTAATACAGGTCAAATTAGATAGATGGCGCTGCTCCAATCACGTCAGAATTGTTCCAAATCGTTCAGTAGACGCCTGGCCCAATCCAAGACCGATCCAGGATCAGTGACGTCATCGCCTGGTCGCATTGATCCATCTCGGGCGCTCTACTGAACACGCTCCATATGATGATTTTAAATGTATACAGCAAACAAAAGATGATAAAAAATGATATAAAATAGATTCAAAAATAATGTATAAAAAAATAACTCAGATTAAATGAGATTGATCAAAAAAAGAATAGAAAATATATTATTTCAGAAATCGCTATAGATATAGAAGACTTCGTCCGTTGTTTGTTTTTCACCTGTCATGTGACCTCTGACGTCAGGTGGAAAGAGCCTATCGGGGGGAAAATACATAAAATTATAATAAAGGAAGAAGGAGCGTATGTATTTTAGTTTCAGTTCAAAAAATCTAGGAATGCCGGATATAGAGTTGTAACAATGCTTTAATCTGATTGGTTGGCAACTTTTTGGCGAGATTTTTGAATCGTCTCGTCTCTCTGTCCATCAGTCAGAGAGGCAGCACCATTGACCTATTATAAGAGTGGACGGAGCATTCCATTATTAAGGGAATACAAGAAAAGATGCAAAGATAAAACCACGTGAATGTTGAAAAAGGTTACCTTTTTCTACATTTATCGCGCTATAGGCTATTTTTTGTTTTGAATATAAATATACATTTTTTATTGTTATGAAAGGATACCGCAAACAAAACTTGTGTAAAACACTATTTTATTTTAACCTTGTTATTAACACTTTCTTACAAAGTTCAAAAGCGTTTACGACTTTGATTTGTTTGTATGTCCGCCCTCTGACTCCCGTAAATATTTATGAAAATCCTAGAAACTAATATATGTTATTCACGTTCACTATAACATACTCTCTATTTAGAGTACAGTAAATACTACTGCCATAGTTTGTGTACAGGTTAGAGATGTAAAAAACCCGGGAATTTTGATTCCGGGGAATAAACATGGGAATTTTGGGAACTTTGGAAACTTTGATGGGAAGAATCTAATACTCAATGGGTGAGTCCAGCCTCTGGAACACTTCGACCGATCCAACTGGGCCCTGAGTCATTTGATCCACGACCGGTCGAAAGCAGAGGCTGGACGACTCCGATCTTTTTATTGGATCAAAATCAGTGCTGCCATCTGTAGGCTTAGTTTGAAATTAGCTATAGAATATTAAAAAGTTAAATTCATTAAAAAAAATTTAATTCATTAAAAAAATGTAATTTAACTATGAATAATAAAAAAAAAAAAAGATAGATGCATAAAATATTTTTTTTTTTTTTTTGTATTCTGCATAGTTGGGTACATATGCACTGAAATACAATAATATTAATTATATAATTCTTTTTTGAAAATTATTTAAATAAAAAAATAATAACAATAAAATTTTAATTTTAGAAATTTTTCCAGCAAAAAATTTTTTTAATTATTTCCCTCAATTTTGCATTATTGTATTTTAATGATATACTGTAAACAATTTTAAGTTTTATTTTGTGGATTTATTATCAAGCTAATTTTTGTTAAATATTTTTAAGTTGGAATACTGAAATTTAAAACAAATATTTAGCATTTAAATATTCGATGTAAATAAAAAGTAGGTTCAAGTTTTATTATGATCTAAGGTAAGAAATATAAAACTATTTCACATTGCAAAAAATTATAAAATTTAAATCAATGATTGCAAAATAAATAAATTAATTCATTAATTAATTAATAAAAGATTTTTATAACAGTTTTTTAAATTATCATTAATTTGATTCAAATCTTCATTAAATTGGTTTGTTAAATTCAATTAATTCTATTCAATAATATTTTAAATGTTTAATATATTTATGATTTTTTATTAATATTATTATTATTTAAATACAAATTAAATGTTGATTTTTAAATATTGTTAATTATTTTTATGTTTGAATGCTGAAATTTAATGCAAATATTTAGTATTCAAACATAAAAATTAACTGATCGATAAATTCCCAAAGAAGTTCACAAAAAAATTTAAAATATTTTGTTGAACTCAAAATTAAAAAAAAAAAATGTTAGCAGGGAGCATTTTAAAATTTTATTTTATTAAATTTAAATAATATTCGATAAATTTTAATTTGCATTATTGTATATTTCAATCCATTGCATGCATATATTTATAATTCTAAAACAATTATACAGTTATTTACCAAAAAAATGCTTGTATGCATATTCGCGTTTGTAAGGACCGATAGATGGCAATATACCAGAGCAATATCCAACGGCCAATCATAGCAATGGATTTGTAAATGGATCAAATGACTCGGAAAAAATTCTTGGGCGATTTGATCCACGACCGGTTCATGGATCACATAACACTGGACGACTTTGATCCAGACCGGTCGATGAGACTGGACGCATTGTTCCACGACCAATTGGATCGATCCTGGATCGGTCGAGAGCCCGAACTCGCCCAATGATAACATTTAATTTCCCTTCTTTTAAGAGTACAAATAACTTACTCCATTATACTGAAAATTATGAGACTATTTTACAGAAAAAAAAAATGCATTTACTTTATTCACATAAATAGATTATGAGGTTTTGTCTTCCTATTTAAATAACTATTAGATTTTTTATATTTATATAAATATCTCCCATAAAATATGTTATAAAAAATAGCACAATGAAGTTATGATAAAAAATATCCGTTAAAATTTATGAAATTTTGTTACAGCTAATTAAATATATATATATATATATAATAGTCGCATAAATTACTGAAATTTTGTAATAATCAGTTAGAGAGTACGAGGAACAAAATCAAACCACAATTATTTGAATATTAAATGCTTAAAAGAATAATTATTTGAATGCACTAAATCAATACATAAAATATCCATTAGTTAATAATTAACAATTTGTCTGTTACTTATTTTATATGTTAAATTTGTTGCGATTTTAGGTGAAATAATATTTTGCAGTGTAATATTGTTGATCCTTTTAGTGAACATAGGTAATTTTGAGGCATTTTTCTTTCATTTTTGAACTTAAAATATTAAAGACTTACATTCATAGATATAAAACTAAAACATGATAAGCTCCGATTGCGATAAAAATGAAGTGTTATACTATAATCAGTATATGTATACTATCAAAGCTAAGACTGCTTATGCATATTGCAATAACAGAAAATAAATCTGTTAATTAGTTAAACTAATAACGAAACCAGATGATGGACATACCATATCAACATTTAATTATAGCGACAAATCAAAGACTGTTTACCCGTGATATTTCGAATAAGATAAAAAAGCATTGCAGTGTTATAGTCGAGGATATTCAGTGACTGCAGTCAAAATACTGAATTAAAATATACATATGGATTTAAAAAAAAAAAAAAAGTATATTGCTAAATTCGCAACTTCTGAAAACTTTCACAATTCCCTTGTTTTGGAAATTTTCAAAATTCCCTTCCCAAAAAACCGGGTTTATTCCCCGGTTTAAACTCGGGTTTTTTACTCGCTCACATCTATTGTACAGGTACATCCAAAAATATATTCTAAAGTATTGTTTTCTGTGCGGAATATTTATACAAATCATTATTTAATATATTTATATTGCAGAAAACATAACGAAATTCGCTTTTATTATTTATATGCACAAAAGCATTCTTTCTGTAGAATATGGTGTGAGAACCATGCAAAAATTAAGATAAATTAAGATAATTAAAATTAAGATAAAATTAAGATAAAATTAAGATATCTTATTGTGCACCTCCCTTTTTGGTCTTTCTGTAACTTCCTGTTTGGGAGATATTTACGAAAATTATATTCATAACGACCAAATATACGAAGAATTTCGGAAGCTATAATGCAGTCCGTTATGAATGTTATCTATATTTTTGCGGGTAGAAAGTAATTATTAAAGATATAAGCAGGTTCTGGTAGACGAATACACTTTATTTAATGCATGTTCAGTCTGTATATAGACCCCATAATAATATTTTTATAAAAGTTCTTGACATTTTTGCGTATAGAATTTACATAAGTAGGCTCTAGTCGACAAATTCCCTTCATTTAGTAAACATTCAACTGCAAGACAAAGTCCGTATTGATATTATTGGAAAAACTGTCGATATTTTTGCGTGCAGAAAGTACATAAGCAGGTTCTAGTCGACGAATGAATTCTATTTAATGAATGTTCAACTCGTAGATAGAGCCCGTAATGATATTGTCATGAAAATTGTTATTATTTTTGTGTGTAGAAAGTATATAAACAGGTTCTAATCGACGAATGTATACTTTATTTAATGAATATTCAGCCCGCAGATAGTAATGATACTGTCATGAAAGTAGTCGATATTATTGCATGTAGAAAGTAGTTCTTTAAAACATAAGCAGGTTCTAGTCGACGAATGCACTTTATTCAATGAGCCTCTAATGATAATGTTATGAAAGTTGTCAGCATTTTTGTGGGTAGAAAGTAATTCTTAAAGACATAAGCAGGTTCCACTCGACGAATGCTCTTTATTTAATGAATATTCAGCCCGCAGATAGAGCCTGTAATGATACTGTCAAGAAAGTAGTTGACATTTTGTAGAAAGTAATTCTTAAATACATAAAAATGTTAACGGTTTAAACTCGGGTTTTTTCCTCGCTCACATCTATTGTACAGGTACATCCAAAAATATATTCTAAAGTATTGTTTTCTGTGCGGAATATTTATACAAATCATTATTTAATATATTTATATTGCAGAAAACATAACGAAATTCGCTTTTATTATTTATATGCACAAAAGCATTCTTTCTGTAGAATATGGTGTGAGAACCATGCAAAAATTAAGATAATTAAAATTAAGATAAAATTAAGATAAAATTAAGATATCTTATTGTGCACCTCCTTTTTTGGTCTTTCTGTAAGTTCCTGTTTGGGAGATATTTACGAAAATTATATTCATAACGACCAAATATACGAAGAATTTCGGAAGCTATAATGTAGTCCGTTATGAATGTTATCTATATTTTTGCGGGTAGAAAGTAACTATTAAAGATATAAGCAGGTTCTGGTAGACGAATACACTTTATTTAATGCATGTTCAGTCTGTATATAGACCCCATAATGATATTTTTATAAAAGTTCTTGACATTTTTGCGTATAGAATTTACATAAGTAGGCTCTAGTCGACAAATTCCCTTCATTTAATAAACATTCAACTGCTAGACAAAGTCCGTATTGATATTATTGGAAAAACTGTCGATATTTTTGCGTGCAGAAAGTACATAAGCAGGTTCTAGTCGACGAATGAATTCTATTTAATGAATGTTCAACTCGTAGATAGAGCCCGTAATGATATTGTCATGAAAATTGTTATTATTTTTGTGTGTAGAAAGTATATAAACAGGTTCTAATCGACGAATGTATACTTTATTTAATGAATATTCAGCCCGCAGATAGTAATGATACTGTCATGAAAGTAGTCGATATTATTGCATGTAGAAAGTAGTTCTTTAAAACATAAGCAGGTTCTAGTCGACGAATGCACTTTATTCAATGAGCCTCTAATGATAATGTTATGAAAGTTGTCAGCATTTTTGTGGGTAGAAAGTAATTCTTAAAGACATAAGCAGGTTCCACTCGACGAATGCTCTTTATTTAATGAATATTCAGCCCGCAGATAGAGCCTGTAATGATACTGTCAAGAAAGTAGTTGACATTTTGTAGAAAGTAATTCTTAAATACATAAAAATGTTCTAGTTGACAAATGCACTTTATTCAATGAGCCCGTAATGATACAGTCATGAAAGAAGTCGATATTTTTCCGTGTAGAAAGTAATTCTTAAGACATAAGCGAATGCCTGTCAATGAATGCACTTAATGTAATGAATATTCAGGAAACAGTAGAATAAAACTCTTTTTTCTTCCCCCACAAAAGTCAATAATTAATTAATATTCTTGAAATCTCTTGACAAGAGCTTATATTTTAGAGATATTTATGGTTTTACATGACTTTTCTGAACGGCTATATGTATTTATGTATGTATGTGGCTATGCCTGTATCTCACATTAACTCAAAAACGACTGGTCGTAGGACGTTGAAATTTAGTATATAGGTTCGTTATAACACCTAGTTGTGCACCTCCCTTTTTGCTCTTTCTGTGACTTTCCGTTTTGGAGATATTTATGAAAATTATGTTTTTAATGACCAAATATACGAAGAATTTAAGACCTACCATCAGGCTATGAAGTTGTCCATTATGATAAAGTTATGAAAGTTATCTACATTTTTGCGGGTAGAAAGTAATTATTAAAGATATAAGCAAGTTCTGGTAGACGAATGCACTTTATTTAATGCATGTTCAGCCTGTATATAGAGCCTATAATGATATTGTTATAAAAACTGTTGACATTTTTGCGTGTAGAAAATAATTCTTAAATACATAAATAGGTTCTAAGTTGACAAATGCTCTTTATTGAATGAGTTCATATTGTTACTGTCATGAAAGTAATCGATATTTCTGCGTGTAGAAAGTAATTCTTAAAGACGTAAGCAGGTTCTAGTAGACGAATGCACTTTATTTAATGAATGTTCAGCCTGTATATAGAACCCATAATGATATTGCTATAAAAGTTGGTGACATTTTTGCGTGTAGAATTTGCATAAGCAGGTTCTAGTCGACGAATTCCCTTTATTTAATAAACATTCAACTAGTAGACAAAGCCCGTAAGGATATTGTTTGAAAACTGTCGACATTTTTGAGTGCAGAAAGTACATAAGCAGGTTCTAGTCGACGAATGAACTCTATTTAATGAATGTTTAACTCGTAGATAGAGTACGTAATGATATTGTCATGAAAATTGTTAATATTTTTGTGTATAGGAAGTACATAAACAGGTTCTAGTCGCCGAATATATACGTTATTTAATGAATATTCAACCCACATATAGAGCTCATAATGATATTGCCATGAAAGTAGTTGACATTGTTGCATGTAGAAAGTAGTTTTTAAAGACATAAGCAGGTTCTAGTCGACGAATGCACTTTATTCAATGAACCCGCAATGATACTGTCATGAAAGAAGTCGATATTTTCCCGTTTAGAAAGTAATTCTTAAAAAATATAAGCAAATTCTAGTCGATGAATGCACTTTATCTAATGAATATTCATGAAACAATAGAATGAAACTCTTTTTTTCCTCCATAAAATTAATAATAAATATTTTTGAAGCCTTTGGACAAGAGCTTACATTTTAGAGATATTTACGGTTTTACATGACTTTTCTGAACGGCTATATGTATGTATGTGGCTATGCCTGTATCTCACATAACTCACAAAAGATAGTTCGTAGGACATTGAAATTCAGTATATAGGTTCGTTATAACATTGAATTGGGCACCCCTCTTTTTGCTCTATCTGTGACTTTCCGTTTAGGAGATATTTACGAAGTTTATATTTTTAATGACCAAATATACTAAGAATTTCTGCATTATTTACGACCTACCATCAAGCTAATGATGTTTGTCCGTTTTGATAAAGTTATTAAAATTATCTACATTTTTGCGAGTAGAAAGTAATTATTAAAGACATAAGCAGGTTCTACTAAAAAAGCCGCGCTGCAGAAAAAATGACTTATACCTTCTTATTTGTAATAACTTTAAAATTAATGTTTGAAACAAATAAAACTGTCTTGTTTGCATAATACCAAAGGGATGAAATGATACCTATGTACATTTTTGATTTAATAATTCGCTTTATTGCACTCTGCGAAGTACTTTTTAAAAATCTGGATAAAACTTTCTTTTTGAACATAATGCAATAACCATGCACTTTGTATCTTATTATGATTTAAAATTATATGAAATGAAATAAAACTATTTATTTGTTACATCTAAACTATTTTTTATTAAAAATATGTATTCTGTATTGGGTTAATTCCATCTTTATATGGAATTACTGTTTTAATGCGCAATGGTATCGTTTTATACAGTGTTTTATTATAAATCTCAAAAATTTCAATGTGCCAAATATCACAAATATTTTTTTCTAGTTCTGGCAGAGTTATAGGCTGCAAATTTCGAATCCTCTGACCTCTCCTCAGCCTTTTTAAAGACGAAGCATTTTCGAGCGGATCGCGATCAGGAATATTTCCATGTCTGGTAAAGAAGAAATTCTACTACATCCTTTGTGGGATTTAACTTAAAGTGAAAAAAGTTATGATTATTTACAGAATTATAGGTTCTCATGGGAATGTATAGGAAATTTTGACAATTTGAAGTGAATAAACTTACCACAGATGCCATGTAGTAAGGTGCTTTATCATCTTGAAATGCTGTTTGCGGAAATGTCCAGGATACCACCAAAATAGTCTGTCAGGCACCACCTTTATGAAGATTGTGTTTTATTTCAAATTAATTGATCCCTTGAGCATAAAAATTTGCCGGACTGTTTGAGAAGTTATGCACCCCCGTACCATAATGTACGGAGAATGTGTCACTGTTTTAAAAGTGCAATTTTCATTAAGCCGGTCATATTTTCGTTGTCAGATCTGCTTGTTATCTTTAGATCAAAATAAGTTAAACTTGAATCATCAAAGAGAACCAGTTCAGCCCAATAATTAACTAACCTTTTTATAATTTTTTTAGCCATCTGAGGTCTTGCTTTTCCATTTCTTTTCTCTAAGAATGGACTTTTTCAAATTTTCTGTCATTTAAACCTGCTTCGTTTAATAGTTGCTGTACTGTAGTTAAAGAAATTATGCTGTTAAACACTTTTTCTGAATCTCTTTTATTTTCTAAATGTAATACATACCGATTTTATAAGCAATGGCTTTTTAACTTACCGTCATCTCGCTTGTATGAGCAACATGGCCGCCTAAAATGAAATTTCCAATTTAAACGGCCAAAAAATTTTATATCTTGCAAAAAACCCTTTTACCAATATTTCGTTAACATTTAATTATTTTGCCATCTCATGTATTAAAATATTTCTTGATTTTCATTCAAAAATTTATAGTTTTTGTGGCATCGTTAACTGTCTTATTCTTACTATTTTTGAAATAATTTCTAAAATTACAATTTTACTGACTGACAATTGCATTTTGTTTTTAACACTGGACTCAAAGCTAAAGTGTATATGGAGGACAACATAATAAAATATGTTCGAAAATTTTCTTTTTAAACGATAAAATTGGCGATTGTAGAAGGCAAAAACGAAAATATCCAAGTGCGACCTTTTTTATTTTTTTTATTTATTTATTTATTTATTTATTTATTGTCGCTTAGTGTACATATATTGTCCGATCGCAGTAATTTTTTTTTCTTTTTCTTTTTTTTTTTTTTTTTTTTGAGTAAAATGAACATATACAAATTTAGAATATATAAATCAGATTTACTGTTTCTTTCTTTTCTTTCTTTCTTTTCCTTTTTTTTTTTTTTTTTTTTTTTTTTTTTATTGATCAGAGTGTCTCACATAGTTTTTTAAAAATATGTCTTCCAGATTTTGAAGACCTGGATGATTAAGGTACAAATTTATCAAAATTTCAATATCTAAAACTAGACCCAAAACGTTACTTTCTCTTACATATGTGGGTAAGAGAATGTAAAAATCTCTTGATATAGGTACAAAATAATTTCCTTGAAATCATTAAAAAAAAAAAAAAATAGCTAAACAGAATAATTTTGTTCATATAATAACTACACAAAGCTTCATTACTACAAAAAATACTGGTTTATTTAATTTCTACAGACAAAAACACTTAAAACATTAAATACGTCAATAGGACTGCCGCATGCTCAAATAAACACTCTATTGGTCTTTGCAAATTTATTATTTGAATTGATATTTTGTACCAGTAAATATTTCAATTATACAGCTAAATATATGCATGTTTTATAAAGACGTAGAAAATATGTACTTATAATAAAATTTATCGATGAAGTTATTAATCAAAATAAAATCCAAAATTCTTGGAGGAAAAAAAAAGTAAGTAATGGGGTTCACTTAGATTATAAACTTTCCATACTTCTCCCGTTACCCATTTAATCTGCAAAGGTATTTTACCTCCCATCTTGAAATACATTTTTATTTTCATTATAAAAGAAGAAATCTGAAACATTTTTTATATTATTGCTTTTAAAGAATGTCATGTATAACAGATTGTTTTTGTGTAACCCTGTATATCGGCCAAATTCCGCATACCTACAAAAATATATTTTACTTTTAACTTTGATGGGAATAATTCTCATAATATTATCTTTATAACATTATTTCTAAGGAAATAACATTACAATTTTTCCTTTGTTTAGCCCTGTATATGTACTAAAATTTACATACTCATCAGACACTGCACTAAGAACTGTCTCATAGCACTGTAAATTTGTAGTGAGCAATTTCCAATTATATACTCTATTGCATCTGAATAACTTTGTGTAGCTCTGTAAACCAGCCGATATCGCAATTCTACATTTTTGAGGAGGAAAAGGGTTTTGCGTATATTATTTTTCTTATGCTGCGCTTCGTATAAAGATATTTATAGTAAATGCATAAAAAAAAGAAGAAACAAAAAAAGAAAGGAAAACCCTTTTAAATCATATATGCATCAAAAATCTATCGTGAGTTCCTGTACAGAAACCAGTTGTGCTAGTAATATAATTTTAGATTGCAAACATACCATAGTGAATTTTAATAATATCTATCAATTTCGGCCTGGCCAGGGAGACTAACGAAACGGTTATAAACTTTTTAAAATCTCGTTTGGAAATGCTAAAAAGGACGCTTTAGTATAGGATACAATGAATATACTATATATGTAATCATGGAAATAAAATTTATTATATGCATTTTTTATTTTCATCAATGGCCATAATGAATTTATAAAGTTTTAGTATCTTGCTTAAAATTGCCTTTAATGCTATATATACTTGATTTTTAGCTTATACGCTTTTTTTTTTTCATTTATACTGTCATCCAGAGATAAATATAAATCTCATGAATTGTTATTATTATTATTAAAACAATATTGCATTTATTTTCAAATAGTATATGCAATTGTTATTATTATTATTATTTAAAGAAATAGATAAAGCAGATTTAAATATTTTTCAAATATAATTACTTAAAAAGATGAAATAAAAAGCCATAAAATATCTTACATGTGAAATGTTACATTTCCTCCTTTAATAAAATATTCTTTGCATGTTTTTACATGACAATTAATAACCATTTCTTGATATGAAATTTCTTTCAGAATCTAAACAATCCATTTAACTTTTAAAGTAAAATAAAGAATTTAATAAAATCTTTTTGTAAAAAAAATAGAACCGACTCCAAAAAGGAACTACTATTCAAACAACTAAAAATGAAAGAAAATTGGTAGAAAATGGAACTGCAAATTGCGCCTAAAAGTATAAAATAATTTTCTTCGCCAAACAACCTATAACACAACAATTAATCATAACTTTTGAAGTCGGCGCAAAATTAAATAAAATTTAATTAGTTTTAAAAGGTTTGTCTTTAAATCGGTAGCAACAAATGATGTTGTCTCGAATGATCCATTTTCATGTTTCCTTTATTATTTTATCACTGTATACAATTAGTCCATTAGTAGCATCTACAAAGAACAGTGAACATTCTTCACAATGCGGTATTTATGTTTCTACGAAGTTAGAGATTCCTTTGCAAATTTGGTATAACTTTGATAACTATCATCCTTGGTGCCTTTTGGATTTGGCGATCAAAACGTAATGCAAAAATATACACGCAAGATGTATATTTTCATAATATGTATTGTACGAAGTATTGTTTCATATTCTTGATTGCTCTCTTAATATACCTTATCAAAACAATAATGATATCCCAAAGAAATTAAATATGTTTGCCAGATAATTTTGCGATTTTTCTTTCACCAAGGATGTCAGATACCAGCATCTTCGCCAACTTTTGCTGCTTACGAAATCTTATTTGTTTTCTTGAATCTAAGTAGTTTTCGCCTGCGTTTTGCAGGTAACAATGTGAGATGTGTATTTTCAATAGGATTTAATTTTTGTATTGAATAAAGGAATCAATTTTTATTTAATTTTGCGCCGACTTCAAAAGTTATGATTAATTGTTGTGTTATAGGTTGTTTGGCGAAGAAAATTATTTTATACTTTTAGGCGCAATTTGCAGTTCCATTTTCTACCAATTTTCTTTCATTTTTAGTTGTTTGAATAGTAGTTCCTTTTTGGAGTCGGTTCTATTTTTTTTACAAAAAGATTTTATTTTTCTCTTTTCAGTGAAAACTTATTTATATAGCAGAGCATCAGAAAACGTTCGACGGAAGTTTCACAAATCACAACTTCCAAGAAAAGTGACATTACTCAAAAAATGGTTTATGTCACTGAAAAATACACGAAATGCACCCAATGTGAATAAAAAAGTTACATCTCCATCTAGAAAGTTATCCACTCGAGAGACAGTTGTGCCAGTTTTATTCTAGTCAAGTTATTTTTAAGTTGATTTTTCTCAAATGTTGCATTTCTAAGTTGTGTCACTTTTCTTGCCTTTATCGGATATAAGCAAAAAACTATATATTGAACAAACATACGTTAAATTAAAAAGTCTTTAGAAATGTAAAGAACGGATACACTGTATTCGTAACCGAAAATTCTGTTAGGCATATATATTGAACTTTACAGTGAATACGTGTCATCCGCTGCGCTGGAAATTGCGCAGCGTAAAGTTCAAACAAAGAGAAAAATATGCATTGCAGATGACGGACAGAAGTTTCAACATCGATACTTACATACTGTTTTTACCAGTGTAGCTGCATGCGTTCGGCAGTTAGAGTGAGAACAGACTTTTTTGAGTACCCTGTAATTTGTTTATATCTTAATGATATCATAATTAAACCTATTTCAGGCCAAAATCATTACGACAACAAACAAATATTAAAATTAAATCATCTCTCACGAAGTTATAAGCTAACAAATTTCAACAACAACAACAACAACAACAACAACAACAACGAGAAACATGGTTTGTATTGAGAACCGCTTCCTTTATGAAGTCGGTTTAAAACGTCTATGCGTTAATCGATGTGACCGCTTACAAAAACCATACTTTGAATTTTACCTAGAATAAATGTCACCCGCTATGCTACAGCATATGCAATGTCGTTCAAGTGTGCACAAAATAGGAAATTGTGAACAAACAAATGCACGTTTTAAGTGTTCTGTTTTTAGCATTAATGTCAAAACTATCTTTCGTACTATATCGATGATACTCTGCAATTTTATAATTCACTTTTTTCCCTTGTCTTGAAATGTTTCCGAGTAGGATCACTAACTCCACTCTTTTCTACCAGGTGGCCCTTTAGGCGGTTGAATCGCGTAGCACTTGTCCACTTTACTATACCTACATACCACTTTTATGACTATAGCTGCAGCTGTTCAGCAGTTAAAAAAGTCGGAACTGACTTTTTTGAGCACCCTGTATTTTCTTTTGATCGTAAAGATTTTACAATTGAACCTATTTCAGACCAAGAACTTTACAATAAAACAAAAAGCATCAAAATCGGATCATCCGTTCAGAAGTTATGAGCTAACAAACAAAAACAGAAACAAAAAAACATGCGCTTTGAATTGAGAACCTCCTCCTTTTTGAAGTCGGTTAATTAGAGCATCTCTTACAAAGTTATAAGCTTACACACACCAACAACAACACATAGCTCGAATTAAGAACACCCTCCTTTCTGAAGTTGGTTGAAAACGACTTTGCGCTAATCGATGTAACCGCTTACAGTAACAGTACTTTGAACCACCGAGTATACGTGTCATCCGCTACACTGCAAAGTGTACAACGTAGTTCAAGTGTGCACAGTGTAGGAAATTGCGAACAAACAACTGCACGTTTTAAGCGTTCTATTTTTAGCAATAATGTCTAAAAACTGTCTTTTCGTAGTAAATCGATGATGCTCTACAACTTCGAAATTTACATTTCTCCCATCTTGAACCGTTTTTGAGATAGGAGCGCTAATTCCGCTGTTCTTCACCAGATGGCGCTTTATTTTCTTTAGATAGTAAAGATGTTAAATGGGACCTACTTCAGACCAAGATCTCTACAACAAAACAAAAAGTATCAAGTAACCGTATTTTGAACTATATAGCGTATGTCTCACCAGCTACGCTACAACGTGAGCAGTGTAGCTCAAGTGTGTATAGTGTAAAAAATTGCGAACAAAAAAATGCACGTTTTTAGCCTTGTATTTTTAGCATCAATGTCAAAACTATTTTTTCGTACTAAATCGATGATGCTCTGCAATTTTATATTTCACTTTTCCTCCCTGTCTTGAACCATTTCCGAGATAGGAACGCTAGCATGAATGTTTGAACAATATTTTTGTACTAAATCGGTGATACTCTTCAGCTTTGTAATTCACTTTTTCTTTAGAACCGTTTTCGAGATAGGAACACTAACTCCGCTATTTTTCACCAGGTGGCGCTGCAAGCGGTTTAACCTTGTATTACATGGCCACTTTGCTATACTTACATATCATTTTTATCACTATAGCTGCAGCCGTTTAGCAGTTAAAAGAGTTGGGATTGATTTTTTTGGGCACCCTGTATTTTCTTTAGATCGTAAAGATATTACAATGGGACCTATTTCAGACCAAGACCTTTTCAACAAAACAAAAAGTATCAAAATCGGAGCATCCGTTCAGAAGTTATGAGCTAACAAACATAAAAAAAACATACGGTTTGAATTGAGAACCTTCCTTCTTTTTTGAAGTCGGTTAAAAAGAACTTTCAACGAAAGAAGAAGAATATCGTCTGCTTAATAAAATGCAGAGTTTAGAGCATGGCGAGAAAATTTCAATATTGGCTAGCTTGGCTTCTGTAGATCAACAATCACGTGACCTTTTTATGAGTTATCTTTGTACTCAAAAACCACAATCTCTTAATCCGTGTCAAAAACGTTGCCATTGTCCCGTCCACTCTTATAATATAGGTCATAGGTCTATGGGCAGCACCGCAGCACCCACAACAAACAGCGATAAATGCGCCGAGTATGGATGCCCTACTACAAGACTGAGAATCCAGAGCAGCTTTCCCTGGCAATTCACCGGAAGGGGTTTGTAAGCATTAGAGCATTGACGTGTTCTTTCTTCCTTTATTATTATTCGATGTGAAAGTATTACTCCCTGAATATGAATGTACTAGAAAAGAAAAACGCACGAGAAGTTTCTTAAAGGCTTCAATAAAACAAGAATTTAAAGAGACGTAATAACATCTATTTTCAAAACATGTGGTTAACATTGTAAAAGATTTTTTCATAAAGGTAATCTAAATATGTATGAAAGCAAACACACAGGAGAAAACACATTAGTACTAGTGAAAAGTCTGTTCTAAAGCATTTTATGAAAAGAGAAAACAACACACATCTGCGCAATCCTACAAAATGGAAAATCCATATTTGGGTCAAATATGTTTGAAAGGAATTCCCCAAAATCGAAATGTGGAAATAGATCTACACATCCATACAGAAGAAAAGCCATTTGTGTGTGAATTGTGCTCTAAAAGATTTTCTAAAAAGGGAAATCTAAACAGACATATACGTACCCATACAAAAGAAAAGCCATACGTGTGTGAACTATGTTCTAAAGGATTTTCCGAAAAGGGACATCTGAAGGAACATCTACGTACCCATACAAAAGAAAAGCCACACGTGTGTGGCGTATGTTCTAAAGGATTTTCAAAAAAAGAAAATCTCATTAAACATCTACGCACTCATACAAAAGAAAAGCCGTACGTGTGTAAAGTATGTTCCAAAGGATTTTCAGAAAACGGAAATCTCAATAAACATCTACGTACCCATACAAAAGAAAAGGCATACGTGTGTGGAGTATGTTCTAAAGCATTTTTCAAAAAGGGAAATTTGAATGATCATTTACGCATCCATACAAACGAAAAGCCATACGTGTGTGAATTATGTTCTAAAGGATTTTTCCGAAGAGATTTTCTAGATATTCACCAACGCAACCATTCAAAAGAGAAGCCGTACGTGTGTAAAGTATGTTCGAAACGATTTTCAGAAAACGGAAATCTCAATAAACATCTACGCACCCATACAAAAGAAAAGCCATACGTGTGTAAAGTATGTTCCAAAGGATTTTCAGAAAACGGAAATCTCAATAAACATCTACGCATCCATACAAAAGAAAAGCCATACGTGTGTGTTTTATGTTCTAAAGCATTTTCCGGAAAGGGAAATTTGAATGATCATCTACGCACCCATACAAACGAAAAGCCATACGTGTGTGAATTATGTTCTAAAAGTTTTTCTCTCAACGGACACTTAAAAATGCATCTACGCACCCACACAAAAAAAAAGCCATATGTGTGTGAAGTATGCTCTAAAGGATTTTCTCAGAAAGGACACATGAAAATACATCTACGCACCCACACGAAGGAAAAGCCACACTTGTGTGAAGTATGTTCTAAAGGATTTTCGCAAAAGGGAAATCTGAAAACACATCTCCGCATCCATATGTGAAGTGTGTTTTCAAAGATTTTCTGTAAAGAGTAATCTGAACAATCATCTACGAACTCATTCAAAAGAAAAGTCGAGTATATCGTAAATGATTTTTCCGAAAGCAAGATTTAAATAATAGATATACGCATCCATACTGCAGAAAAGCCATAGTGTGTGAAATATGTTCGAAAAGGTTTTATGTGTAAGGAAGTCTGGGGAAATATCTTTGCATCCATACTGGAAAAAGCCGTAAGTGTTTGAAGCATGTTCTCAACAGCGATGAGATGTTTTATCTTTTTCTATTTTTGATGTGCATTTGTTACGTAAGCTAATCTAATGAAACTTGATTGATTATAAAACATGACCATTTTTTCTTATTTTATAAATTAAAACATTTATTATTATAATTCATTTTGACATAAAAATTCCAGTATTTCATTTCAATGTTTGCTTGGAGTTGTAACTAGTTTGTTTTCTTTCTAATCTCATTCGTGTCTTAAGCATTTTCTGAAAAGATCTCTGTAATTAAGGTGCGTACGCGTCCATACAGAAGAAAATCATAGGATTTTTATATCAATAATTAAACAATGTTAAAGACGCGGAAGCAAAAAAAAAAAAAAAAATGTTATTTGCAATAAACTGTTTTAGTAGTTTTCAGAAATAAAGGATGTATTACACTGCTACGCATGAAAATTGCCCCCCAACATCATATTTGCAAATTCTTATGTAAAATGACCTCCTGATTCCAAATATAACGCACATTTTGCCCTATCACCCACCGATTTTTAGAGACGACTCCTTTTATCACTTTTCGTGATTTTATGGCTATGAATTTGAATTTTAGGGGAAGGGGGATTAATTTAACTGTTAAATATCTTTTGAAGTTCTACAGAGTTGGAGAATTTTAAAATATGAACATTTGCAGCAAGGGGAAAATTTAGGGGGGGGGGGATTTGCCACTGAAATTGTCTATTACATTTCTTATTATTTTTAATCTATCATTGATGTTATTTATTAATATTATAATTTTTTGTTCTTAAGTGTTAAATTAATTCTTTTTCATTCTCCAAATCAAATTAATGGTCATAAAATTACCATTATACTGATAAGGATTGAGGAAGGGAGTAGTGTCCTTAGAAAACGATGGGTGCAGGGAAATATGGGAGTGAATTCGGTTTCAGAAGGTTATTTTACATGAGTATGAGCAAGAATGGCATCAGAGCTCGATATTTTTATTTATTTATTTATTTTTATTTTTTTTTTTGCAGCGCACTGTTATTTATTATGTATTGACAATAGCACTATGCGGTTTTCACCGAAATAGATGGAATTTTTTTTTTATGTTACAAAATATTTACTTGTAAATTAGTTTAAATTTCCTTCATCAGGTAGCGCTTAAATTATAGAAACACTTTTTTACAGTGGTACAGTACATTCAATAACGTAACTAGGATTGTAAATGCTCAGTTTAAGGGCCATCATTCAATAGATTAACCAACAAACGTTCTGCATCGAAAATTCTCTTAAAAATTTAACAGTATTAGAAACATGGCGTGAGTTGATCAGGCGTATCTGTTTAAAATGTGAGAGAACACTACAAATGTAGCGTGATATATGAGTGAAAACTGCAACTAATATTACTTTCTCCTACCCATAAGGTAGAGAAAGTATTGCTTTTTGGTCAAATTTCCGAAAGTGAGTTTTTGTTATATTCACACGTTTTTAAAGGGGAGCGGAAGGCTTGTTGTTGCTGTTTTTATCCAATTTTTGTAAATTTGGATGTTTTATGAAAAAATTAAAACTGACAGAAAATTAATAATGTTCTAAAAAAGTAGAATTAACTTATTAATTTATGTTCCACATTTTTCAATTTATGGAATGCTAAAAAGAGGGGAAAAAAATCTTGATGTTCATTTATTAGAACTTACTGCATGTAATTTAATTCACTGTTAAAATATTTAGGTTTGTGGTGCAATGATAATGATTTTATATGTTATCATATATCACTGTTTTAGAAGCAATTAATATTTTTATTATCCTGCTGCTAAAATTGCCCTTAATAAAGATATATTACTTCGGGGGGAAATTTCAATTCTAACTTAAATGGACTTTTTTAGAAACCAGATTAAAAAAAAAAAAAGCTACTATGTTGTGGCTATTAGAATGACAACCTTCTCGTTTTCGTAGAATATTGCTGTATAGCAGCGCTCCCTATCGGCGGATATGCACCCAAATTGTATCATCATAATGGCCTTTTCATATATCAAGTTCGATTATACGCAATAGAACCTGAGATACAGCCTTCACTCATATTGCCGAAATCGCTGTATAGCAGCGTCATCTTTAGAGCGATTGGCATTAAAAGTTGACAAACTAATAAATGTCAAGGTGTATCTGCATATAAATTTATATGCAATTCTGTGCTGTAATTACTGAGATATAGCCTCCCCTGAAATTACGGAAATCGCCATGTAGCAGCACCACCTGATGGGTGGTTGACACCAAAAGTTGACAGGCACTATCATATATCAAGGTGCATCTACATATAAATTTATATGCAATTCCATGCTATAATTCCTGAAACAGCGGAAATCGCTGTATAGCAGCGCCACCTGTTGACCAATCGGTACCAGAAGTATATAAACACTAATTTATGTTCAGGTGCACTTACATCATAAATTTATATTCAATTCGGTGCAGTAGTTCTGTAGATATATTCACCACAAAATTCTTGTCACACCAATTTTCTAAAAATGGTCAAATTGTGTTCTGACCTCTCAAAACGTGTAAATCCATCGAAAACCGTAATTAAAAATTTATATGAATCCAATACTTTCTTGTATTGAGTATAGAAGAAAGTAAAAAACGACTTAAGAAAGCTCTGAGCACTAGTAAAGAGAATATTTGTGGGATTTTATATTATCCAAATTTTCTTTGTTGTTGATATTTTGAAGAAAAAATACGATTGAGGGTTAAAATATTTTTATTTATTCTAATAAAGTAACACTATAGCAAATCTCTTTCCTAAAATAGCAAAAGAAAAAAAAAAAAAAACTTGCTTTATAGATCAATTTTTTTCCAACGATAGTCACGCGCCGCACACTTGAACATCGTTTCAATCAAAGAATCTATTCTTTTGTTTCAATCATTCAAGATTTATTTCACAATATTCACTAAAAACTCAACATCATGTCCATATCGCATTCATAAATGAAATCATAATAAGTGCACAATCATCCTCGCTACTCATATCATGAGTGAAACGAGTTGGCAATGGCAATACGCTTTATCATCGTAATCATATATACTTGATTTCTGATTCCTTATTCGAATAAACTCATACTCACATTCACTCACTCACAGCGGCGCAGACAATATTCATGAATATGTTACCGTTAAAACGCGAAATCCGTTAATCTGCAGATTACCTAGCTAATCTGCAGATTAACTAAAATAACCCGTTAAAGTGCGGAATAAAGTGATTTCCGCAATTTAACTAGGTAATCTGTAGATTAACGGTTTCAGTATCGTTAAAGGTCAAATGTTTGTTTCGAGCCTTAGTTTTTTTACATTCACTATGACGTCAAACAGCCATGTGATACAGATACGCGAATGACCTTCAAACATAACTGAAACTTTTACCCCTTCCCTTCCGCACTTCCGCTACGCTATGATGATAAACCGATAAACGGCAAACGCAAAATGTGGCCATGGAAATGTGGATGGAAGCCATGATTAGGTTTATTATTATGACTAACACAAAATTTAAAGTAACAAGTAAGTTATAATTGTTTTAATTTTGATTTTATTTCTATCTTTTTTAATTATGTCAATATAAGTTTGATAAAGGTCTGCATTTTATTAATGAAATGAAATCTTAATTAAAAGCTGTCTCTCGTGAAACTCCATCTTGAATTATGAATATTAGATTTACATTACAGTAATTATTTCCTTCCGAAGTAAAACTATTAAACCATAACTTTTTAAAACTAATTTATTTTAAAATTGATTTAAATTACTATTACTTACTGAAAAAAAAAAAAAAAAAGATATATTAATTATTAACTTTGAAAAATATTATGGCATTTAATAAATACTTAATATGAAATTTTTGTACATTTTTTAGCATTTCATTACATTTTCTTTTTTTTCTTTCAGTTTCAAGTTTCCTGTACATATTTTATATATCATGATTATATTTTTATTTATTTATTTTAAATTTTGTTCGCTTTTTCAGATAATTTCGTTGTAGTTTATCACATAAAAAGTGTTAATAAAGTTTTTTTTTTTTTTTTTTTTTTTTTGTAAAATTAATATATTTGCTAAACTTGTGCAGATATATGTATGCTGCAAAATATGGTTTAATAAAGCATTGAAAACTGTCATTTTAATTTTCATGCATCCTAAAAAATTTTATAGCAGTTTTAATTATTTGAAGTACTTCTTAAATAATGCTTCTGATTTGTCTAATTTAATATTTCTAGTATTTAAATAGTAATAGCAATATAAGTTGTTAATAAAACTTTTTTTTTTTTTTTAATTTTAAATTGTTAAATATTTTTATTTTGAAAAGAAATCGTTACTGTATTACAATTCTAACATTCATTTATAAAATAGAATTTATTGAAAGCTATTAAAGCTATAATATTTCATATTAAAAATGCATAACATCTTCAAACTTATATTGACAGAATAAAAAAGATGAAATAAATAAAAAATAAAACAAATATAACTTTAAAAGATATAAAAATTAAAACACATGCAGATTAAAATAAGTAAAGAAAGAAATAAAAAAGAAAATAAAACTATTTTTTTTTTTTTTTTCTGAATGAAAAAACAAATACAACACAGCGTGCTGTAAAATTACACCACCAGATATCTTATTTTCACTTTAACTAGTGCCTAGTAGGTAATGTGCAGATTATCTAGGTAATTCGCAGATTACCTAGGTAATTTGAGAAATAAAACAATTTTCCTCACTTTAACGGATCACCCTAGTTAATGTGCAGATTACCTAGCTAATCTGCAGATTAACTGATTTCTGCACTTTAGCGGTAACAAATATAATCAGAAACATCACGCTTGCGCAGAATAGCCGATAAACACTCAAACACTCTTTGTTTACTCATGTTACTGACGATGACGATCGCCGGAGATCGTGATTGAATATTACGGGACAGCGGGAAACAAGCATGTTAAATTTTTATTGTTTAATTGGACTCTTAATTTGATTATTGGAAATGGTGGGAAGATTGCCGATTTTTCGATATTAATGAATAATAAGTATTGAGCTACAATGAATCTTAAAGAAAGATTAAAGAAAGTAAATTAATAAAAATAAAAATCTATCATTTTGTATCTACAATAGTTTTTTTTTCTTTTTTCTTCTAAAACTATTAAAAAAAAAAAAAAAAAGTTTACATGTATATAATTTAATTTAATTAATGGTATATTTTTTATGTTAATTAATTAATCTTGTCTAAATTTATTTTATAAATGTGATTCATAAACAGAATTCTTTGTTCTACATAATTATTTAAAAAAATTTTTTTTAGTGATATACATAATTCATGATGCTAATTAATGATTGAATCATAAATAAATATATTAAAACTAGATGAACGATCAAAAATTTCTACAAACCAATCAGTATTTATGATCTATTTTGTTGAAATTCTTTTAAAATTAGCAATATTTAAATATATACTTATTTTTTTATTTGGTATTTATTATTTTAAAATCTTCAATTTTTAAAATGGCAATGAGACTATTGATTCTTTGGAACATCATCATTTGGTAACTAAATCAAAGACTAAAAGTCAGGTTTGGTCTACTTTTGTGATACCTGCCAATGAGCATGGTACTGTTATCAACACTGATGTGGCAATTTCTAAACTCTGCCAAAAATCTGAAAATGCAAAAGGAGGGAGTACAACAAATTTACTTTCTCATTTGAAAGTGCACCATCCATTAAAATTTAATGAGTACACTTCAAAGAAGCTATTGACACCATATTGTTATACGTACATAGAGTAAAACGAATGATTTTGATAGTTCACCTGTAGAAAGTAGTGTTTATATTTGGTATACTAAACGATCTTTGCATTAAACAATTTTTCAATAGAAAATTTTATTACATTGTTTACCAAACTATGAGTTTACTCGTAGTTTAACTATGAGTTATTTCGTAGCTTGACAGTCAACGTGTTAAAATATTTTCTGTATTTTTCTGCCTATATTTTAATAAATATGTCAATTGGCAGAATTTTGCTTATTTACTAACTATAATTATTTAATAGCTTATTTAATAATTACTATAATGATTAAATAACCATAATATTTTATTTGAATTTGTCGTGATATCGATATATCAAAATATCATGATATGAGGATGACGATATATCATGATATTAAATTCCTGACATCGTCCAGCCCTAGTGGTGAGGTGCCCTGAATCCAAAAATTATGTTTTTAGCAGTTGGTCTCTGTGTGTGTGTGTGTGTCTTTTATCAGCATATCTCAAAGACATATAGCAGCAGAAAGTCCAAACTTGGTATGGAAGGAAATGCGTGTTTGGGGGTAGGTTGTATTCGCATCGTGGTCGTTTTGGTAGTAATCCAGCGCCGTACCTCTTGACAAAAAGCTAGCTCCTTATCCATCGGTAAGTTAGGATTATCTAGATTTGTAATGGCGTCGCTACAATACTCCCCCTCCTAGAGAGTATGCCGTCGTACGAGCGATATTACTCGTTTGGACGGTAGCGATGACCAGATGGTGCTGTCAGTTTCCCGTTTGTCAAGTTGCAAGCGTGAGGCATGATGGCAGACTTTGTGCCGTGAGAACAACGATTCACAGGCTATGATGCTTGGAGGTATTTTGTGATGCTGCCATCTATTGCCATAGAGCGAAGTTAATAGCTCGTTGCTTAAGAACGTCCGTAGTCACCATTGAAGGAAAGTGCGTGTTACGGTAGGATGTATTCGAATCCAGGTGGTTTTGGTAGTAATCCAGAGACGTACCTCTTGGACAAAAGGTTAACCCATTGTCCATCGGTAAGTTAGGATTATCTAGACTTCAAATCGCGTTGATAGCGTTGCTACTATATTCTCAATGTGTATCATATAGAGATTCTACACTAAGTTTTTCGTTGAGATGAAGCAAGTGGTTCGTGTACAGGAACACCCAAGAAAATTCAAATACATTACGTCTATGTTGGAAATTGCAGGTAAGTAGAGCTTAACATCTATTACTGCACTAAACCGAACGAATGTATAATTATTATATGCGTAAAAACATGTCTCATGTAGAATAGGGTGAGTAAATCATTCACTGTTCGTTTACAGGGCTACACACAGGGCCGGCGCCAGGGGTGAGGCAACTGAGGCAGCCGCCTCAGGCGCAATGATATAAGGGGCGGCATTTAGCGCATTTACATTGAACATAGAATTCATTACGAGAAGAAAGAAAAAAAATATTTCGTTGTTTATACAGATTATGAGACATTTTCTAACTGCATATACTTACTATTACACCCTTTAACCTTTAAATTTAACTCTTTGAAATCTATTGTCCACTGCTAAGTCTTGAAATGATGAATATTCGTGGTCAAGGTTACGATAACGGTGCTAATGTGAAAGGGTCTCATTCAGGTATGCAAAAAGAATTTTGGAGAGAAATTCTAAAGCTTTTTATGTACCTTGTTCATGTCATTCACCGAATTTGATTATTAACGATACTGTAAAAAAATCCAGTGAATTATGCAACTTTTTTTACTTATTCAAGAGCTCTTTGTTTTCTTTTCGATATCTACGTCCAGGTGGTCAATGTTAAAAAAAAAAAAAAAAAAAAAAAAAATACATCACTTCTGTAACTTTAAAAAGTGTTAGTACGACTCGATGGGAAAGCCGGATTGAGACTGTAAAACCGCTTAGGAATGATTTGCCCAAAATATATGATGCATTAGTCGAAATTTCTCTAGATATGTCAAAAGATAATGAGACAATCTGAAAGAGTAAATCACTGGCTAATAAAATAGCAAAATTTAAATTCATTTGTAGTGTTGTACTTTGGAATGAAATTTTAACCAAAATAAATATTGATTCAAAACATTTTAAAAGTCCAAAAATGGTCATACCGAATCTATTAAGGTTTTAGAATCGTTAAAATAATTTTCAAAAGACTTTCATGACAATGGCTTCACACAGATTATGACTATGACTCCCCCAAAACAAATTGCAGATGAAATGGAAATAAGTAATTATTTTGAGCCATCGTGTTGGGTAAGAATTAAACACAAAAGTAAACTATTCGCTTATTAAGGAACCGACACTCTTATCCAAGACTCATAAAAAAAATTTGAAATTTTGAGGTGTTTATTTATCTTGTCGATATATGCCAAAATTCAGTTCCCGAGAGGTTTAAACAATTAAACGACCATAGCAATGTTTTTCAATTTTTGTATATATTGCTCCCTTAACTGAAGTAAACTCAAGCACTATCTTTAACGACTGCAATTGTCTTGCATAATAATTTAACCGATGATATCGATTTAAATAATTTATTTAACGAATTGTTAATTTTTAGGAATACCTTAAAAAAGGGATGAAAGATGTTGGTATTTTAAATCACATGCATAAGAATAACTTAGTTGAAGTGTTTCCAAATATCTATATCTGTTTAAGAATTCTTTTAACTTTGCCGATAACAGTTGCTAGTAGTGAACGCTCGTTTTCAAAACTAAAAAATATAAAAAACTACTTAAGATCTACGATGGCTCAAGAGCACCTTTCAAATTTAGCAATACTGGCAATTGAAAATGAAATTGCTTCTGATATTGATTGTAATGATATAATTAAGGATTTTGCAAAATTAAAAGCAAGGCGTGTCAAACTTTAAAAGAAAATGCTTGATTCTTGTCATATAAAATTTTTGTAAATATTATTAACTAGCTGTTACCCGCGACTTCGTTCACGTAGAAATTTTGATGTGTATGTGTGGGAACTGACGGTTTGATCATAATATGTAATGTAATGAAACCTTATCATTGTGGTGCTGTGCAAAATAGAGTCTGATAAAGTATACTCAAAAAAATTTGTAACTCATTGAAAGATCTACGGGAAAAATATACAATTTATTTTTATTTTAATACCGATCTGTATACAACATTAAATGACTTATTATTTTCCGTCAACACATGCAAGTTCTGGGCACTTGAAACACGTGAACAACCAACATATAATTGACCGTGTGAGAAGCATGGAGTTCCTAAATGAATGCCTGCCACTTTTAAGGTTTGCCCCTGGGATTTGTTGATCGTCATTGTAAAAGCCAATTTCAATGGAAATTGCAATCTCTTGAAATGAAATGGCAAGTTGTTGGGAATAATAGGTATGCGGGGAATCAAAACGCTGTCTCCTTTAGCAGTTCCTGTAATAATGGTACATTTTATAATATTAATACCCAGCTCTGTGATACAACTCGTCTCTTGACTTCTAGCTACTTTCATAGCCCGAGCTTTATTATTTCTGTTGGAAAGATTAGATTTGCGTTTCCCGGGCATTTCGAAAAACTATCAAATAATAATAATAATAACTAGCGAGCTTCGCCCGCTAGCGGGTCAGTATTTTCAAATGAATCACTAAAATTAATGAATCACTAACAGTAACTTTTAGTGTTAAGAAAAGAAATTAAAAAAAAAAAAAAAAAAAAAAAAAAAAAATCATTTCTGATTGGGTAAAAAGTCGGTCCGGGTCCAAATAAAATTTGATTTCTCAAATCAAATTTTTATTCTTAAGAAAAGAAAATTAAAAAAATCATTTCTCATCAGGTACAAAGTCGGGCTGGGTCCTCACTGTCTACGGCAGCGCAGTCCCGTGCGCGCTGCGCGCGTTTAAGTTAAGGAATACTGTTGTAAAATTTATACCCTTTCCGTGTTGATTCTCAAATTTAAATTTAAATTCATTTACTACTTAAATATAATTTAAATTCACTTTATAACCTTTAAAGTTTAAGTTATTAATTAAATGAATTATAGCGTTTAGTGCTATTTTCTCTTTTGATGCTGCCATTTGAGTTAAAGATATATTAAAATTAAAAAGCTTAATGATAATTACTTTTAGTTAAAAATTATATTCCTTATTAATATATTTATGTTTAAGTCTTTTGAAATAACTTTAATTACTTACCTCATATTTAAAAGCATATTTTATTAAAATTAACTTAGAGAAAAATATGTTTAAATCCTTTTACGGATTGTTCTTTTCGCTATTTAGCGAGGAGATGTAATATTTTTTCAACTGCAGAGTCTCTTTGCTTAGCCCATAGATGGCGGCTGACTCGCAGCGTCGTGTTGCTATAGTTATGGGAGGCGTTCCTATTCTACAGCATCTAGTAGCTGTTACTTGAATCCGTTTCGTGACTATAAAAAGGAGGTAGGAAATATGTAATCGGTCTCTTAAGCTCTGAAGCCCTTAATCTTTTAAGCTTTTATGTTTTTTCAGTTTAGCTCAAAGTCATGAGCTGGTATTTCGATATAATTATAAACTGTTTAGTTTTCTTATGATTGTAAATTATATTTTTGTGACTTGTTCGTTTAGTGTGAAAAGTAGCTTTCTATTTGAACTCAGTATGGCAGTACTTTTAAGGGTATTTAACCTTTCGTCAGCAACCTTTCTAAAATTGTTTCAGCTGATTTAATGTTATTCATCATTTTGTTTCAACTTTAATAAACTGTTTTAATTGAACGTTTGTCTTCAATGAATGCCACATATATTTATCTTCTTTATAGCTTTTAGAGCTGAGCAACTATCATTTCACTGCACTGCTAACTCTGCTAACTTGATATATGTGGAAATTGTTTTTTTCACAATAAGCGGTTATGGGCAATTTGGCTCGTTGTCAGCTCATAGCATTAAAATTTTGATAATAGTTTTTATGGCATTCTAAGTGTTTGAAGATAAGAAATTGAAATGGCAGTAAGTTTAAACCCCACGATTGAAAAATTACGGATGAATAATTATACTACGTGGGTCAAGGACATTAAATTTATTTTAATTGAAAGAAACTGCTGGAATATAATATGTAAGAACGAAATACTGCCTGTTGAAGATGCTGAGGCCGGAATAACTTCAAAACAAGTGGAGGATTTTAAATCTCGTAGTCGAGTTGCATTATCCACAATATATCTGAATACATCGCCTGAAGTCAGAAGCATTATTGAAAATTGTGATTGTGCTATTGATGCCTGGGAGACTTTGAAGAAGACCTTTATATCAGACTCTAGAGCTCATCATATGGGACTGTTTACAGAGTTCATTAATTGTAGAATGTCTGAGAATGAAACGGTGAATTCTTTTGTAACCCGGTTATCAAGAATACTGGACCAGCTGCGTGAAATTGGTCATGCTATGGAGGATGTGTACTGCTGTTTTCAGCTCTTGCAACACCTACCATCCAAGTTTGAATCTGCAGTGCAATATTTGTTGCGTTGGAAGAACGACCAGTTCAAGTTCCAGAATATTGTGTCCGAGTTAACAGCGGAGGAATCGCGTCTACAGCTTCGTGAGGGTGATATTAAGAAAGATGCCAATAACAGTGTTCAGATACAGAACATCCAGCAAAAAGGTAAAAAGCTTTTAACTTGTTTTAAGTGTGGCCGTATTGGCCACTTTAAGAAAAACTGTTTTTTGAATAGTAATGTTAAATTTAGACCTAGAAATTTAAAGTATAACTCCAACGGTCGTGACAAATGCAAATCTCCCCCCTCCTACTACATAGCTCAAGCTAACTTTAGTAATTTAAGTGATGATGACAGCTTTATTTTTGATACTGCTGCTTCAAATCATTTTCTAAGAAATTTAGATCTTTTTGAGCATTATACTCCTGTGGAGGGAGAGGAGCTTTTTGTCGCGATCGATGGTATTAGTTTTCCTATTACTGCTAAAGGAACTGTTAAGTTGGATTTTGGTAAAAATGTATTGTATTTAAAAGATGTGTTATATTCACCAAAGTTACGGAAAAATTTAATATCAGGTCCTAAATTAGATGTGAACGGTGCCACATACACTGGCGGTAAGGGTCGAGTGTCTGTGTTCGGTAAAGATAAAAGACATATTTTTACTGCTAAAATTAAAGACGGTGTTTACTATTTATATCCTAATGTTTCTAAAGTTAAAAAGGGGAGTAAAGTGAATGGGGGGCACCCAGAAAATCCTTCAGCTTCTCTTGCAAAAGTTAATGAAATTGGGTATTGGCATGCTCGTTTTGGGCATGTAAGTCCTGATACTATTGTAAATACTAGCAAGAAGAACGGGGTGAGGGGCCTTCCTAAACTTAAGTTTAAGAAATTTTTTTGTGAGCCTTGTAGGATTAGTAAACAAAACCGTGTGTCTTTTAAATCATCCGATGTTCATGGCGTTAAATCACCGTTAGAGAAAGTATTTATGGACGTCTGGGGCCCAATTAAAGTAACTGGTAAAAATGGGGAAAGGTTCTTTTTGTCCATTATTGATGGGTTTTCTAAAAGGGTTGCTGTTTATCCTTTAAAGGATAAGTCTCAGGTTTTTGGTGTATTCGAGAGACACATTGCACGGGCAGAACGTAGTTTGAATAAAAAATTGAAAGCTATTCGTACGGATAATGGTTCCGAATTTGTAAATGACAATTTCAAATCATTTTGTAGTAAAAATGGAGTTGTTCATGAGTTAACTAACACGTTCACACCTGAGCAAAATGGGTTAAGTGAGCGGTTTAATCAAACTTCTTTAAATTGTGTTAGAGCTATTATCACGGATAGTGGTTTGCCTTTTTCTTTCTGGCCCGATGCAATGTTGTATTTCGCGTACACTTGGAACCGTTTAATCCACAGAGGACAAACTAAGACTCCTTTTGAGTTATATACTGGGTTTAAACCGTCCGTAAGACACCTGAAGCCGTTTGGATTAATTTCGTATGTTGGGATCCCAAAACAGCATAGAGACCATAAGCTTGAACCTAAGGCTAAAAAGGGAGTACTAATAGGTTATTCATTAAAGACTAAGGGGTATAAAATTTGGTTGGAGGATGAGGATAAAATAGTTGAAACCATAAACGTAACGTTCTCTGATCAGCTATTTAGTAAATGCAGTGGAGCGGTGATGGGCACCTCACTGGAGGAATTGGACTTACTTCCGGAAAGTACAGTTGATTGTCAAGTTTCCGATCCTGTTGACATTGTTTTCGGAGGTGAGCCCGATGATTCTAGTGACGAGCCCGTCGATGAAACTCCTGTAGATAAATCTTCTCTTAAACCTCTTTCTTCAATTACTTGGAATAGAAAACCCGTACCCAGAAAAATGAGTGACAGAGTTGACATCTTCTATTACCCGGACAACACTAAAACTAGATTGAGATCAATGAACGATGTCAAGCAATATTGTGATAAAAATAATTTAATTTTTGACTCTAATTTTTTTGATTTCTCTAGTAGTAATAAGTTCGAGGGGGTGGTTGATCAGCAAAACTCAGATAACCCAACTTCAAGTTTAACTCATAAAAAATCATGACTAGTTATCCCTATACCTAAAACATATAATCAGGCCGTTAAATCTTCAGAATGTATTGAATGGAAAAATGCCATGGATGATGAGATAAATAATATGAAAATCCGTAAAGTTTGGCATCTGGTTAATTTACCGGAGGGGAAAAAAGTTTTGGGAAATAGATGGGTATACGCCGTTAAAAGAGATGAGCTAGGAAACGTTGCCCGCTTTAAAGCGAGGCTCGTGGCCCAGGGCTTTCATCAGATAAAGGGGGACACTTATGACGAGACGTTTTCACCCGTCGTTAATTTCTCAGTAATACGTTTCTTTTTTTCATTATTGGTCTCATGTTATAAATGGCATAATGTTCAATGCGATATAAAATGTGCTTATCTTTATGCACCTTTAAAGGAAGAAATTTATATGTCTCAGCCAAAAGGATATGTTGTAAAGGGGGGGGGAAATCTTGTTTGTAAACTAGACAAAGCGTTATATGGCCTTCATCAAAGTGGCCGGCTCTGGTATTATGAGTTAAATAAAGTACTATTAGAGTTAGGGTTTAATAAATTTAACTGGTGTAATTGTTCATATTATTTTGAAAATTATATTGTTTTATTAGTTTATGTAGATGATTTAGTTTTGTTTGGTAAAAATCAATTTCAAATAGACAAAATTCTTAATTTATTAAAATGTAAATTTGATATAAAAATTTTAGGTAAAACCAAGAAATTACTTGGTGTAGAATTTAATTATGAAAATGATTCAGTACAAATTTTTCAGGAATTATATATTAATGAAGTGTATGACAGGTTTAAGTCGTTTAACATCCCTTTCTGCTCATTACCTATTGTAAAAGGCATTAAGTATTCGAAAAAAGATTGTCCTACTAATCAAAATGAAATTGATGAAATGTCTAAATTTCCATATCGGAATATCTTAGGATGTTTATCTTTCATTGCGAACAGGACACGACCTGATATTGCCTACGCAGTTAATATATTCAGTCAATTTCAAAATTCACCGGGGTTTAATCATTGGAATGGGTTAATTAAATTACTTGGGTATGTTTCGTGTACTCGAGATTTGAAATTAAATTTGAATTGTTTTAATCCATGTTTAACTGCTTTCTCTGACGCTGATTTCGCGATGAATAGAGATGACTTCGTATCAATGGGGGGACAAATTTTATTTTTGGATAATAGCCCTATTTCTTGGAAAACCTTTAAGCAAAAAAGTGTTTGCCTTTCAACCATGGAAAGTGAATTTGTATCCATGTGTGACGGGGTTAAAGAATTAATGTGGTTTGATAATATATTACGAGATTGTATTGATTTTAAATTAATTGCTATTTCATATGAACCACCAATACTTTTTGCTGATAACCAAGCAGCTATTAATTTTACGAGGTCTCCTATAGAGAATAACAAATCTAAACATATTAATGTAAAATTATTTTTCATCCGTGAATGGCTATTTGAGGAACGGTTTGATTTAAAATATGTAAATACTGAAAATAACTTTGCCGATCCCTTCACAAAGCCCCTTACTAAAGGTGATATGTCTAAATTTGTAAATAAGGTATTTATTAAGTAAATGTATATAGAGTAAATTTAAATTTTTTTTTTGAACGTATAATATATATTTGAATTTTTTGAAACTGAAAAAATGGTTTTTTAGAGGGATATGTATGCATTTTCTTGGTGGATTTTTCCTACGTTTTCCATTGTGTAGTGATGTATAGTTTAGTTTAACTTTTGTATGAGAGAAATTCGTAGCGCTACGTGTAATTGGTTATGTGTATGTTACATAAATGTTTCATATATTTGTGAATATCATCGTTTTCTTATTTTGACAATGGGGAATGGGGGAAAAAAAAGGTTTCCTTGAAATGCTGTGCATATTTGCTCTGTATTAATATCTTGTTCTTTCTTTTAGTAGATATGTATAGAATATTGATAGTGCTACTTTTTTTTGATTGTGAGTTGGACTTGTGGACTCTTGATCTTATAACTGACAAGCCTTCTAGCTTTGTGTGAAGTATATTCTGTAGAAGACATATGTGAATCTCTCAAGTCACTAAATATTCAAGGAATTTTTTTATTTCTTTTCTAATAAAGTTTATATTGTAATTGCTGACGTTTGTGTTTGTCGAATCAACACGGTGGGGGGCCTTGTTGTAAAATTTATACCCTTTCCGTGTTGATTCTCAAATTTAAATTTAAATTCATTTACTACTTAAATATAATTTAAATTCACTTTATAACCTTTAAAGTTTAAGTTATTAATTAAATGAATTATAGCGTTTAGTGCTATTTTCTCTTTTGATGCTGCCATTTGAGTTAAAGATATATTAAAATTAAAAAGCTTAATGATAATTACTTTTAGTTAAAAATTATATTCCTTATTAATATATTTATGTTTAAGTCTTTTGAAATAACTTTAATTACTTACCTCATATTTAAAAGCATATTTTATTAAAATTAACTTAGAGAAAAATATGTTTAAATCCTTTTACGGATTGTTCTTTTCGCTATTTAGCGAGGAGATGTAATATTTTTTCAACTGCAGAGTCTCTTTGCTTAGCCCATAGATGGCGGCTGACTCGCAGCGTCGTGTTGCTATAGTTATGGGAGGCGTTCCTATTCTACAGCATCTAGTAGCTGTTACTTGAATCCGTTTCGTGACTATAAAAAGGAGGTAGGAAATATGTAATCGGTCTCTTAAGCTCTGAAGCCCTTAATCTTTTAAGCTTTTATGTTTTTTCAGTTTAGCTCAAAGTCATGAGCTGGTATTTCGATATAATTATAAACTGTTTAGTTTTCTTATGATTGTAAATTATATTTTTGTGACTTGTTCGTTTAGTGTGAAAAGTAGCTTTCTATTTGAACTCAGTATGGCAGTACTTTTAAGGGTATTTAACCTTTCGTCAGCAACCTTTCTAAAATTGTTTCAGCTGATTTAATGTTATTCATCATTTTGTTTCAACTTTAATAAACTGTTTTAATTGAACGTTTGTCTTCAATGAATGCCACATATATTTATCTTCTTTATAGCTTTTAGAGCTGAGCAACTATCATTTCACTGCACTGCTAACTCTGCTAACTTGATATATGTGGAAATTGTTTTTTTCACAATAAATACACGCACTGCGCGCGCGTATTCCTTCCCTGACCCTTCGTGCCCCCTAAAAAAATCATTTCTGATCGTGTAAAAACTCACACCGTGTCCCCACTGCCTTCGGCAGCGCAGACCCATGCGCGCTGCGCGCGCACGTGTGAAGGTATACGCGCGCTACGCGCACATATTCCTCCTCAAGTCAAATTTTTTTCTTAAGAAAAGAAATTGAAAAAAAAATCATTTCTCATCGGTTAAAAAGTCGGAACTGGTCCCCACTGCCTTCGGCAGCGCTGTCCCGTGAGCGCAGTGCACGCCTATATCTTCCCCACCCTTTCAGCCCTTCCTAATTAACCTACATATATCAATTTTGAACGGTCAAACTGAATTAGCTGAGATGCAAAAGAAAACCTAATCAGGTTACCTCAAAACGTGTAAATCTGGTGAAAACTTTCGATAATATAAAAAAAACTTTAAAATATCTTTCGAATGATGTATTAAAAATAATTTAATCATAATTAGAAATTGAACTATTGAAATTTGAAAATATTACAGCGCCATCTGGCGGTAGAAATTTCTGTAATCTACTGTTCGATTCCAAATCAACAAAGCTATCAAATGATGTATTACTTATGAAATTATTTTAATTAGTAGCTGAGATACAAAAGAAAACCGATTCAGGAGACCTCAAAACGTGTAAATGAAGCGAAATCTTGAATCCCACTTTCGATAATATAAAAGTACTTTAAAATATCTTTCGAAAGATGTATTAAAAATAATTTAATCATAGTTAGAATTTGAAATACGCGTATGAGAATAAAATTTAATTTGCAATTAAATTGTACATTTTTTATTTATTTTGGAAACCCGGTGAAATTTTAACTGCTACTTCGTCTTGTGATGTTAAAAGTGTGTAGCAAGTTTGAAATAATTTTGAATAAAATTGAAGCATTTTGAAATTTGCAATTTTTATTTCCAGTATAAAATCAGTAAAGCAGGAAGTAAAATCTATTTATTCTTTCGCCCGGCGCCATGGTAACCGAAATACGTCTATTGCGAAATTAATAAAACTCTTGTGATTTGTTGCCACCTTTTTTTTCATACTTTAGTTAATTTTAAAAAATCTAATTGCCCTATCGATAAGCTGTTTAAACCGTCGGATTCAGAAAAATCGGATCTTTCATTTGATACCTTATTTGTAACGATACGACTGATATTTCTAATTTATTTTCCACTTTTTCCGTAAAAATGTCGCTTTTTAAGCATTTAATCATGAATTCTGGGTCATTTTTCGGTAGACAATGGTCAACGTTTTAATTAATATCTCCGCTAATTAGGGTCGCATCGCTTAGCGAATTATCGCGATGTCGAGATGAAGAAATTCTGCGTCTGTTGACACCGGTTTCGAAGCGATGCGACCATTAGCGTCGGAGCTTTAGCGGTCACAAGGCATTTCTCACAGACAGACAGACAGACAGACAGACAGACAGACAGACAGAAAGACAGACAGACAGACAGAAAGACAGATGCGCACAGATTTTAATAATATAAGGAGATAAAACCCTTAAAAGGGAACTAAAAACAAAGTACTACTATGAAATAATAACAAATCAAAAGAATTAAAACTACTAACAAATAAAAAGTAAATTATAATTCAAAAAAGTAAGAAAACGCACGTTAAATGACAAAGTGAAATAAAAAGTTGAAAATGAGAATAGTAATTAACCAAAAATATTGAACGTGTGATGCTTTCTACTTATCTATATAATATTTCTTTAACGTGGTCCAATTACGATATACATGGG
This sequence comes from Salticus scenicus, assembly GCA_963930645.1. Taxonomy (NCBI): domain Eukaryota; kingdom Metazoa; phylum Arthropoda; class Arachnida; order Araneae; family Salticidae; genus Salticus; species Salticus scenicus. The sequence continues at coordinate 159,968,925 of OZ005658.1, forward strand.
GATAAAAAATAATATTTATAAATGGACAATATTTACACACGTGGAATAAGCTCAATAATTTAATAAGAAAAAATGACGACATTTGTCTGGTAAGAGTATTTTATATACTTCATGCTTAGTTAATAGTAGTTGGTATATAGAAAAATAAATTAATTAATTAATGTGCAAACTTGATCATGGTACAGCCTTAATGCCCTTGGCGACTTTTGAATTTTTGTTGCCGTTTCAGACCAAAATAGAATTTATGCGATTATTGTTCCTATACGCAAGAGAAGTGTGACGTCACTGACCGTCCGTGGATGCAAGAAATTGATTTCCTATGTTAATCGCCCATTGGATTTTTTGTAAAAAATTATTAAAAATCGAGGAAAATTATTTCCCGATTTTAATCCCCATATTTGGGTATGTATATATATATATATATATATATATATATATATATATATATATGCAATTAGTTATCATGCGCATGTGTTAGATTGAGTTATTTTGCTGTCAAATTGACAACATTTTAATTTTAAATTTCAAAACTCTGTCGTTCTTTGCGCTTATTGTATTTGGTGATCAAACACGTAATACGAAAATATACACGCCAGATGCATATTTTCGTAATATGCATAGTACGAAATATTGTTTCATATTATTCATTACTATCTTAATATAAGTTGTTAAAATAAATATGATTTTTGAAAGGAATTAAAATATGTTTGCCAGATAATTTGGCGATATTTTTTTTTTTTTTTTTTTCTGCAAAGGATGACCGATATCAAATCTATTCCGCTGCAACATATTAGTATCTTTATCAGACACTTTATTTAGACATTTGAAAACAAATTTGACATCAAATTATGATAGAATATTTATCACTTTCCCTTTTAATGAGTATATTAGTTGGATATTGTGCAAATATCATCCTTTGAAATGAAATGTTTGTGTTTTCAATCGAATATGGAAGTTTGCCATTTTTTTTTCTAGAGTTCAAATTTTGTCAATTTTACAACAAAAATAACTTAATCTAACGCATAGCCATGATAACTAATACATATCTATACCTAAATATGGGGATTAAAATCGAGAAATAATTTTCCTCGATTTTTAATAATTTTTTACAAAAAATCCAATGGGCGTTTAACATAGGAAATATTTTTCTTGCATCCACGAACGGCCAGTGACGTCATCACTTCGCTTGCGTATTTCTTTCTATCTTTTCCTTGGCGAAAAATGTCCGATCTACTTCAGCATCAAAATTTAAAAAATTGTCCAGAATTATCAATAACAAAATACCTTTAATATAATGATGAATTAGCTTTTATGCCAAGCGTGTTCATCCGCCGTACTAGAAAAAAAAAAAAAAAAAAAATCTGAAGTTGAGGTATATAAAAAAATGCTATGAAATAAAATTCAGAAGAAATATCTTAGATTTGTAATATTACTATTTTATTTTAAAATTATAAAGTGTCATTTTCTCATCGACCAATTTAACATTTAGTAATTTTTTATTTTTCGCGTGAAAGCATATTTCATTTTATGTTGAAAAATAAATAAATAAAAATACCTCGTAAACTTTTTTTGGCAACAATTAAAAATTTAAATGGCTTTTATTAAGTCAATTACCTGTTAATTATTTTCAAAATGACCGTTTTTTTTTTTTTTTTTTTTTAATCTAATCAAATTTTCGGTATAAATAGTAGCCTATGTTCTATTCCAGACTATTCTACATCTCTGTACCAAATTTCATCCAGAACCGTTTAGCCGTTGTGGCGTGATTGAGTAACAAACATCCATCCATCCAAACTTTCGCATTTATATATTAGTATAGATAATGAATACGTATATTTAATGCAGATGTATATTTAACTGGAAATGAACGCGTAATTTTAAAATACGATTATATTTATTACATAAATTTATAAAAACTTCTAAAAACATGTTGGCTTGTTTAAATTTTTTACTTGTTTTGGATATGATCTTGTAAATAATTAAAATACGTAAATGATAGCATTTTTTATCATTTCAAACGGATATGTGCAAATTCTGAAGAGTTTTACCATATTCTTTCCTTCATTATATAATGTAAGTTTATTTTCTGTAATTTAAATAGGAAAATGAAAGAATCCAACCAATAAAGTGGTGGCAATTTCATAGAAATTCTGAAGACTATAGGACCTTTGTTAGTTACTTCTTACTATCATTGTTTCTGTCTAATTATATTTGTGTGTATTATTTAATTATAATAAACTTCTTTATTGATTTTATAATTTGAAACTTTTATAAAGCGTAAATGGATACCAATTTCCTTCATGTGTTGCTAAAAAACACTTATTTTTCATATTTCAAAATTTTCAATCTGCAAATTAGCATATAATGATATTTATGGCATCACATTATTAAACTTTGTAAAGAAAAGCACGTAATTTAAATTTTTCAAAAAATATTTTATTGTTTTATGGTTGACTTTTTGTTTTTGTAAGTATTATTAACAGTGTACTATAATTATACATTAGTGAATCATTATACTACAATGCATACGGTTTGACAATATAATTATTTTCTAAAATTTAGCAATATATTTTTTTTTCTCCAAAGAACGTTTATTAAATATAGATTATATTCTATCTAACAAATGAAAATACAATCGCATTTTTAAGTATTGCTTGTGGCAATAAATAGAACGATTTTGATCAAGAAAATGAAAGAGAAGTTAGATATTGAATATTTATTTCACTGTTCATGTTTGTATTCTTGTAAATATTAAGTACATGAAAAATTTTTGAAGTGTAAAATTTCAAATATTTCTCTTCATTTCATAGCAAAAATTTCATACGTAGTTTGTTTTTGCACATTTATCATCTTTTTCTGGTTTTAAAATATGAATGCTTGATAATGTATAGTTTGATATTGTAATGAAAGATTTTGCCAAATGAAATCAAGGCAAAATAAATAAAGTTTTATTTCATTCTTTATACAAGTCGATCTTCACACTCCCAGCAGTTGACATTTTCAAATTAACCTATTTTCAAATTTGTTATATTTACTAAATCTAAAACAAAACGACTATTTAAAATTTAACTTTTTTATCAAAACAATAGAATTCGAGTGATATGCAATTTAAATTTAATTATGTGTGAAAGTTAATTTGAGCGAAAATTCATCAATATCATTGTTAGTTTATTTGACTAAGGGTATAATGCCTTTTTTTTTTCCACCTGAATCCGATACCGATAACAGAGAAACAAAGAACAGGTAAAGCAGTTCCATCAATTACATTTATTAAAAAAGAACGTGTAGGTATTTTGAGTAATCCTGCATATTTTCTATAAAGTGCGTTGCCGCTTTGACTGCAGCACTCGTGCTTACTTTGTTCGCCTGATGAAGGGTCGTGTGTTTTTTCGACCCGAAACAATTGTTGCGAGTTTATTGCATTTTATGGTGTTTATTCAAAGGTTGTAAGTAATAATTTTTACAACGCCAGTTTTGTGATGCTTCTTTATTAAATATGTTACCCTGGACTTACCAGAAATTTCCCCCATACCCCATATTATCGCATGGGCAAGCCGGAACTTTTCCCTGGGGTCTCGGACATTGAGTGGCCACCAAAAGCCCTAATATTAAATCACAAAATATTACCTTTCATTTCAGTAAAAATTCAAATCTATATATATATTTACTAAAAAATACTAAATGTTCTCGGAAACAGAATTTTCATTTTTGATACATTTTGCTTTTTCTATTTCTGCTGGCTCATCTAATTCCTTAAATAGTGGGGCCTTGGATCAACTTATGCTGTGTTCATTCAGACAGAGAGTTTGAAATGGTTCGAAATTCATTTTAATCAGTAAATCCCGCTGTAATTAATCCTAGTTTGTAAACAATGGCAGTAGAGCGATAATCCAAAGCTGGCATATCTAAATTTATATATCAGTTTTTGTTTAGTGAAAATTAAACATACTACAGAGTGCTTTTTTATTGTCGCCTGTCAGTTAGAATTAAGGGATCAGCAGAACAAACCCATTTCATATTCAACTGTTTGTAGCTAACATAAATAGTAACTGCAAATGTAAAAAATATTAACATATTTAAATATCTAGCCTCGAAAATATTGTTTATGCATTGTACATACGACTGATCATCTATCGGACATAAATGATGTTGCAACGTTTTCGAGGGGGCTCCAAAATGTGCCTTGTCCAGGGCCCCAAAAAGTCATGATCGGGGCCTGCCCCACAGACGTAGTATATTTGAATTCTCTTGGATGGCCTTGTACACTAACCATTTGCTTGATCCCAACAAAAAGTTTAGTTGATACAGATATAGAAAACCGAATGTGGACTTCCTGCTACTATTTTTTCCTGAGATATGCTGATAAGACACACAGACACACACAGATCAATAACCACTAAAAACATGATTTTCAGATTCTAGACACCTCAAAACGTGTAAATATAACAAAAACTCCATTTCGAAAATTTCACCCCGAAACAAAAATTTCTCTACAATATATATGGGTAAAAGAAATTTATTATAGTCAGCATGTTGATTTTCTTATGCTAATAAACATTTGAGTAGTGATGACGTCATATGGGCGGCAGATTAATGCTTGCCTCAGGCGGCAAAATATCTAGCGCCGGCCCTGGCTACACAAAACTACATTATAGAGCGGCATTAGTTGAAAATTGATGGAAGAGTATTTGAGGTTGAGCCGTGTATTATTACTGTAGAATTATATTTAGGTGCATCATGTGGTCTGTACATAATCTTCAAATGATATACCGGGCTGCAAATATTTAAACGATAACATTCTTTTTTATTGTTAGTGGAAGGCGTTTACTGTATTATTTTACCATGTCCAGTAAAGCTGCTCAGGAATTGAAATGAATTCCTCATAATATTAAGGTAAATAATGTATGCTTTTAAGCTAAATATTCATCGATTGTTTTTTGTATATTTACACGTTTCAAGGCTTCCCGATTACCAAAGTCAAGTTTTTAAACGTTTGGTCTTTGTCTGTGTCTCTTAGATTAACTTAAAAATTAATAATTTCAGGAGATCCAAATGTTGTATTTTGAAGTTAATATAAGTTTGTTGCTGGAAAAGTTTGATGACGATTGATATTGTTACAAAATTGTAAATAATTATGTTAATTTTTGTATAAATTCTTTCAAAGAGGCTTAGTAAGTTGATAAAGTGCTAATTTTCTGCATTTCTAGTCGTTTTAGCGTTGAACTAACATTTTCCCTTAAAAACGCATTAAAAAGCCCCATTAAGGCAGGAAATGGATTTGGCACCAAATTTGGCGACTTTTTCCCACCTTGGCGACCTTGGCGAGAAAATCCTTATTTGGGATATACCAAATATGGAAGCTCTAATCTCATTGGCTGATGAGATACGGAAATTTCTGGAACTTTCCACATTTTTCTTCAGGAATATATAAGGGTTCTTTCTCGCTAAGGCATATCAGTTCAGTTCAGTCTTATATCAGAATCAGTCAGTTTCGCTAAGGCTTGCATGGCTTTCAGACTCTTTGGAAGAGACTTGCTTTATGTGTTATTGCTATGCAGTTTATACTGTGGTTTTGCTATTGACAGCTGTTGTTTAAGCTGTGTTTACTGATTGAATAGAAGCTGATGCTTGGTTTATAGACCTGCATTTTTCTGGAACTCTCTGTGAATAAATTATTGAATTTTTCTAAGTTTCGCCTTTCATTCTTGGACAACTCACGAACCCCCAAATACGCAACATTTCTTGTGTCAGAAGCGGGATTGTCTGTGAATGGTGATAACTAGAGCTATGGAGCAAGAAATGAAGAAGCTTCTGGAAGGTCTAACTGCCCAGATGAATAAGTTAAGATCTTGATTGATAGAGAACATAGAAACGGGACAAAGGGAAATGAAAGAAAGTCTGGAAACCGGACAAAAAGAATTGAAAGACGGTTTGACTGAAGAAATTAAATCTAATCAAGATGAGATGAAGAGAGAGATTTCAACGGTGAAATAATCAATAGAGGGTAAATTAACGGTGATGGAAAATAGAATGGATGGAATAGAAGAGAAAATTATAAAGATAGAAGAAAATTTTGAAGAGGAAGTTTTAAAAATAGAAAAGAGTTTTGAAGAGAAAGCTATGAAGATAGAAGAAAATATTATGAAAGTACCCAGCAAAACTTACACTGGTGGGCTCGTTATGGCCTAATGCTGGCATCCTGCACTTGCCATCAGTTGCCGGTTGCCCCATATAACTCCAGCAGCGGGCCGTTTATGGCTGCCAGCAGTGATGGAAGCCTAAAGCAAAATGGTCGGTGGCATAAACACAGTTGGCCTTATGCAGGCTATTGCCACACGGCCAACATCATGTTTTCCATGTTGTGGCCACAAATTATTAGGCCATAACCAATTTGTATGCATAGAGGGCGCTGTGATTCTTTTTCTGTTGATTTGAAATTCTCTCGCTTTCCGCCATTTCATACGAAATTCTTGTTCGTTATTGTAGTCTGCGAATGTGTCTTCGAGATTGAAAATCTCATAAAAAGAATATATGTGTAAGTAATTCAATTATTAATTTGTTTTTGTATTATTTTTTAAATACTATTTTTTAAAAATGTTTGACTGTAAAGCCATTGTTATAACAAAAGGATTTCTAGAAATATATAACAATTATCCAGTTGATCCGTTTTAGTAAATTATGATAGTCGCTAACTTTCTAGTATTTTATCATTGTTATTATTATTTTAATTGATTTAATAAAATAAAAATTACGGATCTTAATTTATATATTTATATTATATGGACGGGAGAAAGTTATTAGAACAATTATAACTATTTATAGTATATGTTTTATTTATTTTTTCTTCCTTCAGTGTAGTTAAGAAGAAAGCATTAGATTAGGGAAAATTTTCGACAACCGGTTTTCGATAGATTTTGCACGTTTTGGGTTGTTCTGATGAATATAATTTTAAAAAGTGTCTGTCTGTCTCTTTGTATGCGCTAAAAAAATTTATGAAAGTGATAGTAATCTAAAAAGTTTTCTTCTTCCGCTTTTTTTTTTTTTTTTTTATGTACAAACATGACTTCCTCCACCCCTGAGGGAGAAGCATACCAGATAGAGTAAATTTCCAATATAGGTATTCTTGAAAAGAATTCGTCAATATCTTTAACCCTTTGCGGCGCAAGGTAATTCGGATCAATTAAATTATACTTCCACCGGAATTCACGAGCAAAATTAAATTAAAAGAAATTTTAAGTTTAAAAAAAACGGCCTTTTCTGTTACGTTATAAACGTAAATTTTTGCTAAAAAAATTCTGGGATGAGTTTTTGCAGCTGGGAGGTGGTTTCACTTTTATACCACCGCGCGTGAAAGGGTTAAACGAACGATTATATTATATATCTGTGATATTTCAAAACAAATTTATTGATTTTATTATTTTTGACAAAAACTAGTATGTTGTGGCACCACAAAACTTTCTTCTATATTTTTTATTATGCAAATTCGCGTAGTGCAAATAATTTGTTAAAATCATTTTCCTGAATGCATGGAAACGATTTTCATTTTAGAACAGTGTTTATCAAAAAAAAAAAAAAAAAATCAATTTTGTGCCAACTTTTGAAAAAAAAAGCTTTCTTCTGCGTCCTGTTTTTTTTTTTTTTTTTTTTTTTAATAATTCATAACTTTGTTTTAATTTACTACAAACTTAATTCAGTCATTTACTTGAAAGTTATTGATGAGTTTCTTTTGAAAAATACCACCATTGAAAATTTATCCCCTGGGGAAGGGCGAGCGATTCCTCAACTTATACAAAAAAAAAAAAAAAAAAAAAAAAAAAAATCCTGGTTAGTTGTTACTTATTTAAATATTTATTTTTTAAATCATAATAAAAATTTAAAAAAAAATTATCATTTATTTGAAATCATTTATATGAAATTTCCTCCTTTTCTGTGTCATATTGAAAATTATAAAGAAGTAGAAATATAGAGCCATGTGTTGAGTGAATGATCCACGAATGTAATCGGGAACGATTTTAATCAAGATAATTTCTCTGACTACGCATTAAACAGAAAAACATCTGTGCTTCTTTCATAAAAACAACAAAGTGTAACTAGTAGTTCCAGCATCAGCGTTTACTTGGGCAGGAAGGCGATTTATTTATTCAAGTTGATCAGGAACAGTGTTTGCAAAATAAAGGGGGGAAAAGTAGAAGAAAAATAAGTCAATTCATCAATTATTTTTAAATGAAAATTATTGTAAGTATACAGTTAAAAGTTTATAGTATGTCATCGTCGCATGAATTGTATAAAGATTCATGGAGTGAAACTTCTGTTTCTTATGGGACTATAAACAAGTATGTTTATTTATTTATTAACAGCTTATAGATTCAAATTATGTGAAGTACACTATTAAACAAATTTTGCGGTAAAATAAGGATTTCTATCTGAAATTATGCTAGGATTTCTGTAAAATAATATTATTATAAATTTCCATAATCCGTATACCGTAGATAATGGAAGCATTGTATTCGGTTACAAATTTTATCGAGTTTTCACCTGATTTACATATTTTAAGATCTCATGAGTCAGAGAATTGGTTTTTGGCAAGTGGTCTGTGTGTTTGTGTGTCTGTACTGTATATTGTATACTGTAGGTACATGTTTCTGGAAATTTTCTCACAATTATGTTTACAAAACTAATAAAGAACGACGAACTTCTGAATTCAGACAGGTATAGTGTACGATGATTTTTTGCAACTTTTGTTGAAAACTGGAAATTTGGAATTAACTATATCTCAAAAACTGGCGATTTTCTTCAAAGTTATCGAAACTTTGTTTCGAGTGTCCTTTTGTATGTGTTAATTCAGGGAAATCGATAAATGTCCTATAAAAATATGTCAATTTTATGTATCACAAATGCTTTCTTTTAAAAACAGCTTTATGGATTTTCTTCAAGCTCGCTATATTAATTCATTTTTAAATATTATTTCGTGTGTAATTGTTAGTTTACAGTGAACAGATGAGTTTACTAAGTTTTGATGAAAACTGACTGTGGGACCGACAGCTGATATCTCAAACACGGCTCTAATTTTTTTTTTTTAATTTGCTACATAAACCTCTTTTTACTCGCACTTTATAATGTAATACTTGCTTACTACAGGAAAGTTGTCAAGGATCCTTATTACGTGGAAGCAATTACAAATCTTAGAAATGAGCGTTTCAGAAAACTGCTCTAACTTTTTTTTTTTTTTTTTTTTTTTTTTTTTTTAATTCGCTATGCAAACTCTCTTTGTTATATCTTCATGATGTATGTTTAAGTTTACTTTAACAGGAAAATTATTAGATGTGTAAATTGATAAATCCATTTTATGTTTTCTGACCACTTTATTTAAATTAAAAAAATATATATATAATAATAAAATAATAAAAAAAGGAGTAAAATATGTGAAAACTGTTATACTTGTTGACTGTTTATGTTGACTGATAAAAATCGTGCAGATTATTATTATTATTATTATTATTTTAAAGTGTCCGGTTGTCTGTTATGGTCCGGTTGTCTGATTTTATTGTACTGTTGTCGAAATTATTCAAACTTTATTTTCTAATAATTTTCTTGATAATCGCGAAACCCCATTATTGAAAAAAAAAATTTGTATCCTAAAATATTCTTATACGTCCACTTATTCTATTTTTTTTATATATATAAAAAACATATATGAACGTAGGAATTCTGATATTAACAAAATGACAGAAGGAACGACACTTTTCAAAAATGGAAATTTTTGCATTTCAAAAAAACTTCTATCTCTAATCTTCGCTGTTTTGTAAGCATAGTTTTTAAGTCAGTTGTCGTCTTCAAGAATTTGCTGAAATGCTGTTTTAGCACTACTATATTTCGCCGATGATATGCTGAACTTGTAGACAACATATCTTTTCCTGACGATGGGTTATTTTGAGTAGAAACGACTGGTGTGTTTTTTCCTAATAAAATGTTTACTTACGTTCTTCATCCTTCAATTCTAATTCTCCTGACATTTTATTAAATGTTATCTAAAATCTTTCTAGCATAATTTATGATTTTAATAAACTGAAAAAAAAAAAAAAAAAAAAAAAAAAAATCCAAAATAAACAAGTGAGAGAGAAGCCCCCCCCACCAAGTTATTAAAACATATAATTATTATAACAATGAAGAACTCGTGTAGGAACTTCGAAAATTTAATTTACAAAATTACAAAAAAAAAAAAAAAGAACATTAATTAAAAAAAAGTTTTAATGTCGAAATGATTCCACGATTATTAATTAGGTGAATAAAGTAGGCACGAGTGAAGTAGTTATAAATAGCGAAGTATTGCTCTTTCATACATTTGAAAATATGCCTTACTATTTATTTTTAAAATAAATAAATCAAACTAAAATATTAAAAATTGGGAGTGATATTAAACGCCTCAAAAACGTAATTATTTGCCTGATAGGACTGAAATAGCGCTAATGACATATCTTAATACTATATTCGGCGAATTGTTGGCAGAATTTTTGAGAAATGAATACATAAATATGGAATAATTATATTAATATCATTAAATATTTTAATTATATTAATAATATTATAAATTTATAATATAATAAATTTATTTTATATACAAATTTAATGTAACAGAGTAAACCATAGGAAAACTATTTCGTGCAACTAAATTCTCTGATATATGGTACCAAAACTAAAATGTTTAATAGATACTGACATATAGCAAAACTGTAGTTCTTGAGTAATAGAAGCACCATCTGTCTACCGATAAATACTCAAATTGAACTTTTCGGATAAGACTATGTCGAAAGGAGTGGAGGCTGGGTTCGAACATTACGCGAAAGACGGAGACGCTACCAGATGCAGCGGACAATCGAAACTTGGTTTTGTGTAATTTCAGCAGACTTTGCTTTAGTTGTTAATTTTAAAATAATATAAAAAATATATAATTATTTATTTATTTTCTTTCTTCCTTTAAAGGTATTGACGAGACCTTTCGAAAGATACCCATCTTGAAAATTTACCCCACCCCAGAGGGTACTTCCCCCCAGGTGGGGAAGCGATGCCCCCACATGCACAATTTTTTTTTCCTAATTAACTACTACTATTAGCAATAATTCATATTAATTTTACAATCACAGGTTAAGAATAACTCTCATTATGTACATTTATATGAAATTTTGTCCTATACTACCATGTTAAAAATTTAGAAGAAATACGATCACAGCGCCTCCTGTTGTGCGATTGATCCCCAAATCTAATCAGCACCAGTTTATGTCAGGAGCCAACTAAATACCAAGTTTTGATAATTTCGTTAAAAAAAATAAAAAAAAAAAAGATTTTTTTTTTCTAAGTTTTTTTCGTAAAAAGTAAAAAAAATCGATAACTTTGTTTTAAATTATCACAGATTTATAGTTCAACCATTCGTTTTAAAGGTACTGACGAGACCTTTCGAAAGATACCCATCTTGAAAATTTTTGCCCTATATCACCATGTTAAAAATTTAGAAAAAGCGGGATGGCAACGCAACCTGTAAGACGATTTTTACCAAAAGTTAATAGGCACTAATTTATGTCAAGGTGCAACTACATACCAATTTGTATGAAATTCTGTCCAGTAGTTCCTGAGGTACAGTTGCCACAAAATTTTGTCACACACACACACACACAGACAGACAGACATTTTCTAAAAATGGTCAAATCGTGTTCTACAGCTCTCAAAACGTGTAAATCCATCAAAAACCCGAAATCGAAAATTTTTACGAATCCAATCCTTTTTTCTATTGAAGATAAAAGAAAGTAATAATGATTTTTAATATTTTCTTCTATTCAGAAGAAGAAAGTATTGAATTCGAGAAAAATTTTGATGCATTTACACGTTTTGTAATGTCTTGAAAATGATTTAACTATTTTTAAAAATGTGAGTCTGACTGTGTATCGTGTATGTGTTATCAAAATTTTGTGGGTGCTCTATCTCATTAAGTAATGGGCGGAATTCCACAAAGCTTTTTTTTTTTTTTTTTTTTTGTTGAATCTTCATATGAATTTGTACTGATTTTATTTCGGAGTAAATCGTCCATCAGGTGGCGCTACTATGCATATTACTCCCATTTAAGATAAAGCTATATTTCACCTTCTGTTGTGTATGATTTCGTAAAATTTTATATTTAATTGGATGTTAATGGGATTTTATCCTGATAACACTTTGTAAGAAATTTCCCAACAGATGGCGCTGCTATGCTGTGAGGCTTATTAAATGTAAGTGTAAAAATTGCAATATTGATTTTAATTATCTCAAAATAATTTTTAATGTTTGGGTTTTTTTAAATAACGCTTTTGTAATTAAATATATTTACATAGTCATTGTGAGTGTATTTTCAGCCAGATAACATAATTAAAAAGTAAATTCTGATCCTCATTATCCGATAAAAATCTCAGGAACATTTTAATTCCTAAATGCAATGAAAATTTAATTTAAAATTGTTATTAAGAACAATTTAATTGTTATTAACAGCAATTTAATTGTTCTTTCCTTAATAAAGCAAAATCTGCTACAAATGTAAGGCGATATTTTCTTTGTTCTATTTTTGGGATTTGAAATTAATTCTTTAATATACATAATCTCAATATTTTATTTGAAAGATGGGCTATTTATTTAAAGAATATTACTATTTTTTTTAGAAAATCTAATGTAAATATTCATATATTTTCCTTTTCATCAATTATATATATATATAAATTCAGTCTCTATTGTTAAAAATGTCAATTTATAAAATCTACTGTTTTTACTTTCTTCTATATTCAATAGAAGGTATTGGATCGTAAAAATTTTCGACCTCGGGTTTTTGATGGATTTACACGTTTTGAGAGCTGTAGAACACGATTTGGCCATTTTTAGAAAATGTCTGTTTGTCTGTCAGTCTGTGTCTGTGTGCGTGACAAAATTTGTGGCAACTGTATGTCAGGAACTACTGCACATAATTTCATGCAAATTGGAATGTAGTTGCATCTTGACATAAATTAGTACCTATCAACTTTTGGTAAAAATTGTCTTACAGGTTGCGTTGCCATCCCCCTTTTTCTAAAATTTTAACATGGTGGTATAGGACAAAATTTTGTATAAATGTGCATAAGGAGAATTATTTTTTAATAATCATTATGAAATTTACAAGAATTATTTTTAATAGAGATGGTCAACTGGGAAAATTTCTTGCACGTGTAGGAGCCTCGCCTTCCCCCCCCCCCCCTGGGGAAAAGTCCCCCCTCGAGGGGAGTAAGTTTTCATGATGGGCATCTTTCAAAATAGCTCACCAATACTTTTAAAACGAATGGTTGAACCATCGATCTGCAATAATTTAAAATAAAGTTATCGATTTTTTTTCATTTTTAACAAAAAAGAAAAAAAAATTAATAGGGACAATAAAATTGACGTTTTTTTTTTTTGGATATTTAGTGTTATACTACTTCTCTAATATGGAAATCGTCTGCATTATCATGGAAGATAATTTTTTTAAATAATAATTTTAATAAATAATATTTACTGAGTGAATTTGTATAGGAAAATATAGAAGAAAGTCATGTGGTGGCCACAACATACTAGTTTAAAATTAAAAGGTTGGCAAGTATGTAGAAGTTGATAAAACCCTTTTAAAATAGTTTTCTTGATCCCTGTTTGTTATAATTTAAGGAAAGAATTGTTTTATTTCTTATCCATTGTTTTAAACCCTTGCACTTGAATGAGTTATTTGTGGCAATTTGTTTTCTTATGCGATAAAAACAAACAATTTTGTTTGAAAAAAAAAATAATAATAATAGTAATAATAATAAAATTGCAAATTTTTGCAAAAAATTACAAATGAAACTAGGCGCTTTAATATTCAATGAAAAAATAACACCCCCCCCCCCCCTCCCTAATGTAGATAATTGGACCAATAATTTACCCAAGCACCAACACTATTTTTTAAATTAGTTTATTTTCTATCTATCTATCTATCTACATACATATATATATATAAATTAAATAAATTTAGATCAAGAAATCAACAAGATAACTAGCTACTTTGTTTGGCCTGTGTATGTTTCTGTGGTGATTTATTTGACTGACTATTCTTCGTTCTCATTCTTTTCTAGTATTATCAAATGCATTATATAATGTATATATATACTGAAAATTAACTAATTTCAAAAATGGTATTGGCACTCGGGTTAAGTCCAATTATCTACGACCTCGGTCTCAAAGGATATACCCTCCTTTGTAAGGAGGGAGGGGGGGGGCGTCTTTCTGAAGAGTCCTATCTTGTATGTACTGAATTGCAGAGAAAATAATGGGAACAGCTGAGTAGACAAATACGACCTGAGTTCAATGCTAAAACAAAATTCTTTGTAATGTTAAAATGAAAGAGATTAACTATTTAAAAATTATAACTTCATTCGGAAAATATATACTTTCAATGTTTATTCAAACGGCTTGTAACATTCTGCATATAATCAGCTAAGTCTATATGGTAATCTAGTAATTTTTAATAGCATACATTTCATTAAAATAATAAAACAAAAATCAACAAGTATTAAAGGTATTTGTGAACAGTTATCCCAGGAATTTTCTTTGATGGTCCATTAGTGCAGCCAAATGCCGAACAAAATTATACATATAATTATAAATAAGCTAAATATTCAAAATGAAACGTTGATTCAAAGAAAAACACGAATAAAATATGTCATAATTTGAACTACCCAACACGTTTTTCGGAAATGCTTTGGGTGAACCAATATGGCTGAACCGGTTACAGTTGGAGCTTCACATAAGCGAGCTCTCGCCCTCTCCATATCTGGGGGCTTACTTTATTCGCATCGAGATCATCTCGAGATCGAGAGTGACTTCTTTCGTTATTGTCTGGAAACGATACTTCAATAACGAAGTGTGCAGGATTTGGTATAGTTCAACTTTCACGAGTTGGCACTTCGACCCTCCTTCTTTTCGAAGAATTTACTTTAAGGAAGGGGTGCACAAAGTGAAAAGAATGAATGGGCGGGGAAAAAAGAAGGTTGCCATGAAAATAAGACATCAAGCCAATATTTTTTACTTTTCGCCAGCTGAAATCCGTTTTGCCTATTGAAAGATACATGTGATAATACTTAAAAATCAATGACACATTAATTTAAAGAAAAAAAAAAATTCAATCATGTCTGAAATTTCAATAGGCACTAATGCCTTATTTGCAAGTTTTGAGCAATAAATTTAAACAAGAAAGAAAATCGTGCTGTTTGCATGGATTATAAATTATTGTCCACGCATTTTATTTTGTATTTCAGGAAAAAAATAACTTTCTTTGAAAACATTTAAAAAATAAAAATGAGAAAAAGTTTTTACGCTGTACTCTTTTTTTTTTTATTATTATTTTTAAGAAAAGAAAAACATTTTTTTAAATACTGGATAAATAAATGGGGAATTTTATTAAAATAAATTGAGCCGTACACATAATTTACAGTATTATGTACAATAGCTCTCAGAATATTTGCATACACATCAGATACAAATATGAAAGATAATTTCTTACATTATTGTTATAATGGCTTTTGATTCCTATGTATTTTGTCTAAAAAAAAAAAAAAGAGAGAAAGAGAGAAAGAGAGAAAGAAAGAAAAGAAAAAAAAAAAAAAAACGAAAAAAAAAATTAATTACAGGAGTGCAGTTCTTTATTTAAGTTTTAAATATTTTTCTTTCTTTCATTTCTTTCTTTCTTTTTTTTTTTTTTTTTTTTTTTTTTTTTTCAGAGAAAGAAAGCAAAAAGAAAGAAAGGTTGGTAGATAAGGAAAGAAAGAAGAAACAAATAAAGAAGCGGAAAAAAAAAAAAAAAAAAAACGAAGTTGTGAAATATCGTTTAGACAATCATAACATTCCTCATCGTATTAATAATTATTTATAATGTAACAAATATTTCTTTAATGATATGTATTAGAAAGCCCAAAAGTTCTCCTAATTTGGATATAAGTAAATAGATAATAAACAGTATTTTCGCCAAAATGTTGCAAAACTCGTAAAGATAGAAAAACACCTCCCTTTTCACCCTCAACCGATTTCAAGGTAATAGAATCGTCGCTGCCTACGTCACGCTTGATTGACAGGGGCCAACTCGTGAAAGTCGCACTATACTTTATTCCTCTCGTCCGATAAGTGAAATCGAGATGATATCGTCAGTGAAACGACAGTAAGTCCCTCCCTTCGAAATGACATAACAGCGAAGGAGGGGTTACTTTTAGCTTCTTCTTCGCATTTTTTAACCAATGAAAAAATAGAAAACTAGGGAGGCATACTATTGTAACAATCGCAACTATCGTAGATCACAAGTCGGATCGTACACTCCGCAGCAAAAGTATCCGAGCACTAGCAATAATCCCTGTCTGAAAAAAGTACACTTAATACTGCTTTGTTAAATAAATTCTTGTCGAATCATGTTCTTAGACTGACTAAGAACATGACTCAACAAGGATTTATTTAACAAAGTAGTATTAAGTGTACTTTTTTAAGACTATTGCTAGTGCTCGGATACATTTGCTGCGGAGTGTACGATCCGACTTGTGATCTACGATAGCGGCGATTGTTACAATAGTATGCCTCCCCTATTTTCTGAGATTCATAGCAAACATTAACTGTAATTGGCTTCGGATCGCACCTCCGTGTTGTTTGTTTGTTGTTGAATTGTTTACAAATTGCATGCCTTTATTATTTTAATAATAATAATGCTCTCCTTCTAAAAAAGGGAAAACATTATTTATGTAATGGGCTTGGGGGTTCCTAGATGTACAAATTATAGAAGAATAGATGCAATCAAACTCAAAAATAAACATACTTCTTAGATTTAAATTTTGTACTTTTAATTACAAACCTTTTTAGATACACTTTTGCTTTGTATTTAACATATTAAAGTATTTATATTTTTAATGTAAGATGTAATTTTTTGTGTGTGAATGTGTTCAGTCTTTATTGCATTTTAGCAATGCCATTGAGCCTATTTTAAAGCATGAAGCATACAAATTTTCTTTCATTTAAATGCAAGAAGAAAATGTATTTAAAGTGACTGCAAGAAGAAAATGTATTTAAACTTTGTCAGTCTCAATAGAAACAATAAATTGAAAACAGGAATTTTTTTCTAATACTTTTTTAATGATCATTAGTTGATTATGAATGTATCGTTAAGTTATCTAAATTTACATATTGCACTTTTATTATGTAGAAGTTGCTTAATAAAATTAATTCTTTAAATTAGCCATATTAAAGAAAATATAAAACGTAGATATATATCCCTACGTTATATATATATATATATATATACATATATATTTATTTATTTTTTTTTTTAAGTAAGTATTAGTAATTTAAATCAATTTTAAAATAAATTAGTTTTAAAAAGTTTTGGTTTAATAGTTTTATTTCGGGAGGAAATAATTACTGTGTTATAATTTAATATTCATAATTCAAAATGAAGTTTCACGAGAGAGAGCTTTTAATCAAGATTAGATTCCATAAATAAAATGCAGACCCTTATTAAACTTACATTGACAGAATTAAAAAAAGAGAAGAAATAAAATCAAAATGAAAACTCAATTATAACTTACTTGTTACTTTAAATTTTGTGTTAGTCATAATAAGGAACTTAATCATGGCTTCGACCCTCCACGTTTTGCCGTTTATCACATATGGTTATTGGTTTATCATAGCAGAGCGGAAGGGATAAAAGTTTTAGTTTGTGTTTGAAGGTCATTCGTGTATCTGTATCGCATGACTGTTTGACGTCATAGTGAATATAAAAAAACTAAGTCTCGAAACAAACATTTGAACTTTGACGACACAGAAGTCGCTAATGTGCAGATTACCTAGTTAAAATGCAGAAAACTCTTGATTCCGCACTTCCGGTTGTCTTGATTCCAGGTTATTTTAGTTAATCTGCAGATCAGCTAGGTAATCGGCACATTAACGGATTTCGAGCTTTAACGGTAACATAAATATTGTCAGTGTAATTATAGTTTTTACAAAATCACTGTTTTTTTTTTGTTTTTTTTTTTTGTTTTTTTTTTTTTTCTCTTTATTTTCTTCTTTTGCACATATTATTAAATATATATATATATTTTTTTTTAATATGTATGTTTAATACTGTCAATCTATTTATATTTTTTACATAAATATTTTTTACGCAATCTTGCATAATGCATATATTATTTACAAAGTAATGCCTTTATATATAATAGAAAAATACCATTTTAACATGCAATCATCGAAAAAGATTGGAAAATCTAATGTCCAAATTTTATCTACTAAATATTTTTGCAATTATTTTTTAAATATATAGTTTTGAATGCATGTTTACGAAAATTCATGCCCAAGTTCCAGTTATTGCTATACATGTTATATAAAATTTACAAATAAATATTTCTAACCACCACCATATTCCACCGCCACTTTAGAATGTAGAAAAAGAGGGGGAAAAAGGCTAAAAACCCCATAGAAATAGCATGGGAAAAAAAGCAAAAAAACTCACAATGTCAAGTGTGTTAAAAAAAATAATATAAATCAGCTTGATACAACTACAAACCCAAAATTCTAAACTGATTTTCATCAAAATTATTTGAATTGTAGAGTTAAAATCATTATTATGAAAAAGAAAAACTATATATGTGGGGAATTAATTTTGTATCTAAAAGTAGATTATGAGAGAGTTACTTTCTAGAATTATTAAGCTGTTGATGAAATGCTAAAATTTATTAATGGATTTTTTTTTATTCACAAAATTTATATACAGATCCACATACACACCAAAAAAAAAAAAAAAAGTAATATTCTGGATTTATTTATTTTTTTGTAGTAAAATGTATATGTTGAGGTATGTAAAAATGTCTACCTTTTTAGTCAAAAAAGCATTTAAAGACTATATATATAAAATTTTCAGCATGTATAAGCAGTACCTGGGCACAAAATTTTATGAAATGGTCACAAAATTTTACTTATAGTTAAAAATATCTTATCTAAATCCTCCAGTTTTTTTTTTTTTTTTTTTTTTCATGTTTTCTAACTCAACTTGTGAGGTCGAGCTATGGACCGTCACCAAAAGTTGGGACGGTTAAATTACTTCGTCGCCAGTAGCTCGGCGAAAGTCTTGGTCGAGATTGTTTTGTGTCAGCATTGTGCAGCAGTAAAATAATTAGGATCTCGGTGTTAGATGAGTAGAATAGATGTTAAAAGGTTTTGATTGAAATGAAATGAAAGGGAGTTGTTGGATGGAGTATAAAAGGATAGATATAGGATGTGATGTAGTGGAATGGTGATGAAGGAGTAGCTGATTAGTGTGGAGTTAAGAGAAATGTTGATGGTGATAGTTTTATGCGAATGATGGTAGAGAGGTGTAGTTTTGTGGAGTAAAGAAATAAAAGAGCCTGTCGTGTTCGGGAATCCGCTCGGCGCTCTAAAGGGAGAAAAGTGATAAGTAGCCGTGAACAGTCGTCAAAAGGACCAGCGTGGGTGAGATAAAGCAACTTCCTATTTTATGTCTTGTAAAGTTATTTCCTGGGGTCATTTATTTAAATTACGTTAGCTCAACGTCCTCCTTAATTTTCAATGCTAAATAAACTTTGTTTATCTGTTAACTTTGTCTCGAGCTTTCATCATTACGTAATTAAGTTAATCTAAGTTCATATTTAAGATTAAGTAAGATCTACACAACATTAGAGAATCATGGCCCACTCAGATTCTCTACATTGGCGCCCAACTTTGCTCGAATCCCCCCCCCCCCGAGCAAGTCTTTTTTGATGGCACCACTAGCGTGCTGCAATTTTTTGAGCAGCTTGAATATTTTTTCAATTTTCATAAAATCAATGTTAAAAACCAATATTCCTGGTTAGCCTATTCCCTAGAAGGAGAACCAAGACAGTGGCATAGATTAATCGCCTGCCATTCCCTTGGGCCAAATCCAACTTATGAGGATTTAAAAAGGCGGATCATCGACCTTTTCGCCACTCGGTATGATAAATTACGATTGGAACATGACCGTTCCCTCCCCCCTCACGAACGTCAGTGGGAGGCGGCAATCAAACCAGTGGAAAACCCGCAAGAAATTATTAAGTCACAGGAAGCGAGCTCAATTAATTTCGATCAACCTAAAACTGGCAATGAAACCGTTATTTCAAGTGACAAAAGTCGCATAAAAGTTAATGAAAACGAGCAAACTATGCCTTTAACTAGCACTACAGACAAATCTACGTCTGTTTTTCAGCCCTTGGCTCCGGATAAAAAGTCCGAGAATTTATCTAGCATAGAGACGGCGGTTGAAAAGGAAAATACGATTGAACCAAATTCTGTAAATGAATCCCTTGATTTAAGTGAAACGAATGTTCAACTAAATTCTACTGTTCAAACCTCGCATATCCCTCATTCGCATTTAAATGCTGAACCGGCTCAAGCCGAAATATCAAACGTAACTGAAGCTCGGGCAACAGAGATTGTAAAGGAAATTAAAATAACTGCGGCCGCTGAAGCCGTTAAACGGACCGACAGTGACAAATTAATAAATGTAGCGGCTAATCCTTTCATCAATAAATCACATTTATATTTTCAAACTGTTAAGTCAAGAGACCTTTCTAGTAATTTAAATGCACCTCATAATAAATTACAGTTTAATTCTCAAACTATCAAGTCGGCAGATTCTGCTATTTTTATTGATAAATCTCATGCAAATGCTAAACCGGTCGATTCCGGAAATTTCTCTCATGACACAGGAACAATAGTCGCAGAAAATGTTAACATTAATGTTGGTACTCAACCTTTAGCAAATGAGTTAAATTTATGTTTTACAACTGGTCAGCCACCAGATTTAATTATTAGTCAAAATGAAAATGTTGTGGTACAAGTAACAGAAAATAGCGGTTTAAACAACGATGCTTCTCATAAGCGAGTAGCTAATTTACATAAAAATGTGGGGAATAAAAGTAAATTAAAACATTTCTACGTTAAGGAATTAAATTTATATTCCACAACTGTCAAGTTGACAGAGTCACGTATTTTGGCTGAAAATCCTGTAAATGATATATTAAGTGACGCTGCTTCTAAAACTTTCTTTACAAAGTTAAAAGTAAATGATGTGATTTCCATTACTTCTTTGAACTGTTTTCAAGCTCGTAAGCCCTCCAAGACCTCAACAATCATGAGTAGAGAGCGAGCGGAATCGTCCTCTGATGCTGCAGACAGCGACAGCGTGCCGGGTTCGATCGCAGCCCAGGAATGTGACCTCGCAACGCCTGACCTCCTGCTGCAAGCCTCCAGCCCTGCGATTTCTGCGGCCAGTGCAATGACAAGCAGGACTCTCATGTTTAATGCTAATTTTCTTACAGCGGAAACCCCGGGTGAGGTTGTATCGTTTCTTATTTTACTTTTTCTCAAGTATTTGTTTATCAGAGCTGTACCAAAATGTAAGACATGCCTTGAAGCCTTTCGGACTTCTTATTTTTGTATGAAAGAGCAGGACTTTCTAAAAAGAAAAACTGTAAAATTTAAATTAGTACATGAACTTTCATTTCGAAAATCATGTTTCTGCTTCAAATGTCAACATTTTAGTTCTCTCTTAATATATTTTATGCATGTATACTAAGTTCTTTTATTTTGTAGCCATCGCCTGCAGAATGGGTAATATAAAACTGTTTTTTAATCTTTGTAAATATTCCCCCCCCTTTTTCGTATTTCTATACATATTGTATTTGTATATATAACTAAAATGAACTTTGATAAGTGTATAAAATGAATATTTTTTTATTGTTATTACTCTTGTATTCAACTAAAAGTTATCTATATATATATATCTATGTGTTTGAGTGGGGAAATATTTTTTTTTTTTTTTTTTTTTTTTTTTTTGGCTATATGCATGAATCACGCGTAACTTTAAACTAAAATCACTAACAAATTAATTTTTTGTCGTTTCGCATGCTATAGCCCAGGCGGAAAAAATTACTGTATATAAACTATTTTATGTATTCAGAGACAATTTGTCTCGTTGATCTATCTACAAATTGTAGTTTAAGTCTATTTTTTGATTTATACTTTAAAAAAAGTTTCCATTTTAGAAATATCTTTGATGCTCTAATCTGATGTAGAAAATGTCATTCTGATGACTGACGTTTCTGAATGAATTTTTTCTCAAGTACGTTGACCAGCTGATGTGGTTAAGCCTAGACTGGCTCTGAGGGATGACGAAATTCCACATCGAAAGTTTCGAAGGATGGCTTACGTTGGACAGAATTTCAAGTTTTTTATCTCAATAAAGATTTTCTTCATGTTGCTAGTCTATTAAAGCAACCCCCCTGTACTTAATCCTCCTTCAACTTCACTTTAAAATTGAGTTTTTTTTCCCATTCTGGAATAAGAGAAAGATGAATGTACGCCCCATTGTATAGTTGAGCTAACATATTTGAGGCTTTTTTTTTTCTCCCTGTAGTTGCCGGCTGTAAAGGGCCCTCAATTCAATTTAAAACTTAAATTTATTTTTTTTTGTTCGAGGTTTGTCCGGTTTTAAGCTAAAGGGTTTTTTATTCGCCATGGTATTTGAAGCTGTAAGCAGTTCATTGCTCAGCAAATTACACTTTAAATTTTTTTTCTAACTTATTTTAAAGTTTCAAATTAAGTTGTGGCTGCACTCACTTCTATGTGCTATATTAGGGTTTAAATTTACTCGATCAAACCCGTTGGGGATTTTCCCGACTAAATTTTTTTCTTGGAGGGGGACTGTGAGGTCGAGCTATGGACCGTCACCAAAAGTTGGGACGGTTAAATTACTTCGTCGCCAGTAGCTCGGCGAAAGTCTTGGTCGAGATTGTTTTGTGTCAGCATTGTGCAGCAGTAAAATAATTAGGATCTCGGTGTTAGATGAGTAGAATAGATGTTAAAAGGTTTTGACTGAAATGAAATGAAAGGGAGTTGTTGGATGGAGTATAAAAGGATAGATATAGGATGTGATGTAGTGGAATGGTGATGAAGGGGTAGCTGATTAGTGTGGAGTTAAGAGAAATGTTGATGGTGATAGTTTTATGCGAATGATGGTAGAGAGGTGTAGTTTTGTGGAGTAAAGAAATAAAAGAGCCTGTCATGTTCGGGAATCCGCTCGGCGCTCTAAAGGGAGAAAAGTGATAAGTAGCCGTGAACAGTCGTCAAAAGGACCAGCGTGGGTGAGATAAAGCAACTTCCTATTTTATGTCTTGTAAAGTTATTTCCTGAGGTCATTTATTTAAATTACGTTAGCTCAACGTCCTCCTTAATTTTCAATGCTAAATAAACTTTGTTTATCTGTTAACTTTGTCTCGAGCTTTCATCATTACGTAATTAAGTTAATCTAAGTTCATATTTAAGATTAAGTAAGATCTACACAAGATTAAATCATGGCCCACTATGATTCTCTACAAACTGTATTTTATTCATATGAATAAAATTTTAAAATAAAATATCGTTTGACTGAGCGGAGCAATTTTATTAAAGCGAGAAACATTATTTTTTTGCCCAAATACTTTTTCCAGTCAGTCGGTTTTATCGCCTGCTATAGATCATTTTATAGTAATAACAAACTTTATTTTGTGGGGGAAGGGGGTGGGGGGTGGATCATCAAAGGGGGTATGAAAAGTTCAAAGTATCCTGGGCATAAAAATTTGCTAGTCAGACCCTGTATATAAGTGTGCCATAAAAGAGAGAAAAATCAAACCTTTTAAACATAGTAACAAAGAAATTTACTAAACAATTATTTACATATGCTGAACTGTTAAATAAAAATGAAAAAGGCAATAAATGTTTTTCTAAAATAGTTTTTTTTTTTTTTTTTAAACGAGGAGTTAGTGGGTAAAGATTGGACAAAGATCTCGACGATGTCAAGGGAATGTTTCCAGTAGGCTTGTTTTACACGACTGATGATGAAGTGTCGAATTCGAGCACTGATGGTAGCAAAGATGATGTTGAGCCTTCCTCAAAGTGTGCTTAGAGCCAGCCTATAATATATTTACTTTTATATCATTTGTATGTGTTGATACAAAACTTTATGTAAATAAAAAAGGAATTTTTTCTGAAAAAAAAAAGTTTTGTATTTTTATTGTTCATATTGTATTTGTAATATTTATCTGTTTTGTTCATATTTTGAAATAAATGCATGCATTAGTACTTTCAGACTTTTGTTTGTATATTAATTAATTTTAATTTCAACTTTCTGTGCTTTTTAATTTTAAAGAAAATTTAAAGTTATCTCTTTGTGTGCGCATTTTGAATGTTTGTGTTATCCATTTCTATTTATTCAGGCATAATCAATCTCATTTGTACCCAGGTGTTGCCAAACTTCCTTAAAATTTGCTGATGCCCTGCTTTAACCATAGATTTTAAATTGATATTAAATATTTGTAAAAGCATTCCAAATAATTAGGGGGAAGAAAACCCAAAATACATTTTTTAAAATCCAAAATACTTAAAAAAAAAAAAAAAAAAAAAAAAACATTTTATGCCATGTTTTTATTTATTTATTTATTTTTTTTTTTTTTTTTTTTTGCGAGTATAATCCGAGTTGAAATTTCAGGCCCTGATTTAAATCTAGATTTTTGTTTTAAAGAACAGGTAAATAGAATATTGAAAGCATAAATTATTTAATTAAAAAAATTTTAACTTAATCAAAAGATTTCAGAAATTTTTATTTTGATTCAAATGAATAACTAACCTTTTTCATTTAATAGGTTTTCTTTATTTAATTCTTAATTTTCATTTACTTTTATACATTTTAATTTACAGCTTGTAATCAAAATAAACTAAACATACATACAGTATATATGTGTATTTCTGATAGATTGGAGTGGAAGGGGAATACCTGTTGGGAAAAATACCAGACCCGTTAATCGAACCTGGGCCTTCTGCTTAACGTGCGGATGCTCTAACCATTGAGCTACCCTGGCTGATAACCAGCTCGGCATTTCTCACATAATATATGTTGGCAAGGTCACCGAGTCTGCAAACACGCAGCTATTTCAAGTGACAAATTGATCATGGCACAATCCAATAGGCCACAAATTTTTAATTTAGATATTTTATACATCAACTTTGAAAATTCATTTCTGATAGATTGGAGTGGAAGGCTGATCATTTATACTATCTGAGTGAAAAATACCAGAGCCAGAAACTGAACCCAGCCTTCCGCTTTTTTGGTGATACACATTAGTTTATTTAAGCAGAAGGCTCGGTTCGATTACCGGCTCTGGTATTTTTCACATAATTGGTTTAAAAAATCAGCCTTTCACACCAATCTACTAGAAATGAATTTTCAAGGTTGATGTATAAAATTTCTAAATAAAAATGTATGTATCTATGAAATAGCTTCAAAAAATTTTATGCACAGTTCATAAAATTTTGTTTTATTCAGAATCACTCTTATGCTATTGTGTATAAATAGCGAATAATGAGGAATTAAGAAGACATCAAAAGGTATTGATACAGCAAAATCTAACTTCAGTTTTTTTCATGATTACAATGCTAATGTATATTCTAGAAGCAAAAAGTGGCTCATTAAAGGACCACTTCACTCACCGTCGCCATATAAGCCGAAGCTAATATTATGTGGGAAATTTTCTTTATTTATAACTAATTAGCTAATACATATTTTTAAATTCTGTTTTCACATTCAGAAAATTCCGAACTGTTAAATTGATGCTCTTTTTTAAAAAGCGTATTTTTTTCATTTTTACTATTTTATTTCGAAGCTGTAAAATACGAATTTTTAATATGTGAAATTTTTCATTTTGCAATTTCAAAATAAAATGTTAAAAATGAAAAAAATTCATTTTTAAAAAAGGAGCGTCAATTCAACAGTTGGGAAATTTCTGAATGTAAAAACAGTCTTAAAAAATATATATTAGTTAATTAGTTATAAGTAAAGAAAATTTGCCATAGAATAACATTGCCTCGGGCTTCCGACGAGGGTAAGTGAAGAGGGCCGTTTAGGTTGCACATCAAATTCCCTGTTTCTCCCTCCCTATGTTATCCTATGGGATTTTGTTGCTTAGTTTTATTACGATCTGTCATTGGAAAATGAAGTTTTTTTAAAGTTATTCTTTGAACTTTTTTTTTTAGCTTAATGAGCTAAAAAAAAATTAAATCAATTGATTAAAAAAAATGCTCATTGATTATGTTCAAAGAGTAATATTTGTTAGTTATAGAATATTACTCAATTCAATAATTATTGAATATTAAACAGAATATGAATGGCTTCACTTTTGAGTGAGCGATCCTCATCAAATTAAGCAACGAAAGTTCCATTGAATAATATGTGGAAGAATGGTTGAAACTGACTGACATACAGCCATTAATTCTGATGTTCTGAAATGTTAGAAAAAAAAAAATCATTTCTCTGAATATATATTCAGATTTCCCAATATTGATATACATTTTTTGGTGATATACAGTCGGCAGCTAAAGTATCCGAGCATTAGCCAATAATTCCGACATCGAAAAAGTACACTTAATACTGTTTTGTTAAATAAATCCTTGTCTGGTCATGTTCTTAGACTGAGTAAGAACATAACTCGACATCAGTTTATTTAACAAGGCAGTATTAAGTGTACCTTTTTTGTACAGGGATTATTGCCAGTGCTCGGATACTTTTGCTGCCGACTGTTTATCACCAAAAAATATATATCAATACTGGGAAACAATATTCACGAATCTAAGAAATTGATATTGAAAAGTATCAAAAAATGTTATTCAGAAATATTTGAAAAAAATATTTTAGAATATCATGAAGTAATATTCAAAGACCTCAAAAATAGATATAGCTGAATATCTAAAAATATTATTCAGAAATATTAGAAAAAAATATCTCTAAATATCCAGAAGCAATATTTGAAAATTTCAAAAATCAATATAGCCAAATATTTAAAAATTTTATTCAGAAATATTAGAAAAAGATATTGAGAAATATCTTGAAACAATATTCAAAAATCTATAAAATAGATATTGCTAAATATTTAAAAATATTATTCAGGAATAACAAAATGTAATATCAGGCAATATCTGAAAATGTTATTTAATAATGTCAAAATATAATATTTACAAATGTCTGTAAATATTGGCCAACATTTATAAATGTCCAAAAATAATATTCCTGGATATCTTTTAGGAGGGGGGGGGGGTTCATTTTACGTTGGCCAATATAAAATTTTTATATTGGCTGATATTTTTGTGCTACCTGGGATGAATACCAAATTATTGCAATATGTATATTGCTTGTTTACTTCTTTTGTTTTGGTTCAGTTTTGATTTATCGTAGAGTATCATAAATTGTAATGAAGAGAATTAAGAAGGAATAGAGATAAGTTTTAAGAATTAATTAAAAAAATGAAATTTATTAGAGCTAGTAAATTTAATTGTTCTTATAATTGAACTTAAGTCATCAAAGGATAATTTTATTTGGTAAAAAATAATTATTTTTGATCGATGTGTATTCAGTGGCATTAAATCTTCTGTTACTCTGGTTATTGCTGCGTTTAAAAAAATACTTTACTATATATGTATGTATGTATGTAAATACAGTCAAACTTCATTAACATGAACATTGTTAATGCGTTTTACTTTTAACATGAAGTGTTTCCACAATCCTCATCAAAAATGAATGTTAGTTACTGACAGCATGAACAATTCGAGTACAATTTCATATACTCAAAGTGTACACAAGTACCTATTACTGGAGCACAAAATTTTGTTTGAGATAGAGGTATTCAGTAATATTTTTTCTTGTACACGAAGCATACAGACATGTCTATTACTTATTCCTGCGATTGGTAATTTTGAGAATGTACATATGTGATTTTGAGTTTTATTTTTTTTTTATTTGTGACATTGCTTTTCTTCGATGTGTTTTCTTGTTTGGTTATATCGCTGAAAAGCTCCCTTTTGTAAGCTTCCAGTGGAGGATTACTATTCGAAATGATGCCATCCTGGCGAATTCCAGAAAAATCGATAAGAGGTGGGTAAAAATAAATTTCCCCCTGTGTCAGGAGTCAGGCCTTCCCTATTTACACAATGCAATTTTCGTTATGTAACACCCAACCATGTTGAAATTTAAAATTTCATAAATATCTGACAGTGGGCCAACTACCAACTGCACTTTAATTTATTCCCATTTAAAAAAACTATGAACGGCACGCAAATGTGCAAATGCCTCATGCTTTCTGCAACTCCTGCTATGAATTAGGATCATCTTTCTTAAAGTAATGAAATAGAAAAGGAAAAGTATAATATGATAGGGATGCACCGAATATTCGGTATTCGGCCATACTACCAAATATTCAGTTTGGACGAATCAAACTATTCGTCTAGCCAAATATTCGGTTTGGCCGAATATTAAATTATTCGGCTAGTTGAAAAGTATAAAAATTCAAATTTTTAAAAAAAATTAATTATTTGAAAAAAATTGCGATTTTTAATTATAATTAAACTTTTCAGAGTAATTAAGAAATATAATAACTACAGAACTTTGGGTAAACACCATAAAATGCAATGAACTCGCAACAATTGTTTCGGGTTGAAATAACACACGACCTTCGTCAGGCGAACAAAGTAGGCACAAGTGTGGCAGTCAAAGCGGCAAGAGTCGTGTGTTATTTCGACCCAAAACAATTGTTGTGAGTTTATTACATTTTATAGTGTTTATCCAAAGTTCTGTAGTGATTACTTTAAAACGCCAGTTCTGTGGTGCTTTATTATTATAATTAAGAAATAGTTTATATTTAAAGGAAAACAAATATTTCATCTAATTTCAAGTAACATTAAAGAAAATTATTGGTTACATTAATCATAACAATTAATAATATCTAACAAAAGTTGTCTTTATCAATAACAGTATAACGATACGTTTCTAAATTGAGTTAAAAAAGAACGTTACTGTTTGTGTTGTGGCGGCATAAACAACCCACACATAAAATTCAATTTTACTGAGATAATTTGAAGCAAGGTTATACTTGGAAACGGGTTTATTGCCCCTTACGCAAAATTTCATTACAATGGGTGTTGGGAACACGTAAATAAGCCACACACTAAAACTTGTGACCTCAGCTCCTATAGATTTCCCCAGACGAATTCATCGGTAAAATGTGGCTCGAATTTGTCCCCTCGTAACTCCCCCCCAAAAGCGAAAATCGCAAAAAAACAAAAATGAGTTTTTGGAAATATCCTCAAGAAGGTTCTTGGCGGTTTTCTATATCTTTGTGCTATTATTGGTAGAGTTTTACTCGAAAATTCGTATTTTTCTAAATTTGCCTCCGAAAATCGTTTTTAACCCCTCCCCTCCCCCCCTCTTAAAAATCCAAAATTGCAGAAAATACTTTTTTTGAACTCAAGTCTAGTCTCTCCCTCTGCAATTTCTTCACAGTGAAGCAATTTGGAGTTGAGTTATGCTTATAAAGAGGTTTTTGCCTTGTGCCCCCCCCAGGGGGAATGAGGGGATATTTCACAAAATCCTGTCTTAGTGGGCATCAGTGTCCTAAAACTAACGTGGTTACCAAAATTTGCGACTCCTATCTTCCATAGAATCGACACGGCTGTGTTGAGTCGGTTATTAGTGAGTTTACACTTTTATATATATAGATAACTTTTTATAATTTATTTTTATGTACTGATACATTATTACATGTATCTACGGTACTGTACAACACCAGTTACAATAGTACTTAAATGTACTAATAAATTTAATTGTATTTGGCTGAGTATAAATCTCAAAATGTACAATATTCGATTCCGTAGCAATTATTATCACGAGTGTATGTATGTAGGCTTCACGCATATGAAAAACAAAAAATAAATAAACAAATAAAAATAAAAAAGATAAACTATGGAGGAAATTCGAAGGCATTTTCGAAGTAGAACATTATAAATTGGTAACGACACAAAATATCAGATTGAAAGAAATAGTCCTGTCGTACTAAAAAAAAAGAAATTGTGTGCCGATACCATATTTTCTATAAATCTAAAAAGTGTGAGAAAATCTTTATTGTAGCAATCACTTCCAAGCATGTTTGTAAGCTGCATGCACAAGAAAATTAAAATATATATCACATGTATTACTACCCCAGTGCCAGAAACACGGCGACATAATCGCGGACACAGAAAAACGGCTTGCGGACAGTTTTTGTCAGCACTGAGAAAAAAAATTTGTCTGCAACTTTCGGATAACAATTCACTTATAAAAATTTCTGTATGAAAACTAAAACTAATACTTGTATTATTTATATTGTGTTGTGTAAAACATTGCTATAAAATATTTAATTGAATGAATACAATTGTTTATACTATATCGTTTTGTAGTAAAGTTGTATTCGTGTATTGTTGCACAAGACCACCACTGATGTTAAGCCCCCCCCCCCTCTTCCCCCGTCCCCACCAGCTTTCAGTCTTTTTGAGTGTAAGCCATTTTCCTCCCTGATTACACGAAAATTTTGTAGACAGATTATGAAATTTTAAAAGCCTGTCACAGACAGCTTCAAAACTTTCTGCCACTGGGATTGCTACCTTATTGTGTATGAATTACAAAACTCGGTTCTGTAACAATTACTGTCATGCACATATGTACATTTTGATCATGAAAAAAAAAACAAAATCTGCCTTCACAGTTTGCAGCTACCTTGCACTGCTTGAATCTAAATTACGCAGGAAAATCCATATTACAACATTCACCACTGTGCACGTATGCACACTTTACACACATAAAAAAAATCACTGGGTTCTGTTACCTTGCTGTGTATCAATCTCAAAATGCACAAAAATCTGTTTCGTAGCAATCACTATCACCAGGGTTCCCACTCAATTTCAAAAATAAATGATTAATAAATAAATGATAATTAAATAAATAATTTATGCCATATTTATATTTTTATATAATGTGGTATTTTATATTAATGAAATAGATATAATAGGTAGATGATGAAAAAATTTAAGTCATTTAAAGATATACCAAGTATTTATTATTATTACTATTAATGCATCTGAATTAATTTGAAATTTATGTTAAAGTAAATAAAGATTATTTAGTGTCTGTTAGAAAAATGTTAAAATCGAAAACAAACTTGTCCTGATAAAATGAAAACAATGACGATTACAAAGCATATAACAATTTTAAAAACAATTTGAAACCATCGGAATTTTCATAACTATTCAGACAGAGAGAGAGAAAAAAAAGATCATTCTTGGGGGAAAAAAATATTTAATTTTTTCATAGCTTTATTCTTTATTCCTGTGAAATATCTGAATAGGTTTTTCATATATATATATATATATATATATATATATCTTGGATTCGTTTATTTATTAATATTATTATTACTTTAACTTATTCACAGGGAAATTTGCTTTATTTATCTATCAAATTTCACAAATTATAAACGTTGATGAATATTTATACAGTTTCTTGAATCTAGTTGCTTACTATTAATGGTTAAAAAGTAAAAAATTGTAAAGTATTTTATTTTATATGGTAGTGTGTGAGAATGTACAAAAAAAAAAAAAAAAAAAAATCATTTAGATAGTATGATATACAATTTATCTATTATTTATCTATAAAAGTAATTTATTTCTATTAGCTTTATTAAAACTATACACAATCAGGATAAACTGTTTTAGAATTTTTCATATTTTTAAAACTTCATACAAAGCTAGCAGACAACGCCCTCTTCGCTGGTACCTATTTTTAAATGAATCATTATAATTACTGAATTCTCAAAACTCCATTAATTTTTATCAAGTTAAAAAAAAAAAAAGAGAGAAACAATATCTGATTAGGAAAAATGTCGCACCGAGTTCTCACTGTCTTCGGAAAAAATTCCCAAAATGCTCTAACTCTTATTTCTATTATTTTTCCTCTTCGCCCCTCCCCTCCCGTCTATCCTAATAATTTTACAAATTCGAAAACATAGGCAATCGATTCGTAAGTATGAAAAACCTCTATGCACCAGTTTTGAACGATCTATCTCTATTTTTATTTTATTTTTTGTCCCACCGCTCCCCCCCCCTTCCCGCCCCTCTCAATAATTTAAAAAATTCGAAAATATCCGCAATCGATTTTGAACGATCTAACTTTAATTTTAATTTTTTGCCCCCTCTCCCCTCCCCCCTTCTCGCCCTTCCTTTACACTTTCGAAAATATCCCCATTCGACTTGCAGGCCTCTAAAACCTATCTGTATCAATTTTGAATGCCCTAACTGTATTTCGATTTGTTTTTGGCCCGTAGCCCTTCCCCCTGCTGCCCCAGTAGCACAACAATATTGGCCAACGTTGGCCCATCATTGGCCAATGATGGCGGACACTGGCTAATGTCGTACATTTTGTGCCGCTCTTTACCGACATTGGCCATTGTTGGCCAATATTAGTAATACAATATTGAAAGTTCATAAAAGTTTGATATTTCAAATTTTAGTTCATATTTTGCTTTTTATTAAATTGATAGAGTATAGAAAACATATTAATAATGTTTTAAATTCTGTAAATGTATGGAAAACTTTTTATGTATATTGCGAGTTTCAACAGCATTGGCCAACACTGGCCAATGTCGATAAAAAACGAACCGAAAAATGGCAGTTGCATTGCTGCCAATCAGAGAAAGCCGCTGATCTTGGTAAAATATTTGTAAACAAGATCAGTACAAAAACCCTTAACGGGTTAAAAGTTTGTGACGCAGCTACTTTATCGCTATAAGAATTTGAAATATGGGTCTTAAAAATAATGATATAAATTTTAAGTGACGCTTTACTATTAGTTAAAATATACGTAAATTTTCTTATTTGATCATTTGCTTTTTTCTTTTACTTATATTTACAATGCAAACATAATATTTTTAACTTCAAGATAAGACAAATATATTAAATATACTCACTGATACTTTTTCATTTGCACTTCAATTTCAAAATAACAGTTTTAAAAGGAATGATATAAAAATTCCAGTGACTCCTCGGTGTCATTTTAAAAGATTTGTTTTTAGATTCCATTAAAATTACCTTTGTTTTGTCTATTAAAGTATATTTACACATTGAAACAGTGCTTTTAATTTTCAAATATACTTCCAAATAATCACACTTTCACTGAGTTTGCATTATAAATTGAAATTATTTATTTCAATAAATTGATTTGTCTTTTGCGTCACGCTATCCAAAACTGCAAGTAAAATCTGTGAAATGTTTTCTTTGCATCACACTATCTCTTTGCACAAATTTTCACTTAGTTGGATACTATGATACAAAGTAATATTTACATAAATTTTATTCACAGTTTTGGATAGCGTGACGCAAAAGACAAATCAATTTATTGAAATAAATAATTTCAATTTATAATGCAAACTCAGTGAAAGTCTGATTATTTGAAAGTATATTTGAAAATTAAAAGCACTTTTTTTTTTCAAAATGGCAGCTACAATTTATTAATGAACTTGGTGGATTTATTAATGAGGGCTATTTATATATGGAGTTTTAAGCAAATTGGTTCAAAAGTTATTGTGATAATTTTCAAGTGGCCACCATTTAGAAACAAAGGACAGAGTGACTGAGATGCCCAGTGAACTTATCAAAGGTACTTGAATGGTATGTCAACTGTGCAAATGTGATTCGAACTGATTCAGTATTACAAAAGTTATTGTAATAAAAAAAATTTAAGTGGCCGCCACTTGGAAACAAAATGGTGAAGCAAGTTGCCTAGCAAACTTATCCAAAATATTTGAATTGTAAGTTCACTTCCCAACTTTGATTTGAACCAGTTTAGTATTCTAAAAGTTACTATGGTGGGGCATTTTCAAGTAGCAGCCTGATTTCAAGTGGCTGCAACTTGGAAACTAAATATTGGAACAAAATTCATCCAAGATATTTGTGTGATAATTTCAATGTCCAACTTGAACTGATTCAGTATTTCAAAAGTTATTCTGATGATAAATTTACAAGTGGTATCCTGATTTGAAATGGCCGTACTACAGATATCGGTCATTCTCTTAAAAATGGCAGATAAAATTCATTAATAAATACTTGGTTGAGACCTTTATGTAGTCAATGTAAACATCAAAATTCAAGCAAACATAGTCTTAACTAAACTTTTTTTCAATGTGGATTTGAAATTTTCACGTAGCTGCCACTTGAAAACAAACTGCAGAGCAACTTAGTTAACGAACTCATCTAAGATATTTGTAAGATAAGTTTGCTGTATAACTTTGGTTCAATTCAATTTTGAGTATTATGTCAAAAGTTATCATAATCACAAAATTTCCATTACAAAAAAACCCAACTTATACATCTTTTACATTTATACGACCTTTTAGTGAAGTCCTGATTCATTCCTATTCATTTGAATGAAAAATTTCTTTGTTTATAAGTCACACAATATTAGTTATGTCTTTTGCACTTTTTTCAAATTCACAAAATTTTTTGACGTCATTATTTTACCATTCTAAATATAAATTTTGATGAGTATGTGAACTCTGATATTATATCATGACTTTGGAGTTATTCACAATCTATTAACTAATTAAAAACAAATTGTCTGATGCTAATTTAAGTGATAATAATGTAGAATGTGAAGAAGTTAATCTTAAGAGAGGACAATACCTAATCTTGGCAACAGCTATGGCCTATCTTATGGGAAGATCAATTTTCATAACTAGGGGGCTCTGCCCCCTGCTCGCTCCGCTCACCAACCCCTGAGGGAGGCTTCGCCTTCCCCCGACTCACTTTACTTGTTAACACATGCTGAGCTCTGCCCGCCTATCCGCTGCTTTCCTTTCACTGAATAGGAATGTTAATAGTGCATAACACAAGACAAAAGCAGAAAATTATTATACAAATCCCCATATTCAATGTCATTTTATTTTTATAAAAATCATGCTAAAAATCAGTTTTTTTTTTTTTTTTTTTTTTTTTAATAGAAGGAAATCCGTAATATCCAGACTATTTTCCATTATAGCGTTAGTATATCACCCTTTTTATTCCTTTTTTTCAACTACAGATCAGGACCGCGGCATCCCAGTCGACAGCACACCGACCTCGTAATTGGAAGATTGCGGGTTCAGTACTCGAGCTGGACAAAGACCGTTGTGTACACTAATGGTGACTGGTGTACGTAAAATCTGTTGTGGCGACAATATCCTCCATGTTCCCATCAAAACTATACCTTTTGGGGTCACCGAAGTGGGGGAGCCATCTCTTCCATGTAGGATCAAAAATGTGATGGCATGTCTCCGAAACATACCTAGGGGTGTGCCCCAGATCGTCGCCAATTATCCATAGCGCAGTAATGGCCAATGTCATATCCAACCTATCTAACTACCTACAACCATGGATGATATTTTAATTTTACCATGTAAGAAAATTTATTTTCTAAAAGTAGAGAAAAAAGTTATTAATAGCAACACTGACATTTATTATTTTTTATTTTTTACAACCATGGTTCGGGCAGCGGTATAGCCAGTCCATAAAGCACCGAGCTCATAATTGGAAGATTGCTGATTCGATACTTGAGCCGGTCAAAGACCGTCGTGTGTACTAATGGTGTCTGGTGCACATAAAACCTATCATGTCCACAAAGTCCTCCATGTTCCCATCAAAAATATAGGTCTGGGGATCACCAAATAGGGGGAGCGATCCCCTCCATGGAGGATTAAAATTGTGATGGTATGTCTCCGGAACATCCTTAGAAGTGCATCCCAGACAGTCACCAATTACCCATAGCGCAGTACTTGGGCGACGTTAAATCCAACCTACCTACCAACAACCATGGATCGTATTTTATTTTTCCTGTGTAAAATGACTTCATGACAGAAGACCAACGTCACTGGGAGAAACTTTTTTCAAGATGGCAAATAGAGTACTTTCATAAACTTGTCGTTTATAACTTCTTTAATTAAAATGACAGAAATTTCTAAGCAGCTGAAATGTCTTCCTTGAAGTATTCGGAACACATTGACACCTCTCATGATGTGAAGGACCCTGCCCTCCACGAGAAGATGCTGTCGGACAAAAAAATTTGACGCCAGCGACAGTATTTTTTTTTTTTTTTTTTTTAATATATAGAAATTACTCATTACCAAATGTAGTTTTTAAATTCCGTTTTCACTTTCAGAAAATTCACAACCATTAAATTGGTACTCATTTTCGAAGAAATTGATTTTTAAAAATTTTTATATATTTTTTTTCGTTCAAAAATGCAAATTTTCACACAAATTGCTTTTTTTAACCACGAAATGAAATACTAAAAATTTTAAAAATCAATTTTTGGAAAATCTGTACTAATTTAACGACTTTGAATTTTCTGAATATATTTCTTATTTTAATTTTGTAAAAAAAAAATAAATTATTACTTGGTAATAGAAATTCCAGATGAAAAAAATACAAAATTAAATTTTACTTCCACATAGAAAAGTTATTTATTTATTTTTCACAAAAGTAATGTCTTTGATAATATAAATGTGACATGTGTATGACTGTATATATATATATATATATATATATAATCAATTTGATAAATATACAGAAACTTAAAGAGAAATAACAAAAATGTTGAGTGACTCCAGTCGACTTTCTGAACATGAAAGTAATTCACTGTTGTTTAAATAAAATAACGTAAGAGAAGTCATTAAATAAACAATCGAGAAAATTATAATAAGTGTTTGATTATTTGCTCCCAAATAATATATCGTTTAAGGGACTGAAATGCATCCAAATTATTTTGTGTATATCTGTAAAAGAACTAATAGTGTTAGATTCACCAAAATGTATATAGTTTGTGTGACATATACTTATAATTTGTATATGAATTCAAAGCTCAATCAAATGAGGCTTCAGACGCCATCACATTTTAAATAAATTCAGACTATAGGTCATAATATTACAGAATTTTTCGTTATTTCCCTGTAAAAAAAACTGTAAATGCTAGATTCACCAAAATAAATCTATACGATTCATCCGACAGCTGATAACATGTATATAAAAGTTTCAGCTGAATCGAATAAGGAATTCAGATGCTATCACACTTTAAATTATTTGAGCCCATAGACTATAATGATAAAGCATTTATCTTTGTGTCCCGGTTAAAATAAATAAATAAATAAAACTGTGCTAGATTCTCCAAGATGTATATAGTTTGTACTACGATAACCTATAACATATGCACCAACTTTTAGCTCATTTGAACAAATCATTTAGACAATATTGTGTTCACTCTACTCAGATATGTACATACATTATCGTAAAATAGCAAAAATGAACTCATGGAACTTCAAACATGTAGATACACCAACATCACAAGTCAAATTTTTGTCATAATTACAATACTTTCCTTACCTATGTATTTTCAGAAAGTAAAAAATTCCATGAAAGATATGTGAATAATTCATTTCATCATGCTTAATAACAAAATTTTTAAGGGTGTTTACGACTATGAGGGAGGAGATGACAATGTAGTTGAAAGCAGTAGGGGGAAAAAGAGGGGAATTAAAATTGAAACTATAAATATGATCCCATATTTTATTAACAGGCTGTAAAATTATCGCTCAATTCAAAATAGTTTTCAAAAAATCGCAGGGGTTAAATTATAAAAATAAAAGTATATATTATTATTTTCTAGGTTACCGAGCAATACATAAACATGGAACTAAAAAACAGGCATACTTTGAAAATTACAGGCGATTATGAGTAATAATTTGTTTAGGCTTGGCACCTTGGCAGTGCAAACAGATCAAAGATAAGATATAAACACATTTACTGACTATTCGAAAAAAAATATGTAACCATAATAAACCACGTACCTCCGAATTCTAATGTTGGTGTAAATATTATTTTCTTTGTAGATGCAAACATAGTATTAAGTTTCGCTTTTCTCAAATCATTTATTAAAACCTTCCAGTATCATATAATTTAGGGTTATAAACTAGAATATCTTCTTTCTTGATTAAATAATGCACTTCGAAGTAATCTGTAAAAGTAATAAATAAAATAGAGAAACCTAATGAAAATGAAAGCTTGATTAGCGGAGGAATACAGTGCAAACCTCGATGGTAAACAATTAGCGTCTGTCTACAGCGAGTCAGCGAGCGTCAAAAATTTTGGATGTGCGCATGCGCTCAAAAGATCATGAACCATAGTATAAATTTGTGTGCATGAGTGATAAACTTTTTCGCTTAAAAAAAATTAATTCATTATAAATAACGATGAAATAGAATATCTATGATTACAAAATGCTTCTTTTACTTTAAATATTATCTAAATAATTTTTTGACGAAATGGGAAATTTTAAAATTAAAAATATTTTCTTCATAACAAAAAGTTATTGACTGCATTCACGTTGGTCAGCCAACCAACGTGAGCAACTGAAGCCTTACAAGCAAGAAGTAAGAACCGATTTACGGCCGTTTTCGCCGAAGAAAAGCATGCAATTGTCGGAGTAATATAGTTCTATTTTTAAAACAACTTTTTTAAAAAACAAGAGTTTTCCTGAAAAAAACGAAGACGTTACTAGATTCAGAAAGATCCTATTAACAGCATATATTAATTATATGAAAATCCTTCGAGCCGTTTTAGAGATATTTTTCACAATTTAGTCCATTACATCCTTACACGTTACACCACACATTTTCCCTTTTTGGCTTTAAATTGAGATTCAGATCTCAAAACATACTGCCTGTAGAAATGTAAAATGTTCAGGATAGATTAAGACCGAAAATAAAAGACTATTTTGAAAAGATCAGAAGAAAATATGGCATATTTGCTGAGATATTAAGTGTCGGCTTTTACAAATCTCTTTGATGTCAAACTAGCCGTATATATGAGTTCGCAGAGTTCAGTTTGGGCTTCCGCTTGCGTCACTCAAAAAACTGCCGTTTTTCATGATGGACGGACGCATCGACGTCGAGGTAGCGTCGGCTTCGGCTTCAAATATGTTAATATATTTTTTTTTTCTCCCAGTAACAACTTTTCTTCGGTAAAAGGTAAGTGATGTTTATTTAAAACATTTTTTTTCCCTATTGTAGCATTGTTAGTTATCATAGTTTATTTAAATGATATCATTATTTGAAATACTATAGCATCCTTTTGCAATCTAGGCTTAGTAGAATAAGGAATATATTTTTTCCCTCTTATAATCAAGTTTAAAAAAAGAATTTTGCATTATTTTGTTTTTTTCAAATATGATAAATGTCGGAGCAGCTCACGTGGATTTTCCTGGAAGCGCTCAACACCGCTCTTCGAGCGGTGAGCGGGGGCTGCTCCCTGTTCAATACTCTTCTAAATAACAATATTTTGACTTTTACGAAAGGATGTGCTGTATTTATTTTATTTGTTATTTACCGAAGTATTAATGAGGTTGTTTCCGTATTTTGTTATCAATAGTTATGTGTGTTTTATTAGATAAGACTAGTAATGCATCAATGAAATCAAAATTTGAAATTCCATATCGCTCCAAAACGGAAGAGCACTTTTTTTTTTTTTTTTTTTTTCTAAGTATTATATAGCATGTTCTTTATGATCTTGTGGATTTTTAAAAATTTGCTGTTCGTAGATTTTTTTTTTTCTTTTTCTGAATATTTGTCTGAGATAACCTTTCTCCAGCAAGCCGTTTGCTGAATTCTGGGTTCAAGTGTAGACTGACTATTTACTATTTAAATTTCAATTAAGCATGTAATCGGCATCCTGAGAGTATATTCAATTTTATGCTTAATGGATAATTTAGTTGTTTATCTAATCTCAAAAAATTAGCTGTTTTTTTTTTCATTTAATCTTATTTTCGAAATCTTTTATCGGAGTATGTAACTATGAATAAATTATTTTGTATTAATTTATAAATTGTTTTTTGACTTTATAAAATACTGTTGATTGGTAGCCGTTAAATAAACTGACAAAAATCGAATTTATAGCAAAATTGAAAAATGAAAATATTTTTTACTTTTCGTGCAGCTGCACAAAAGTGCATAAAAAATATGTAGATAATATAGAATTTCTGACGCAAGTATTGACAAAATTTCAAAGTAACTGGAAAGAAATGTTACTGGATTTAAATGTTTTAATAATACAGTCGCACCTTATTAACATGAACACTGTTAACGCGAATTACTTTTAACATAAACTGTATCCACAGTCCCTGTCGAAACGAAGATTAGTTATTAATAGCATGAAGTTCTAATAACATGAACAGATTTTTTTTTTTTTTATCCCCCTTGAGATTCCCATTAATGAGGTTCGACTGTATTTAAAATCATTATCCTAGCGTCAAAATTATAATTTTTAAAACAATTTTTAATTTTTTAATTTATATACTTAAGCAAATTAAAAAAAAATCAAATGGGTAATATTTTTGCTCGTTTTATTTTAATAATCTGTTCATTATAGTGTAAAAACAGTAATTCTGCATTTGTAGGCAAAATTCTGTTAGGCCTGGTATTAACTAACCTAAATTTCATACTTAGTAAATTTTAAAAAATCTAATTGTGTCAAAAAACGGTTTGCACCTCTGGATTAAAAAAAATCACCTCTTTCATTTGGTAACAACAGGACTGTTATTTCTGATTTATTTTCCCCTCTTTTGGTGTTGCACAAGACTGGTCTACAAAAACTGGTGGCAATATTTTTAACCAGATTGAAACTAATAGTTTTTCTAGTCGTAAAAAACACACTGCAGCCAGATAACCAGATACGGTCAACCAGAGTCTGTTATTACCACACCATATAACCATATAACCATACACCATAATAAAATGAGATTCTTATCTTTGTTAAGTTACATTAGGATATAGAAGAAACAAAAATATAGGAATTATAATTACTTTTTATACTTTAATTGACTAAAACAAAACTTTGATTACTTTTAAAATTAAAATATATTTTCTTTTGCTTTATTTAAACATATTATGTGTTATTTTCTAATGGCAGTTCTTTTCCTACTGCTGATGATAAAGCGAAATATGTTCAACTACAATTTCATGGGGGGAGTGATTCGTGTGATCCGATAACATCAAATTATATTTCAGGTAAGAAATTTCTTATTCAATGCTAAATTATATATATATATATATATATCAGGGTTGCTACGGCACCTGTAAAACAGAGAAAACCTGAAAAACTCAGGGAATTTGAACGTCTGAAAAACTCAGGGAATTTGAACGTCTATTAAAAAACATGGAAAACTCAGTAAATTTTCAAAATTTATAGCAAAAACAGTGTAAATTCAGGGAAATTTGAAATTTTTTGAAAAAACATTGTAAAATTTTTTTCATAATAAAATATTTTTAAAAAAATTAATGCTTTATAATTATGTTTTTTTCCCCAATTATTGTAAGGTTATAAAATTGATTTACCCTAAATATGTTCAATTGACTTGTAAACATGTTAGATTTTGATGCTGCATGGTTGCGTGTCGTCTATTTTACTTCTAAAAGGGACTAGGAAAACTCAGGTAATTTTTTTCCTGATTTGTGTAGCAACCCTGATATATATATATATATATATATATACAGGGCCCGAAATTTCAACTAAAATTACACTCGCTGAAATAAAAAGTTACTCGCCACAAAATATGATTAAGTTACACTATTTTTTATGTATAAGGTGACCAGAATTTTTTATTGGAAAAAGAGGGGAAATTACGCAATGTCTTTTATATTATAAGAAAATAGAAGACATTCAATTTTGAAAAAGAAGTCATTTTAGAGGACATAAAATTGAATGAAAATGATTATAAAAAATGATTCAAAAGCTACTTTACACAAGTGGTGGTAAGATT
Source organism: Salticus scenicus (assembly GCA_963930645.1). Taxonomy (NCBI): domain Eukaryota; kingdom Metazoa; phylum Arthropoda; class Arachnida; order Araneae; family Salticidae; genus Salticus; species Salticus scenicus. The sequence goes on from OZ005658.1 coordinate 160,010,707, forward strand.
TTTATCTCAAATGAGGAATTTGGATCACTACACCTTAATTTATAGTAATAATATATACGGATACGAGAGGAAAAAATTTCTAATTTCCCATATTTTTATTAAATTATATTCTTGTTTGTTTGTTTGTTTGCCCGGTACAAATCTTGCAATCGAATTTTAACTAACTTCCTTTCTAGCTAGACATTTGAAACTTTCACAGTAGCTCAGAACCCGGTGATAACACAATACTTCGAAGTCCGATTTTTGAATTTTTGATTAGTTTTCTTATAATTAATTAAAATATGAAAATAATAACATCCTAATAGTGTTAAAATAGCCATTAAAATATTAGCTATTATTTAATTGTTGCAGAAAAAAAAATACGAGTTCATTTTCTTTTGACATAAAAATAAATACATTTAATTAAACGTGAACGTTAAAAAATTATAAAAAGTTAAGTTATGCATCTCACAAAAATTGACGTCATTATCATTTTAAAAATTTTATGCACATTAATAAGATCTCTATGATCCATCAGAAAATTTAAAACAAGTTATATAAAAAGACAAGTTATATAACAATATATATAAAAAGTTTTTTTTTTTTTTTTAATCTTTATAATTATTTTTATAGCTGTCACATTTTTTTTTTTTCTTTTTGTGGTACTTTCATGCAGTTACATTAAACAAGTTAGAATACATTTTGTTTTATTTAAATCATAATCATATGATAAAAAATAAAATTGGCAAACAGAAAAAAAAAAAATAATAATAATATTTGGCAGATGAAACTATTTGTCTTAACGAACAGTCATTCTTTATCAATCTTTTATAAAAGTTCTGACAAATATAAAGTAAATTAGTCTTAGTAGTTAATAAGTTTTAGAGTAGGCATATAGAGAAGATTTTTTTCACATGTCTACATTTTGTTCGTTGAAGAAAACAGCAGCTTTGTGGAAGCGTTTTTGCCAGAAGGACATAAGATGAATTCAACTAACTTTTGCATATTTTTGTGAGGTGGTGGTAGTGTTATAAGTATGGCCAATTGTCTGCACTAGAGCTCTAGGCATGAGTAGGAGAGTCCTCCGTGAAATCTTTCTAAGAGGTCCTAGCCCATATTTACACTAGTGGAGAAAACCCCGGAAAACTCCTAACAACTAAGCTAATGAGCAAGGCCAGGTATCGCACCCAGCCATATACCATCTTCGAGGAGAGAACCTCTCGGTCACTGGTGAGCCTATTTTTATGAGTATATTATTCATGCAAAAGTGAGGACACACGTTAACCCACTGTGTATCAATTAGAGCACCACCTTCTTATGATTTCATGACAATTCCAATAGTGATTCCGTGTTCTGGGTCAAAAAATCGTACAAATACAGGGAATACTTTTATTTCTTTGTGATTCGAGGAATCTGAATAGACATAAACCATAATATGCTTTGGCAAGTTATCGATAATTCTTTTTTTTTTTTTTGGTAACACCGTATACTGTAAGAATTCTATTTTCATTTACACCAAAATTTTACTCGCCACTGTAAAATTTCCACTTGCCGCTGGCGAGCGGAAATTTCGTGCCGTGATATATATATTACTTATTTTCGTGCATGTGTGCAGTGCACCATGAACATGAATGTGATGTTACAATATTTTGTTGATACATCTGTACAATACATACAATATACATCTGTGATCCCTAGCCCGACCTTCAACGAGTCAAGACGTTTGTTTTAGTGCTCCCGATGGCCGGCTAGAAACAATAGGAAAGGGGTGAGTCGGAGTCATGTACTATACCATTTTCTTTTCCTAAAGTTATTATCTATCTTTTGATACCACTCATTAACGTCTAACCCAAGTGGTTCTTTAATAAACTGTATATTTAATATTCAATAACTTGTGCTTCCCTCAGCAATGATTTTCAACATGGCTGTTTGCTTTTCTCTATTTTAAACATTATTTTAGCAAGCTTTAGCTCTTAAAGTCTCTCTAAAAACCTAAATACGGAATGCAGAAATCAACGAAAAGCTGCAAATCAGGCAAAAACCTTGCCCCCACATTTGGTTCATGCTGCTGGGAGCTCCCTCAGTCATGGAAGATAATGAAATTCTAAACAACCTTTTCGCCACGAGCAACTTACAGGAAAGCCTACAAAGCCAAGTAAAATTGATACGTTCTCGAGCATCAAGAGCGCCTCACCTAAAGAATTTAGTGATCCAGGCTCCCCTCCCTATAGCTGAAGCCTACTTAAAATCAGATGCATTTAACATGGGGCTATTTAGATGCACCTTCAGACCATATACTAGGATTCTGAGGTGCACTAACTGCCAGTCTCTTGAGCATCCTACTAAGCAATGTAAGGATAAAACTTTTTGTTCTCAATGCTCTGGATCTCATAAGAATGAGGGCTGCTCGGCAAGAGCAAGTTGCATCAACTGTCAGAGAGCAAACTTACAAAGACTAAGAAACAACCTAGGACCACTTCCTTCTGATCACACGGCCTTTTCCCTGGACTGTACAATACTTTCCGAGAAATACCACAATCGCAGGCAATACTTAGATGCCAAATTCCCTCCTAAAGCTCCACCTCTCCAGCAAGAACCTCCAAGACAGAGCAGACCTCTCTCGAACTCCTACTCAAATAGACATCGCTCTCCCTCAACAAGACTCTCCTCAAGAGGAAATCCCTCAAGAAAACAATCAACAGCAGCAATAAGAACATCCTCAAGAAGCAATTGAAACTCTTCACGCACATTTAGCCAGCATAGATCTCAGAGCGACATGAACAGACTCAACTCAGACAAGTCTTCCGAAATGCACAAAGACCCTCCTACAAATCCCTCCCATCGACCTACACGCCGTTCTCCCAGCAGACGGAATCCAAGGCTCCAGGAACGTTTCCCATTACGCCAACGTAACTCAAGCTCTGGAAACCAGAGACCTCCCTACAATCATCAACAAGCACCCACTGACTCATTCCAACAGGACTACAGCATCCCATACCAAATATCCACCATACTCATATGCGTACAACCTTCCTTATTTCTATTTGGAATATGGCCATCCTCAGTTTCCAGCATTTCGAGGACCTCCCGAAGATGTGCCCTACTATAGCAGCTCAACCCACACCTCAAGAAGGTAACAACCCTTTAATCTCCTATTTCCCATCCCTTCGCCCTAAACTAAGATTTAAAATTCAAATCCAAAAAGTCAAAAGTTCTCTCCTCTCCTTCCCCAGAGGCAACATCCTCTTCCACTCCTACTGCCCCCAAAAACTTTTAATGATCTTCATTTCATACAAATCAACCTCAATAGGTGCAAGGCGGCGAACTCAACGGTCCGCACGTTTATGGAGGAAAACTCTATGGACGTCGGACTGCTGCAGGATGCCTATTGTACTGTTGGGGGCGATCTGTATGACTTCCCCTCTTCCTGGTCCAGTTTCAGTTCCAAAAACAACACTGCCCACATAGTAATATCAGCACAAAACCTTAATTACACCCATCTGTTGACTGGGAACAATTGTGTATTCATAACACTGACCACGAAGGAGGGCGAACTGATCCTTGGCAGCGCCTACACCGCCCCGTCTGCTGATTTCGAGTCCTGTCTGCTGGAATGGCAACAGCTAATATCCCAAAAATCACTCTTCATATGTGGCTGCGACCTGAATGCTAACTCTCCCTTATGGTGCTCACCATACGAGAATGCTAGGGGTCGCAGCCTCATAGAATTTATAGCCACTAATAACATCTGCCTCGCTAACTTAGAAAATTCCGCCCCCACCTTCCAAAAAGACAACGCTCAGGGCTGGCCAGATTTCACCCTCTGTAACACCAAAACTCTTGCAAGAATAAATGACTGGTCAGTCCTAGACACCTTCAACAACTCCGACCACAATTATATAACATACACCATTAACACAAAACCTACTATAACTCAATCTCGACGCTTCGCCACGAAACGCGGAAATTTCAAAATTTTCAATAACCTCTTACTTCAAAATTCCACACCACTAACAAACGAAATCAAATCAATAAACAACATCCCCCAACTTGAAACCTTTACAAACAACCTCATAGCTACCATCCAAAATGCTGCCACCTCGGCCTTCAGACTTAAGAAGTCGGGACGTCGGTTTGCTTACTCCTTCTGGTCTCCCCAGCTACGTTCCATGCGGAATCATCTGACTGCTCTGAGAAGACAGTCAAAATACCTCAAACCTACACAAATCCAGCAACACAAACAGAAAATTAAACTACACTCGGCCCTATTCAAGAAACGCATAAATGAAGCCAAACACGCCGCATGGAAAAAATTCTGCACTTCACAAACAAAAACCTTTGGCACTGCCCAAAAATTTTATAGCAACAAATTCTTCACACCGACAGAACTGAAATTGGAACGTCCTCCAGGCCAATCCTCCAAAATACAAAACCTAGAATATCTAACAAAAACCTTATTCCCACAAACAGTTTACCCTCATCAACAAGCACCTTCATACTCGGCTCCCTCGGATGTTCCCTTCACGGAGTCTGAGGTAAAAGCCACTCTATACGGTTTCAACATCAACAAGGCTCCTGGCCCGGACAATATTGACTTTAAAATTCTACGCAACGTTCATAATACAATGCCTCAAATACTCCTGCAATGGGCCAGCCTATGTCTCAAACACCAACACTTCCCAGAAACACTCAGAAGAGGCGAAGTGGTGTACTTTTTGAAGCAAGGGAAACTTCCCTCTGAACCCTCTTCCTAGAGACCCGATCTGCCTCCTCCCCACCTTAGGCAAATTGCTAGAGAAACTCATAGTAACCCGACTTAACTTCTTTCTGGAATCTAATAATCTGCTTCATCCTAACCAATTTGGGTTCAGAGAGGGCAGATCTTGTGACCAAGCCTTGCAAGCAATCAAAAGTTCCTGCGCCGTTAGCTGTAATGCATCAAACTACACCACTATCGTCTCGCTAGACATTAAAGGAGCATTCGACAATGTGGAGTGGCCACACATTCTTCGCGCACTACAAGATCTTGACTGCCCGGGCAATCTGGCCGGAATCATCTGCTCATATCTCTCCCATCGTAAAATTTTAGTGAACTGGGGTGATGGCTTCACGGAACACCCTCAAACAAAAGGCTGCCCTCAGGGCTCGTGCCTTGGGCCAATCCTTTGGAATTTAGTAGCGGATGGCATTCTCAAGAGCATGAACTCTGCGGGCTTCACCACATATGCCTATGCGGATGATTTCTCCCTGATTCTCTCGGGCCGTGTCAGGAAAAACCTGGAGGACCAGGCCCAGGAAGCTTTGTCCCTCTTTAGTAAGCTACTCAAAGAATTCGACCTTAAGTTATCTCCCTCCAAAACTAATGCCTTAACACTAGCCTTCCCTAAAGCCCTAAAACGAAACCGAAATCCCAAGATGCGGATTGACGGCATCAGTGTCAACAACGTAGAACAAATGAGATTACTAGGTATCACTTTTGATCGGCACCTCAACTGGCTGGCACATGTTAAAGAACTAAAATTAAAAACCCAAAGCATATATCACAATTCAGCAAGAATGGTGGGAAAGAGGTGGGGTATCTCCACCTCTTTCCTTAAGTTCTGGTACAAAACAATAATAGAAAAAATAATAACCTACGGAGCCGCCATTTGGGGTGGTCACCTAAGAACAGATGCCATAACAGGCCTCAATTCTGCCCAACGACCATTCCTCTTACAAATTGCAAGAGGATATAAAACTATTTCCACTGATGCCCTCACCGTAATCACTGGGATTCCCCACGCCCACCTGCAGGTCTCCCAAACGTACATTAAAACTCAAATCTTGCAATTAAAAGACCCTGACCTAACTAATATTATCTTCCCACAAACACCCATTCAAACTTTGACCTGCAGTTGGGATATTCACCCAGGCAAGGATGTTGCTCCAAAGTTAATCAACTGTCTTAAAAATAACTTTTCTCCCTCTGCTCCGGTGGCAATCTACACGGATAGTTCCAAGACAGATACCGGGGTTGCAGCCGCATTTTGCGTGCTGGAACAGGGTGTCGCAGGCCATCAGTGGGCTTGCAGGCTCGAAGACTTTAATACGGTATTTCAAGCAGAGATCCACGCGATCGCTGCCATACAATGGGCCAGTGTCGCATACTCTAATCAAAGCGTCAATATCTACAGCGACAGTCTCTCGGGCCTTCAGGCAATAGCTCGACATCGAAGCAGACATCCGCAAATTCAGCGCATTAAAAAACTCCTAATGAGTCTCGACTTAACTTGCACCCTGGCACACGTTTCTGCCCACAGAGGTGTCGTAGGCAATGAAATAGCTGATTCCCTAGCAAAAGAAGCCACTAACTTCCCCACAAAATGTTCTTCAATTCACGCTCCTCCCTCCTACGTCAAAAGTAAAATTCAAAACTTAATGAATCTCAAATGGCAAGACCTGTGGGATAGTTCAGAGAAGGGGAGACATACTTTCTCGCTGATTCCACGGGCCCGCACTAACTCTTGGACTTTAACTCCCCCTACTACCGCATTCCTAACAGGCCATGGGCCCTTCCCTTCCTATCTATACAAGTTTCATTGCCGACGCTCACCCTTGTGTCCATGTGGAGAGGAGGGTACTCCACTACATTATTATTTCCACTGCCCCCTAACAGAAAATTATCATTTAAGAAATCCCTCCCCTAGACCAATTAATTGGCTAGACGAAATTCTAACAAGAAAACCGCTAATAAATAAACTAAATAATATCTTCTCCTACTTAATGAACATTTCAAACCTAACAGATTAATATCAAATTCTACTAATTATAATAATAATTCTCTAGTCAAAATTAAATAACCTTAAGTTTCTTCACCCTGTTATCTTCCTCTGTGGTCGCCCGAGTTGCTGCTGAAGATATCCTCATATAATATCAGTTCTAGATTCCAAACGTCCTGAAGTTGCAGATTACTCAGAAACTTCACCAGTACCCCGCTAACCATCCTAACGTCACCAGCAATCAAGGACCGACTTGAGCCTCAACGTGAATCTATCTACTTACAGATTCTTCCCATGATGTTCAGCAATTAATGCTGATTAAATCCATGCATACGCATGAACTGTTTCTACTAAAGGAACTGCCATTCTCAACCTCAGAATCTGCGTCATCAATTATCAACTGGTTTCGACTCTACAATAACAACTATCGTCAGCATGCCATTTGTCGCGTGGGGTATAATTTATGTACATAAATAGCTGTAAATACTCATCGCCCTCTGTCGCTGGTTGGCTAAGCCAGGCGATGCATGATGTAATTTTTTTTTCTCAATAAATGTCGGAGCAGCTCACGTGGATTATCGTAGAAGCGCTCAACACCGCTCCTCGAGCGGTGAGCGGGGGCTGCTCCCTGTTAAATATTTTGTTGAATTTTATGTTGCATGTGTTCGTATTTTGTATTTAAAATCGCTTTATACTATTAAAAATTTGTAGTAAGAACTTTTTAGTTGTTTACAACAATAATTGAAGATGTTGTCGATATTTCTCATAGGAGAAAAAATAATCGCTATACTTTTGAGACTTTTTAAATAATAAGAGAATATTTCAATGTAAGGGATGAACTATGCAATCTTACACAGTTTGCTTTTTATTAAATTATATAAATGGCAGCTTATTAGCTTAGCATACTGGCTCAAGGTCGAGACAGAGTTCATACAGTCCTTGAAAATTTTTGATTTTTAATTTGGCAAAATCAAGGCGTGGCAAGTTCTTGAATTTTTCTGTTTTAAAAAATTCAAAAATCAGAAAATACAGTGAAATCTAAATTAAAAAAATATTAAAATTGCATGGTAATCAATAATCTCTGTCCTTCATATAGCAAATTCCACTATGAGCGTACTTAAAGTTATATAAGAAAATTGAAATGAAACTAAATTTCAATCCTGATAATTTGGAAAAATCTCAAGAAAATTTTACTAATTTCTAAATGGTTATATTTTTAGTTAAGTAAAATATGCGACAAATATTAAATAATATTAATAATGTTTAATAAAATATCATTGATGATATTTTCTGTTCTTCTTCCTCCTCCCCCCCCCCCTTTTTTTTTAAATCTTACTGCGTTTAATATACTCAATCTCTCTCTCTGTAAATATATATATATATATATGTATTGTATTCACAATTTTTAAAAATAGAAACCAGCTACAGTCATTAAAGCTGTACCTGTAAAGTAAAATATTTAATATTGACACCACCACTACTGAGAGGTTCCATTCACAAAGCTGGTATACGAGAGGTGCTGGATTTGAACTCGGATCACACTTACACGCCTAGGTATTGAGTTTTTTATGTTTTCTCTAAAACTTTAAAAATTATTAATTTAAAACTTTCCAAACCATTTTTTCTGTTGGTTGGATGCAAGTTAAGCATTTTCTGCTTCTGGACTTCGAACCCTCGTATAGTCAGTTGTTTTCCTTTCTTACACCCACTGAATATATCATAATAACCTGTTAAAATAAAATTTTATTAAAGACTTTAAAATAACAACTGAAAGATGCTGAACCACACTGGGAAAAAAAAATAAACTCTAAAATTAAGTTAGTAATATCTTATTTTATTATTAAAAAAAAATTTAGTATTTAAGTAATTCCTGAAGTGAAAATCGTGGTTTTGTTGTGTGGATTAAGGTTGATTCACAACACTAGGGTGTTGCGCTTGAATCATTCTAAAAGGTCCTAGCTCATATTTCAACTAGTTTCGGTAATAACCATGGGAAACTCTAATTAGCTAGGTTGATAAGCAGGATCTAGGATTGAATCCACCATCTCCAGTCTTCAAGCGTTGAGAGTAGAACCTTTTGGTGTACTGGTGGGATCTCATAAAGTGGAGAACAAGAATGTTAATTACTGCTATTCATGTTGATAATACTAACAGATAATGTAATTTTTTAAAATTGTAATTTAAATACAGCATTATTATTATGCCTAAATTTATCTTTTTTTCACAATGAAATTCTTTATTTTGTGCAATTGTATGGAATTTTTATAAAAATAACTAATTAAAATAATAAGGCAAAGGAATAACATTGAAAAATATTTTTATTTTACTTTTAATTTAATTATAGAAGTATTACTATTATATCATTATTGTTCAAAAAAATCGAAACCAGTAAAAATGTTTTATGTGAAAAATTAGACTATTTATGTGTATTTTTTTTTATTTCTGCCTTTTATATTTTTCTAGCAAGTACATAAATGAAGTTCCCAGGCAGTGTGTCAGTCTGTTGGGAGAACATTAATTGAAAGTGTTTTATCGCCAGAATATGGAGTAAAAAAGAAAAACAGTCTATGATGAAACAAATATTGTAACCAAATATGTAAATAAATTTTAATTTTGTTAAACAGAAGTTTTGGGTTTATTTCAATTTACACATCATACCCCCCCCCCCCTTTTTTTTTTTTTTTTTTTTTTTATCAAAAGGGGAGAAAAAATGGATTATGTTTGAAATATTTTGGATACATAAAAATTGTGATTAAGATATTGTAAAATGCTGATCCTCTCATTTTTAATTATTCTAAATCTATAAACTAAGTTTTATGACTTTTTGAATTTACCAAAATCTTTTTTCTAATTCTCAATAATTTTATTAGGTTTGAAATACAAGACACACTATACAATCAAACTAACACGTTAAGTTTTCAATCTTTATATTATATATTAACATAGATTAATTTATTATTATTCTTTTTTCCAGTATTAGTTTTCAAACATGAAAAAATATTTCTTTATTCCGAAGTATTCTGTAACATAATTGACTATTTCATTGACATGTTTTGTATATAACAGAAATAATCTTAACTGTATTAATGTAAAATTAAATAAAAAGGTAAAAATTTTTAGGTTATAAATTGTAAAATGTTTTGATGAATGCAGTAGAGTACTGTAAGGTAGTAGTACAATATAGAATCTTTAATACTGAAAAGAAAATGAAATGTTTTCTGGATTTTAAAATTTTAACTCCTTTATATTCCAGAATTTAAAAACATAAGAAAAGTAAATACATATATAAACTTTCATTTTACGTGTAAGGCCTAGCTGAGAATATTGAAATGTCTGCTTCATTAAAAAATAAATAAAAAGATAACTATTATTTACAGAACTGTATATATATATATATTTATCCATGTTTATCAGGGGCAATTCTGTAGGAAAAAGAAAAAAAAAAATCAATGATGTTTATATTTTTATTGAAATTATCTCTTTCTAATGTCTAATAAAACATTTTGCTCATATATAAAATCAAGACTAAATATACACATATGATACATAAAGTATCCTGGAAATATTTAAATATAGAATGATTCAGTAGCCAATCAATGTAAGCATTAAAAAAATTAGTTGATTTATGTGCTGTAAACAATAGAGAATTAAGGGCATACAATGTTTAATCTCGCTGACAGCCAAGGCTATGTGAAAAATTATTCTATCGGGAATTTTTTTTTTTTTTTTTGTTACTGATTATTTATTACCTAATACGTTTTTATTCCGATAATGCATTCAGGAAATTCACAGCCATTAAATGAGTAGTCATTTTTTAAAATTTTATTTATTAAGTGCCATTTCAGTATTTTTATTTTAGCAATAAAATAAAATATTAAACTTGTGAAAAATCATTTTTTAGAAAGTATTAATTTAACTATTGTAAATTTTCTGAATGTGAAAACAGAATTCATTTGGTAATGAGTAATTTTAGAAACAAAATTCCCTCTAAAATAGCATGCTCCTTGGTTGTTGCTGAGATTAGGTATTGTTCGCTCTTAAAAGATAAGTTAGAAGATTGTTTCAGTCATGTGAGTTTCAATTTTTCAAAGAATTTAGCTACATTTTGAAAATATCAATTTTTTTTTTTTTTTTTTTTTTTTTTTTTCCAAAAATTTTTGAATGGAAAAAATACATATATCGATAGAATATTCTAATATTTTTTACAAGAAATTTGTCATCCATGTGTGTTTTGTACGACAACTGTAGTTATGTTGCCATGGTAGCTATATCCAATGGTTTTTCTTTGTTCTGCAAAAAAAATATGAATAATTTATTACTATGAAATAAAGGATAAACACCTGAATCCCAGATTTATCCAAATTTTTAAGATTTAACTGTTTCAAAGACAGTGACTGAAAGATCTATCTACCACTTTAGACTTCTTAGGTGTGCAATGGTCATATATTAAATTGACATGTTTCTGAAGACTGCAAATATTTATAAAATTTGTTTAAATATTGTCTAATGTATGTAGGTTCTATATGCAAAGAAATATTTTTAAAGTTAATCAATAGACCTTTTATACACTGCCCTGAAAGGGTTAACTATAATAAATAGAAAATACCTTCAAATTTATGTTTGATAGCGCATCTTACAAGGGAACATTGAAAAGGTGTCGTCTTCAAAAAATATTGAAAAAAATATGTGTTATTTTACTCTTCATAAAACACTAGAGTGAAAAAATTATCGGCTGAAATGAATTACAGTGATGACAAAAAAATATCAAAATTAAGCATATTTGGCGATTTCACACTGTTAGGCGATTGATTTTGAGTACTTGGCGGAGAAGCAAAACACGGTTCTGTTCGTAAAAGGCAATCTCGGTGCTAGTGAACTTATCACTTAAAAGCGCTAAATCGCCAAAAATGCTTAATTTTGATAATTTTTTGTGGTCGCTGTAATTCATTTCAGCCGATAATTTTTTTACATTCTGGTGTTTTATGAAGAGTAGAAAAACATATTTTTTTCAATATTTTTTGAAGATGACACCTTTTGAATGTTTCCTTGTTAGATTGGCAATAGTCAATCCAGCATAAATCAGTATTTACCACTATTCAGTTTTTAATATTGGGCAATGCTGGAAAAAAGGTGTACCATTAGACATCGGCCAATACAGATTTATTGACATTGGCCGGTCCGGTTTAGATCGACATTGGCCGGTCCGGTTTAAATCGACATTGACCGGTCCGGCTTAGATCGACATTGGCCGGTATATCATAGATCGACAATGTCCGGTCTGACTTTGATCGACATTGGCCAATGTTCGAATGGCAACATTGACCGGTCCGGCTTAGATCGACATTGGCCAATGTTCAAATGACAACATTGGCCAATCTCGGCAAAAAGGTTTGCCATTCGGCGCTGGCCAATGTCGATATATCGATATTGGCCAACGTTGTAAAATCTCATTATACGTCATTGGCCAATACTGTTGTGCTACTGGGGTGCCCCACCTGGGGGCTGAATTTCTAAAATTCCAGAAATCGGTTTTTAGATATTTGTATTAGCTATATTTTAGAGCAAAAATTACACGTATATCTGTTTTAGGTTGATTTCTTTAGAAATCGACCTATTTTTGTTTGAGATATATAGGATTATGCGAAATCATGTTTTACGCATGTGAAATCACGTTTCGCCCCGCCCCCCTTGGGGATCGAATTTCGAAAATTCCTGAAATAGGTTTTTAAGCGTTTGTATTAGCTATATTTTAAAGAAAAAATTTTACGGATTTTTTTTTTTTTTCGTTTGAGATATGAAGGATTTTGTGAAATCACGTTTTACCCCCCTCCCCCCTTGGGGGGCGAATTTTGTAAAATCGCTTCTTAGTGGATGCCTACGTCATAGAAAGAACATTGTCACAAAATTTCATGCTTCTAGGTCTAGGGGTTTGGTCTGGTCAACGATGAATCACCCCCTCACTCACTCACTCACTCACTCAGGAAGAACGATTTTATATATATAGACAATCTTACAGAATGTTTGATTATTTAACAACATGTGGTATTCTAGTGTTTGTGGGGGATGATGCGAAAAAGAAAAAAAAATGTATATATGTACGTGTATCAGTGCTTTTAAAACCGCTAAATATTACATTTAATTCTGCGAAAAAGCACTCTTTCAAGTCTGAAGTAGAAAGGCAGTCGATGCGAGCGCCATTTTGTAAAAGCGACCGAAATGGGGCCATTTTGATAAAGCAGCGTCGCCGGTTCATAGTGGGCGCATTCGAAAGTATTTCCCGGGAAGCCCGGTCGACCGGGAAGAAGAAAAGTTGTTCGAAAGTACTTCCCGGGAAGCCTGGTCAGTTGCAAATGGTGTTCGAAAGCTTTTGACCAGTCGACCAGACTTGTCCCGAACTTCCCGAAATATTTTGTTGGGAAGTGTGGGAAATTGACTCACGTGACACAACACACGTGGATTGAATGCTTCGTCAGTGCTCATTTTAGCGCAATTTGAATTAGTGAATGGTTATTTTTCGATGATTCGACCGCCTGCATTTGTAAGTAAACATTTAAAATTTCCATAACACGCTTCCTTTTGTTTCTGCCGTGCTCCGCCATGTTTGTTTATATTTTTGTTTCCCAGGAAGATGAAATGTGTTCGGAAGTACTTAATAACCCGGTCATTTTCCGAACTTCCCGCGTGACGTCATTTCCCAACTCGGGAAGTGACCGTTATATACTTTCGAATGCGCCCAGTGTCCATGGCTCTACTGTTACAATGGAGCTCAGTGCTCTCGTAAAGTCCATCAGTCAGCGAGGCAGCATTAATATTTCTCCGTGGCAGCACCCACAACAAACAACGATAAATGCGCCGAGAATGGATGCCCTACTACAAGGACAGACAATCCAGAGCAGCTTTCGCTGGCAATTCACCAGAAGTGGTTCGTAAGCATTAGAGCATTGCCATGCTCTTTCTTCGGTTGAGTTCACGATACACAGCCTGGGCTTGGGCTTGGGTACGCACATCCCCCGAAAATGACGTCATAACTTTAACCTGGGTAATCGTTTTCGTGAACGCTTTTACACACTCCCCATTTCCCCATTGTTGTTGTTGACGCTAGCAAATCAACCAGACAATAACAAACATGGCGGATTTCGTCAATGTTTTGTGTATATTTTAAGATTCCAAAAAGAAAAGTCACAAACAATAAATAGCTTAATAAAAAGAAATTATCTTCCAAGAATATGATATTATATAAAAATTATAAAAGAAATGGATGATTAAACAAATTTCAGGAGATATTTCACACTAAATCGTGAAACAGAAGCTGTTGTTGGAAGCATGGTATGTTTTTTAAATCGTATTTTCAGACGAATTCTTTTCTTTAGTTTAAATTATCTTATACTGAGAAGTAGTTGAGCGGTTAAATCATATTTTCCGGTTCATGTTGGTATTACTTATACAGGTTTCTTTTTTTGTATTTTACATTAGATTAAATAGCACTTGTTAATTGTGCAGTTGTACTAGTGTGACTTTGTAATGCATATCAGATATAACAGATTCATGCTTCGCGTGTTAATTTGGTTTTATGTATTACAATCGTTTGAGAAAAATGTAATTTCCTATAAAATGTACATGCTAATGTTTTTATGTTGAAATTTAAAGAAGTACTAAATTTTATGGATGATCAAGTTTACATTGAAAAGATTGAATTAAAACCGGATACTTTTCATCACGTATATTTTTTATTGCGTCTTATTTAAAAAATAAAATTGTGTTCAATTTTTTAGAATGTTATCTATTTTATAATGTATTCAACATTCTTTGTTTTATGTAAGTAATTACTTTGGTTTATGAAATATAATAAATGGTATCCTGATTAATATATATATTACATTCTTACTAAGTGATGCTGTGTATGTAGTGGAGTTACTATTAATTGTAAATTATCATTTAAAAAATTTTGTGTGTGGAGAGAATTTTTCAATCATTGAATAAAACCAAAAATAAAAGAAAAATTTAAAAGTCCCAGAGAACGTAGTGATTTATGCTTTATGCATTTATACTTTGTTTTTAGCATAGGCATAGATTTGATATGTTGTCCTTGGGAATCGAAAACATGCATGACATGTGTATATTTTCATGATATATATTGGGCAAAATATTGTTTCATATTACTGATTGCACCCTTAATATACATTATCAAGATAATCAGGATTTTTCAGAGGAATTAAATATGTTTGTTAAATAAATTGGTGATCTCTTCTTTTTCACTAAGGACAACAGATATTATATCTTTTTCTTAGCATATTTATCACATTATAAAATTTTGCAATTTAAACTTTAAGTGTAGTTATATAATGTAAACTTTATCAGGCCTGGGATCCTCGAGTACTCAGTTGCCTTTAATCTTAAAACACCAAATACCAATGAAAACTTGATCATCCATAAAAATAAAATAATAAATACTACCTTAAACAGCAAAAAAAAAAAAAAAAATCCAAATTGCATTTTTTAAAACAACAGAATCTATAAAATCTGAAATGTATTGTGAAGTCTGGCTAATACAACTGCAATTAACAAGTTTACTTTAATGTAAAAAAGGAAGAAATGTATATAAATACCAATATGAACCGAAAAATGTGACTTTTCGTTCATCTGCTTAAGCACTTCCAGTATAAAGTACTAATAGAAACTAAAGAAATGTGTTCAACTGTAAATACAATTGAAAAAAAAAACTAATATTTTCACAAGAGCTTCTATTTCCTGAGCCTAAAATGTCTTCTGAAATATGATAAATCTTTCACTTGTTGCAAGCATAGTGTTGCAAGCATGCAATCATAATGTTGCAAGCATGCAATCAAATAGTGCATTTCACATTTATAAGGGAAAATTAGCCTGTTGGTCCACTTGGTGCTTTTTTTTTTTTTTTTTAATTGTTAACATTGTACCGTTCTGCATCCTGTCCGCAGTTATAATAGCCCATTGGCGGCATAAGATAGTGAGCTTTTCAGTGATCTAACTAATCAACAAAACATGTTGGGAAAAAAAGCAGTTTGATCAGAAACAAACATAGAAAACAAGAAAAATCATCTTCAATACAATTTTTAATAATTTTATTAAAAATTATGAAACTATAACAACCAATTAGAAAGAAAATGATATAAATCTTTATCGACTACTAGCAAAGCCCCGGTTCAGAAACGTACCGATTTCTGAATGCGGGAAAAATTTCAAAATCGATATGTACAAAACTCGGCCTGCATGCCAATAGATCAAAGTTTGTTAACGAAACCATTTTTTAATAATGAAATCAATGAAGATAGTGAATCAACGAAGGCTTTTCTTGCTTCGCTGGTCACTATATTTAACACATTCACGCCGGCACATTTTGTTTGCATAGTCTATTCAAAAGTTTCCGAGCGCTAGCCAATAATTCCGATATCAAAAAAGTACACTTAAAACTGTTTTGTTCAATAAATCCTTATCGAATCATGTTCTTAGACTGACTAAGAACATGATTCGTCAAGGATTTATTTAACAAAGCAGAATTAAGTGTACTTTTTTTGGACAGAGATCATTGCTAATGCTCGGATACTTTTCTGCTGACTGTAGCTGTGACCCACCGGTGGTTCACGCCGGCGTGAATGTGTGAAAGAAAATTCTTTTCTATATCGTTTTACAAACAAAAATAAAATTTAAAGACATCATGAAATTACTTTAAAGTAGGCTTTGGTTGCCCGCTGCCTTTGGCAGCGACCCACTCCTTCTCGGGTGTCTGTCCCTATTGCCTGTGACAATAGCTTACCAGTGGGCTTCCATTTGGATGCTTATCAGATGACAGTTTTGAAACAGACAGTATCGAAAAAATTAAAGTAAAATGTCCATTTTTAAAGCTTTTTCCAGGTTATTATTTTCACATTTTAATTAATTAAAAAAATCTAATCAAAGTTTCGTTACAAATAAGGTACCAAATGAAAGGGACATTTTTTCTGAATCCGTTGGTTTAATTAACTTATCGATCGGACTACAAGATTTTTTAAAATTAACTATGAAAATCTGGTGGCAACTTGCCTCAACACACAGACAGATTCAAAAATCTCTTAGCCATTTATTTATAGAGAGACTAGCAAGCTTTGCTGAACACAATATTTAAATGAGTTGTCAAAATCCCTTATCGTTATTAATTAACTTGAGTTAAAGTGCCCGTTGTGTTGGGTAGAGATTTTTCTCGCTTGCAACGTGAGGAGTCCATGTTCCCACTGCTTTCAGCAGCAACTTACCCGATTCTTACTTCCCCTTCCCTAGTGGCTAAGTTCGAAGTTTTGCGAAATCTCGAGAAAGTACATATTGCGTACACCTAATAAACATCCACACACCAAAGTTCGCCATTCTAAGATAATTTAAGGCGAATTGAAATGTAAAAATGTGTTTTTACACGTCTTTATAGCCCCCTCGTCCTCAAGGGGGTAAGGGGGGGATTTCGTAAAATTCCATTACAATAAGTGTCAGATACATATAAACAATTTACGCACCAAATTTCGTTACCGTAGATCCCATAGATTTCCAAAGACAAATTTACCGCTAAAAGAGGGGGGGGGGGGGTCTTGAATTTGCTACTTTGTAAACCCCCCTTCTCAAAAAAAAATAAAAATAAATAAATAAAAAAAAAATCGAAAATCACAAGAAAAAGAGAAAATATCTTTGGAAATACCTTTGTAACATCTTTAATAAAGCTACTAAAAAATTAGGAATTTCTGAAATTTCCCTCCAAAAAACGATTTTCCCCTCTCTTTTTTAAGAATCAATAATTAAAAATAGTATTTGTTTTATATATACTGAATTCTAATCGCACCATGTACAATTTCTTCACCGTGAAGCAATTTGGGGCTGCGTTATGCTTACAAACGTTTTTTTCTTCCTGCTCTCCAGGGGGAAGGTGGGGGTATTTCGATAAATCCCGTTTCTTTAGTTGTCAGATACCTATAAAAAATCCAAGCACCAAACTTCATGACTGCAGCTCTCATAAATTTCCCAGGACAAATTTAGCACTAAAAAGGGTGTCTCAAATTTGCCCTTTGTAACACATTCCTCCCCCCCCCCCCCAACCAAAAAAAAAAAAAAAAATGGCAGGTGACAAAAAATTAAAAACGTGTTTTGGAAATATCCTAAAGAAGTCGCATGGATGTTTTTTACATCTTTGTCCCATTCTTTGGAGAGTTTTATTCAAAAATCCAAAATTTCACGCCAAAAACGGATTTCTCCTATCCCTCCTCTTAAAATTAAGGCAAATGATTTTATAAATAAGATGTGTATGGGAATAAAGCCTATTGAATGCACAAGCGTCCTAGGCGTGAGAGGGAAGGCATTACATGGAGGTCTTTTTAAGGGATCCTAGTCCGTATTTATTCAAGTTTTGGAGAAAACCATGGAAAGCTTAGAACGACTAGGCCGACCTGGGTTCGAACCCGGTACCTCATGTCAACCAGCTTTGCGTGCAGGATAATTTTAACTATTCATATTTACATTATTCATCTATATACATAAATATATACACTCTGTCACAAAAAAATATATGCACCCAGAAGCAAATGAGCTACAAACACGAAACTTAACATGTGTGTAGTATATGAAGAGATAAGTAAATGGTTAAAAATTCAGAACCAAAGATCGTTTTATTAAGAAGTTAGGGCATGAAAAAGGATACAAATCAGTAAGTAGTAAAGCCACCTCTGGCAGCTATACAAGCCGAAACACGGCGTGGCATTGAATCAGTTAGGTCATCTATATCCCCCTGTGGAAGATTATGCCATAACCATTGCAACTGAGCAGTTATTTCACCAGCATTTTAACACGGCTGCAGTTGCCGTCTTAGCTCGTCCCATAGTGCTCTATTGGCGAGAGGTCTGATGACCTGGTAGACCATGGGAGTACGTCATATCCTTGAAGACATTGTTGGGAGAGTAGAGCAGTATACGGACGAGCGTTGTCTTGCTGAAAATGGCACCTGAACGGCTTCATAGAATAGGCAGTTAAACCGGCGTTAAAATGCTGTCGACGTAACTAGGACCCATCATAGTGCCTTGAAAGACGACTTGAGGTGATCGTGTGTCCCAACAGATCACTCCCCACACTGTTACACCTTGTGTAATAGCAGTATGCCGCTCGACAACAAATGCCGGATCAGACCGTTGGCCTGGCCGATTCCACATGCGTGTGCGATGGTCATCAGCACTGAGACTGAATCGTAATTCACCACGGACGATCACACGTTAGGTCGATCACACTCCAGTTTTCTTTGGGTCGACAAAAATCCAGTCGACCCTGCTTATGATGTGGGGTGAGGAGTAGGCGTTTTAATCGACGTCGGCTGTTTATACCAGTGTCGGCCAGTTGTCTCCGAATGGTTTCCCTTGATACTACTGGATGCCTAGAATGTAGTAAATGGCATTGAATCGAGGGTAATGATGCTGTTGTTGCGGTTGGGTCGTTTTTATGATTGCGCGATCTTCGTGTTTATTTGCGGTTCTGGGACGTCTTGAGCCTCCACAATGGTTAATTCTCCCTTCCGTGACCCACTGTTACCAATCCCGAGCAACTGTTATATCTCTCCGAACGAGGTGGAGGCTGATATGCCTGAACGACCAAACTGCTTCTCTGAGGCCTACTATACGGCCCCTCTCACTATCCAACAATTGTCGGTACTGCAGCCGGTTAAATCTCAGAGGCATCTCAAGTCACATTACCATTCATCAAAGTCGACAGATTTGTTTGAATAGCTCTACGGCGCGAGAAATCATGCTTTTAAACTCGCCCAGCTGCGCAGTTCAGATGCGCATAACGTGCTTCGCCTTGTCTCATTGGCGTTGAAATTTCAATCATTTTCATATCTCTTACCAGACTACGTTTGTACCGAGTTTCGTGAATGTGGTTCGATTTCTTCTGGGTGCATATATTTTTTTGTGGCAGAGTGTATTTCATAATTATTGCCTATTATTAGTTTATTCGAATTTTAAAAGCATTTTAGCAATGATTTTGTTTTTCTTATTATATTAACATACTTGAACAATTTCTTCTACAAAAACATTTCTAAGTGGAGAGATTCTTCTCTCTGGTAGACAAGAAGTGCCACGTTCAATTCCAGGTTACACTCATTGACCTTGCCGAGCTCATACATATATCTTAACTGAGTTCATTAATCAAGTTTAATCACCAACTTCTTTAAAACTAGTGACCAATTCCAAAAAAAAGAAAACTATTCTTCCAATTGAACCAGAAGGACTTGTTTTTTAATGTATTTTCTAATTCAAGGAGGAAAAAAAAAAAAATCAAATTTTGATGTAATTTTTTGTAAATTGTTTATTCCTAATATCTTAAGAATAGATTAGACGATAATTTAGTTATTTTTATCGAATTTTTAAAGTATTTATCAGTTTGGTTTTGGTCATTTTGTACATGTTTTCATATCCATATATAATATATGTATTTTTAGAATTCAATTAAATATATATGTTAGTCAGTTTTCAGAGAAATCGTAAGATGATTTCTGTTAAAACTAATATGTAGCATAAATTAAACTAGTTTGTATAGAAGGACTCAAAGCCAGACCACCTTTATTACAATATCTCTAATTCTAATTATGATGCAGGCTTTCGAATTCCGATACTCCACTCACATTTCGTATTGAGGATTTTTAACACTATTTAGCCCGCTGATGCAAGTTTCAGAGAAAAATCAGACACATTTTTTTTTTTTTTTTTAATAACAATGCTTATATTACCTTTGTATCTCAGCTTCTAATTAAGATAATTTCATAGGTAAAATACCATTTTAAAAGTCATTTAAACTGAAAGTGAAGAGTAATATATTTCAAATCTTTGTCGCCAGAGGACATTTTGACATTTTAATAATTCACTATCTCCAATTCTGATTATGAGTGAATTACTTACAGGGAGAAAATTGGGAGACCGTAGGCCCAACCAAGTTGCGGATTTGCCACAATCACAATTTTCAAAGGTTCTTTCAAAGTCGGATAAAATCAAGCCAACCCTGCCTTCTGACTACTAAAGTGAAAATGACTTTCTTTATCGAGAGGTTACCATACAATTAAGCATAAATACATTAGCACAACACACTATACATCAGACCTATGATTATGGCAACCATTCACTTGTATCTCCCAAATATGACCGTTTATTAGTTGGCAAATTGTATCATATAGTCAGTAACCACAGCGAACAGGCTGTTTCAAATCATGAAATGTAAAGTGGCGCCTTAATTGCTACAGAGCGGAAATTTGCTACAGTTAAAATTTTCAAAGCTATTTGTAGTATGAGCTAGGAAGCTGTTGTAAGTTCTAAAATGGAGATAATGCACCTTCAAGCGGGACATTGCTAAAGTCAGAAACTTCAAAGATCATAACACGATGAGCAAACAGGCTGTTTCAGATATTGAAAAGGGAAGAGGGTGCCACAGGCGCTACTGAGCAGGAATTTACTGAGATTAAATTTTTTAATAAAGCTATTTTCACTATATATCAATAACCTGTTGTAGGACTTGAAAAGGTGCCACTGAGCAGGAGTCGGAAGGTTTTTCAAGGATCGTGAACCAGTTGGTCGCCGTAGGCGGCTAGTTCATAATAAGATAATTACAAAAAATTAAACATTAATTATACATTAAAATCAAAATTTCTAAAGTCTTATTATGATTAAGTTATAAAGAAATTTTTTTTAAATTAAATAATTGTTATTCTAAAACTCTGTTTATCCGCCCTTTACAACAAAAAACTGGATTTTAATAATTATTTAGTGTTGCTTTATTAAATTTTTCATAGTCAATAAATTCTCATAAAATATTTTTAATTATTGTCCCTCTACGTTACTTAACAGTGTTGCACAACAGTTTTCAAGACGTTTTTTTTTTTAATTTAATTTTTTTTTTTTTTTTAATTTTTTTTTTTTTTTTTTTATATATATTCCTCGAGTCTCACAAATTTCTTTATATTAATAAACAACTTTTTACTTTCTTCTATGTTCAATAGAAGAAAGTATTGGATTCGTAAAAATTTTCAACTTCGGGTTTTTGATGGATTTACATGTTTTGAAAGCTGTAGAACATGATTTGACCCTTTTTAGAAAATGTCTGTCTGTGTGTGTGACAGAATTTTGTGGTGACTGTATCTCAGGTACTACTGCACAGAATTTCATACAAATTGGTATGTAGTTACACACTGACATAAATTAGTGCCTATCAACTTTCGGTAAAAATTGGAAAAAAAAATTGTGTATGTAGGAGCCTCGCTTCCCCTCCTATGGGTGAAGTTCCCCTCGGGGGGAGTAAATTTTCATGATGGGTATCTTTCAAAAGAGCTCGCCAATACCTTTAAAACGAATGGTTGAACCATCGATCTGCGATAATTTAAAATAAAGTTATAATTTTTTTTTTTTTTTTTAACCAAAAAAAATATTTTTATGTAATATTGAGAATAAATTCCACATTTTTGGGATATTTTGTGTTATACTTCTTCTCTAATACGGAAATCGTCTGCATTATCATGGAAGATAATTTTTTTAAATAATAATTTTAAAAAATTATTTTTATTGAGTGAATTTGTATATGAAAATATAGAAGAAAGTCATGTGGTGACCACAACATACTAGTTTTTCTTGCTTTTGTATAGATAATTTTTTATTATGTTCTAATAAGATTATTATAATTTTTTTCCATGGGAGATTTTTTTTCCAACAGAGCAGTTTGAGAACCTCCAATATTTCTGAAAATTCTTTGTTCATGTTCTATTAATGTACATAATATTTGTTTTACATTTAAATATTTATTATAAGTCAGATAAAAGTGGAATTTTAAATAAGGACTTTGAAAAAAAACACTTGGTTTTTTTCATGTGGGTTTTATTGGGTCGGATAAAATCAAGCCAACCCTGCCTTCTTTCTACTAAAGTGAAAATAACTTTCTTTACCGAGAGGTTACCATACAATTAAGCATAAATACATTAGCACAACACGAACACACTATACATCAGGCCTATAATTATGGCAACCATTCACTTGTATCTTCCAAATATGACTGTTTACTAGTTGGCAAATTGTATCATATAGTCAGTAACTAAACACATCCGAAAGTAAAATTGCCATGCTAGGAAACAAATTTGACATTTAGTGATTTAGTCTATAACAACCTTGTGTAAAATATTACTCAATGCTACAAAGCTTTAAAATTACCTTCAAAAAATGACATGTGATATGTCGTTTTATTTTAAAATATAAAGAGATATCATTTACAATCATTGCAGTATTGAATTGCAGTAACAAGCACATTGAATACAGTTTCACTTAACACAAATAAATTTAATGAAATATGTTCAGGAAAAATATAATTGCTGACATCAAATGACTTATCAGCATTTCTTTGTATTTGACTTAAATATATATTAATACTTTTCATCAAAATATAGTGAAAATCAGGGTTTAAACTGCCATTAGGTTTTTTAGCAATTTGCGAAAAGGTATCATATTTTGCTAAAACATGTCGGTCAGAATTTCGCTAAAAAGCTAAAACTGGATAACTGTATAAAATATCTCTATATAATAATTCAGATTTTTTTTTTTTTTGTAATATTTGCAGGCAAAAACTACGAAAGGACTGAAATTTTTGGGAATCCTTATTTATATAGTAATTTGGATTTGTTTTTAATTTTCAATGATTGAATTTAAATGCAAAAATATTTAAAAGTATGTTAGAATTCAGAATTTGCTTCATAGAAGCATTTTTAGCACTAGTATTTCACGATTATCTACCACTACACTTTTTCTTGATTTTTAAATTGCTTTTTCATTTTACACATATGATATGAATACCTCTTTTTCTATTGATAAAATTAAACATAGTTTCCCTGATTCATATTTTTAAAGTCACAAATATGGATGCTTGGTTAAAATCATCAATGAACAAAAGGAATAGAAAACAAAACTGAGGATAACAAATCTAAGTAAAAGAAATCAATGGTATCCAAAGAATTAACTTTCGAAAAAGCTAAAATAGTGCTTGCCTATTTTCGCTAAAATGCTAAAGTAATTTTTTTGCCAGGTTAAACCCTGGTGAAAATTGTAAACATTTATAAGTATGTTTCAACTTTACAAAATCTTTTAGATTAGTACAAGCAATGGAACAGAAATGTCATGTATGCAAGGTAGACCGAAAGACGATACGATTCGTTTTACAGACACGCAAAGAACATTTATTAGCATTAAAATACACAGGCACTAACGAGCATAACAACAACTACACCGAACATGTACAATACGAAACTATGGAATTCAAAAAGGTAAACAAAGCACGCGCGCGTCACACAGTTTGGAAGGTTCTCTAATCTGGCTGTTGCCAGATACATAACAGTTCCTCCCCGTCAAAATATAGAGTCACAGGTCGAGTCTCTTTGGAGGTCTCCTGATTCGGGTTGAGCGTCGGATTGGCACATCAGTTTTCGGCTTTCCGGAAGCGTCTGGTACAGGCTTAGGTGGTATATCATCACTTGGAGTGTCAGGTACAGGTACATCTTTAGGTTCAGGGACAACTTCCGGTACAGGTGCAGGCGGTTCCGATTCAGCAACATCATCGGATACTGGTTCATCTAGAAAATTCAATTCTTTATCGTAAATTGGAATTTCAGTAGCAGCTTGGGATAATTCAATCGACTTCCCACATTTCCTTATTTGATCTACGTGTCTCTTCCAAATTTCATTTCCAACTTGTTTGCTATAACTCAAAGTTCCATCTCGGTTGATAATTGTTCCAATTTTCCATTTGTTAGGTCCGGAATAATTTCTTACGGCTACTTTCTCCCCTTCCTGAAACTCACGCAAGATAGATTCTGTGTCAAGTCTCGAACTCTGTTTCTGAACAACTTTGTCTCTCAAATTTGGTTTAAAAAGATCAAGCCTAGTGCGAATACATCTCTTCAGAAACAAGGCACTCGGAGTTTCTCCCGTGAGAGAATGTGGAGTTATTCTATACTGTAATAAAAATCTTTGTAATTTCACATTTAGATCTCCAGAATCACCTCTACTCGATTTCAACGAAGCTTTGAATAACTGCACTATTCTTTCTGCCTGTCCGTTCGTAGCAGGATGGTACGGTGCTGAAGTTATATGTTTAATATTATTCAGTTTCAAAAAATGTCGAAATTCGTAACTAGTAAAACTTGCGCCGTTATCACTAACCAAAGTTAAGGGAATTCCATAATGAGCAAAAAGAATACGAAGATGATGAATTGTAAAACTAGCTGTAATATTTTTCATCGGAATGACTTCTATCCACTTCGAATATGCATCAGAGACTACAAAAAACCTTTTCCCCATAAAAGGACCAGCGTAGTCAACGTGTATCCTTTGCCAAGGTCCATTTGGCCATTCCCACGGATGTCGATTTATCCTTGCTGGTTCGTTCCTCGTTGCGATACAAGCTGAACAGTTCTGAACAAAATTGGCTATACTGGCATCAATACCTTGCCAATAGCAGTAGCTTCTAGCTATGGCCTTCATTTTGACAATTCCAGGATGTCCAACATGAAGTTCTTCCAAAACTTGATTCTGGTACTTTTCAGGAATGCATACTCTATGACCATACATTATGCAACCATTTTGCAATGAAAATTCAGATTCTCTACCTTTCCAAGGCACAGGTAATTCAGTTCCAGATTTTAAACTTTCATACAGTTCGAACAATTTCCTATCAGTTTTAGTAGCTCTGGCTATGTCAGTTGCTGTAACAGGCATTAATTCAATTTGCGAAATATTTGTCACGTCTGCTTCAGTCAAGTACTCACAATCCTTGTCAACTGCTAGTGGTAACCGTGAAAGTGCATCGGCATTGCCATGATTCTTAGTGTTTCGATACTTGATTGTATAACTGAATGCTTGGAGAAAAAGTGCATAATGAACCATTCGTGTTGCTCATAGACATGGTAAACTACGATTAGGTGCGAAAATTGATACTAGGGGTTTATGATCGGTTACGAGATCAAAATGTCGACCAAATAAATATTGATAAAATCTCTTTACTCCCCATACGATACTCAATGCTTCCTTGTCTATCTGCGAATAATTACGTTCCGTTTTAGTCAATGACCTTGATGCAAACATTACTGGTTTTTCTGAACCATCTGGCATAATGTGACTTAAAACTGCTCCTATTCCAACTGGTGATGCATCAGTTTGTAATACAAGAGGTAACTTAGGATCGTAATGGCATAAAATTCGGTCTGAAGCAATTTCTTGTTTCAATGCCTTGAAAGCTTTTTCACATTCTGCAGTCCTCAAAAATTTAGTACCTCTCTGCAGTAAATTATTGAGAGGAGCGACACGAGTAGATAAGTTGGGAATAAATTTTCCGTAGTAATTGACTAAACCCAAAAAAACTCTTCAAATCAGATACAGTTTTTGGAACTGGTACCTTCGTAATTGCATCGATTTTTTCTTGTGTTTTGTGGAGGCCGAATTTATCAATTGTATGACCACAATAATTCACAGATTTCTTAAAAAATTCACTTTTCCGCTTATTTACTCTGAGACCATATTCTTCTAGTCTCTGTAGTACTAATTCTAACCTTTCAAAATGCTCTTGATCATTTCTCCCCGTTACGGTAATATCGTCTAAAAATACGTGTACCCCCGCGATGCCTGATAAAACTTGTTCAATGGCTCTCTGCCACACTGCCGGAGCTAAGGCTATACCATAATTCATTCTCTTGTAACGGAACAAACCCTTGTGAGTATTGATCGTCAATAGATGTCGGTCCTGCTCATCAACTAACATTTGAAGGTATGCCTCAGATAAGTCGATTTTAGTAAAGAACTCCCCTCCTGACAGTACAGCAAAAATGTCCTCGATACGGGGAAAAGGATACTGCTCAATTTTTAGTCCCGGGTTGATAGTCACCTTATAATCACCACAGATTCGTAGGTTCCCATTCTGTTTGATAACAGGAACAATTGGTGTAGCCCAATCACTATATGTCACCGGCTCAATGATGTCTTCTGCAACTAACCTATTAAGTTCAGTTTCTATTCTTTCTTTTAAAGCAAATGGTACTGGTCGAGGTTTAAAAAATACCGGTTTGTAATTAGGTTTCATTTGAAGACGGCAACAAAACTTTTCCAGTTTCCCGATACCCGGAGAAAAAATTTTCTCATACTTTTGAAGCAAGATATTTAATTTATTGGTTCGAGAATTACAATTTCCAACCCGAACTGCTTTAATTGAGCTCCAGTCTAATTGGAAATTTCTCAACCATTCACGACCAAAAACTGCGTTTACTTTTGCATGTACCAAATAAATAGTTTCTGTATTAATTTGATCTTGGTATTGAATTTGCACCACTGCTTGGCCAGCTGATGTTATCATAGAATTATCGAAATTCCTAAGCAATAATTTGGTAGGCTTAATGGCTACATCCGGACAAAGTTTCTTAAATTCATTCACATTCATACAACTAATAGCAGCTCTAGTATCTAATTCAAATAAACATTTATTCCCTTCAACAAAAATTTCTAATAAAATCTTATCCCTTGCATGTCGTGGTGATTTAACGCTATTAACTGGTACAGTTTCAGAACAAGATTCTATTTGTTTAACTGTTTCGTTACGTTTTGAGCGGCAGACTTTCGCCAAATGCCCATTCTTTAAGCAATTACTACACTGAGTGTTCTTGTGCTTACATTCCCAGGTAGCACAAAAATATCGGCCAATATAAAAATTTGATATTGGCCAGCGTAAAATGAACCCCCCTAAAAGATATCCAGGAATATTATTTTTTGACATTTATTAATGTTGGCCAATATTTACAGACATTTGTAAATATTATATTTTGACATTATTAAATAACATTTTCAGATATTGCCTGATATTATATTTTGTTATTCCTGAATAATATTTTTAAATATTTAGCAATATCCATTTTATAGATTTTTGAATATTTTTTCAAGATATTTCTCAATACCTTTTTCTAATATTTCTGAATAACATTTTTAAATATTTTGCTATATTAATTTTTGAGATTGTCAAATATTGCTTCTGGATATTTAGAAATATTTTTTTCTAATATTTCTGAATAATATTTTTAGATATTCAGCTATATCTATTTTTGAGGTCTTTGAATATTACTTCATGATATTCTAAAATATTTTTTTCAAATATTTCTGAATAATATTTTTTGATACTTTTCAATATCAATTTCTTAGATTTGTGAATATTGTTTCCCAGTATTGATATATATTTTTTGGTGATAAGCAGTCGGAAGCAAAAGTATTCGAGCACTAGCAATAACCCCTGTACAAAAAAGGTACACTTCATACTGCCTTGTTAAATAAACCATGTCGAGTTATGTGCTTAGTCAGTCTAAGAACATGACCTGACAAGAATGTATTTAACAAAACAGTATTAAGTGTACTTTTTCAATATCAGAATTATTGGCTAATGCTCGGATACTTTTGCTGGCGACTGTATATCACCAAAAAATGTATATCAATATTGGGAAATCTGAATTTTATCTGAATATATATTTAGAGAAATGATTTTTGATTTGAATGATTTTTTCTTTTTTTTCTAACATTTCAGAACATCAGAATTAATAGTTGTATGCCAGTCAGTTTCAACCATTCTTCCACATATTACTCAATGGAACTTTTGTTGCTTAGTTTGATGAGGATCTCTCATTCAAAAATGAAGCTTTTCGTATTCTGTTTAATATTCAATAATTATTAAATTGAGTAATATTCTATATCTAACAAATATTACTCTTTGAACTTAATCAATGAGCATTTTTTTAATCAATTGATTTAATTTTTTTTAGCTCATTCAGCTAAAAAAAACTTCATTTTTCAATGACAGATCATTATAAAACTAAGCAACAAAAATCCCATAGGATAACATAGGAAGGAAGAAACAGGGAATTTGATGTGCAACCTTAACGGCCCTCTTCACTTTCCCTCGTCGGAAGCCCGAGGCAATGTTATTCTATGGGAAATTTTCTTTACTTATAAGTAATTAACTAATATATATTTTTAAATTCTGTTTTTACATTCAGAAAATTCCCAATTGTTAAATTGATGCTCCTTTTTCAAAAAAGAATTTTTTTTTCATTTTTAGTATTTTATTTTGAAATTGCAAAATGAAAAATTTTACATATTAAAACTTTGTATTTTACAGCTTCGAAATCAAATAGTAAAAATGAAAAAAATACATTTTTAAAAAAGGAGCATACATTTAACAGTTCAGAATTCTTTGAATGTGAAAACAGAATTTAAAAAATAAAGAAAATTTCCCATAGAATAATATTAGCTTCGGCTTATGTGGCGACGGTGAGTGAAGTGGTCCCCTAATGAGCCACTTTTTGCTTCTAGAATATACATTAGCATTGTAATCATGAAAAAAACTGAAGTTAGATTTTGCTGTATCAATACCTTTTGATGTCTTCTTAATTCCTCATTATTTGCTATTTATACACTATAGCATAAGAGTGATTCTGAATAAAACAAAATTTTATGATCTATGCATAAAACTTTTTGAAGCTATTTCATAGATACATAAATTTTTATTTAGAAATTTTATACATCAACCTTGAAAATTCATTTCTAGTAGAGTGGAATGACAGGCTGATTTTTTATACCAATTATGTGAAATAATTACAAGATAAAAAGATCTTTTTATATACCATGTTTTTAAATTTTCTGTTGAATCATATAAACGCTACCGAAGGCAGCGGGAACCCGGAGCAATTGGATAAAAGTAAAAAAAAAAATTCATTGCTCTCGTGTTTTGAGCTATTATAAAAGTTTCAAATGTCTAGCTAGTCGGGAAGTTAGTGAAAAATCGATTGCAAGCCTTGTACTGGTAACACTGCCGAAGGCAGCAGGAACCCGAAACATTTGGTTAAAAATATTTTAAAAATGCTTTTTCACCGTATTCTGAAAGTTTCAAATGTCTAGCTAGTCGGGAAGTTAGTTAAATAAATTTTCTATTGAATCATATAAACGCTGACGAAGGCAGTAGGGACCTGAAACAGTTGACTAAAAGTATAAAAAAATATATTGTCACTGTATTCTGAGCTATCCTGAAAGTTTCAAATGTCTAGCTAGTCGCGAAGTTAGTGAAAAATCGAATACAAGCTTTGTACTGGTAACGCTGCCGAAGGCAGCAGGAACCCGCAGCAGTTGGTTAAAAATATTTAAAAAATGCTTTTTCACCGTGTTCTGAACTATTCTGAAAGTTTCAAATGTCTATCTAGTCGGGAAGTTAGTTAAATAAATTTTCTGTCGAATCATATAAGCGCTGCCGAAGGCAGCGGGACCTGCAATAGTTGACTAAAATTATTAGAAAAATGTATTGTCACCTTGTTGTGAGCAGTCCTGAAAATTTCAAATATCTAGCTAGTCTGGAAGTTAGTTAAAAATCGATTGCAAGATTTGTCCTTGACAAACACACAAACAAACAAGAATCGAAGTTAATAAAAACATGCTAAAATACCAGAGCCGGTAATTGAACCTAGCCTTCTGCTTAAATAAACTAATGTATATCACCAAAAAAGCAGAAGGCCTGGGTTCAGTTTCTGGCTCTGGTATTTTTCACTCAGATAGTATAAATAATCAGCCTTCCACTCCAATCTATAAGAAATGAATTTTCAAGGTTGATGTTTAAAATATCTAAATTAAAATTTTGTGGCCTATTGGAGTTGTGCCATGATCAATTTTTCACTTAAAATAGCTGTATGTTTGCAGACTCGGTGACCTTGCCAACGTATATTATGTGAGAAATGCTGAGCTGGTTATCAGCCAGGGTAGCTCAATGGTTAGAGCATCTGCACGTTAAGCAGAAGGCCCAGGTTCGATTAACGGGTCTGGTATTTTTCCCACAAGTTTTCCCCTTCCACTCCAATCTATGAGAAAAACACATATATACTGCATGTATGTTTAGTCTATACAAGCAGGGCCATGATTAGGGGGGGGGCGACCGGGGCGGTCGCCCAGGGCGGCTAAAAATGACAAAATTTCAGCTAAAAATTAGGTTTACTAAAATTGTTAGATTTTTTAAAAAACAGAATTGGATTGGATTTGGGAATAAGGCCAATTGACTGCTGTAGGTCCTAGACCTGAGGGGGAGTGCCCTCCGTGGGGTCTTTCTAAGGGGTCTTATCCTGTATTTATGCAAGTTTCGGAGAAAACCATGGGAAAACTCCAATCGGCTAGGCCGGCAAGTGCGACTTGGGATCTAACCCAGCACCTCATGTCCACCAGTTTTGAGCGCATAACTACTCGGCCGCTATTGGCCTATTTTTAAAACGGAGAAAAAAAAAACTTTATAACTTTTCATCTGTGGCAACCCGGCAGTTTTTGGCTTTAAATGATAGTTTTCAGAAGCAGAAGGAGGGAAATAATTTTAGTGCCTAGTATGGCGGCTAAAATCTTTTGCCTAGGAGGGCGGCTAAAATTGTAGGCACGGCCCTGAATACAAGCTATAAATTAAAATGTATAAAAGTAAATGAAAATTAAGAATTAAATAAAGAAAACCTATTAAATGAAAAAGGTTAGTTATTTATTTGAATAAAAATAAAACTTTCTATAATCTTTTGATAAAGTTATAATTTTTTTAAATTAAATAATTCATGCTTTCAATATTCTATTTACCTGTTCTTTAAAACAAAAAAGCTAGATTTAAATCAGGGCCTGAAATTTCAACTCGGATTATACTCGCAAAAAAAAAATAAATAAAATAAATAAATAAATAAAAACATGGCATAAAATGTTTTTTTTTTTTTTTTTTTAAGTATTTTGGATTTTAAAAAATGTATTTTGGGTTTTCTTCCCCCTAATTATTTGGAATGCTTTTACAAATATTTAATATCAATTTAAAATCTATGGTTAAAGCAGGGCATCAGCAAATTTTAAGGAAGTTTGGCAACACCTGGGTACAAATGACATTGGTTATGCCTGAATAAGCAGAAATGGATAACACAAACATAGAAAATATGCACACAAATAGATAACTTTACATTTTCTTTAAAATTAAAAAGCACTGAACGTTGAAATTAAAATTAATTAATATACAAAATAAATGAACAAAAGTTTGAAAGTACTAATGCATGCATTTATTTCAAAGTATGAACAAAACAGAAAAATATTACAAATACAATATGAACAATAAAAATGCAAAACTTTTTTTTTCAGAAAAAATTCCTTTTTTATTTACATAGACTTTCGTATCAACAAGTACAAATGATATAAAAGTAAATATATTATAAGCTGTCTCTAAGCACACTTTGAGGAAGGCTCAGCATCATCTTTACTACCATCAGTGCTCGAATTCGGCACTTCATCATCAATCATGTGTAAAGTCTACTGGAAACATTCACTTGACGTTGTCGAGATCTTTGTCCAATCTTTACCCACTAACAACTCCTTAAAAAAAAAAAAAAAAAAACTATTTTAGAAAAAACATTTTTTGCCTTTTTCATTTTTATTTTTTTTAACAGTTCAGCATATGTAAATAATTGTTTAGTCAATTTCTTTGTTATTATGTTTAAAAGGTTTGATTTTTCTCTCTCTTATAGTAAACTTATATACATGGTCCGACTAGCAAATTTTTGTGCCCAGGATACTTTAAGCTTTTCATACCCCCTTTGATGATCCACCCCCCCCCCCTTTTCCCCCAGGAAATAAAATTTATTATTACTATAAAATTATCTATAGCAGGCGATAAAACTGACTGACTGGAAAAAGTATTTGGGTAAAAAAATAATATGTTTCTGGCTTTAATGAAATTACTCCGCTCAGTCAAACGATATTTTATTCATATGAATAAAACACAGCCGAGTTAGAAAACATGGGAAAAAAACTGGGGAATTTAGATAAGATATTTTGAACTATATGTAAAATTTTGTGACTATTTCGTAGAATTTCGTGTCCAGGTACTGCTTATACATGCTGAAAAATTTATATATATAGTTTTTAAATGCTTTTTTGACTAAATGGGTGAACACTTTTACATATCTGAACTCATACATTTTAATACAAGAAAAAAAATCCAGAATATTACTTTTTTTTTTTTTTTTGGTGTGTATGTGTGTTGTTATTCAGTTAAGCTAAACAGACTTTCATGAAATTGGACTTAACTTTTTTTACTTTAATTTATAGTAGTAAAACTTAGAAATATTTATTTGTAAATTTTATATAACATGTATAGCAATAACTGGAACTTGGTCATAAATTTTCGAAAACATGCATTCAAAACTATATATTTAAAAAATAATTGCAAAAATATTTAGTAGATAAAATTTGGACATTAGATTTTTTTTAAATCTTTTTCAATGAATACATGCTAAAATGGTATTTTTCTATTATATATAAAGGCATTACTTTGTAAATAATATATGCAATATGCAAGATTGCATAAAAAATATAAATAGATTGACAGTATTAAACATACATATTAAAATATATATATTTATTTAATATGTTTAAAATAAGAAAATAAAGAGCAAAAAAAAAAAATAAATAAATAAATAAATAAATAAATAAATAAAAATAAAAAAAAATAACAGTGATTATGTAAAAACTACAATTACACTGACAATATTTACATATTTCAAAATCACAAATTCATTTTCCCTCGAGAAGCTACATCATTCACCATAATTTAATACCATCTTCTAGACAGAAATCTTTCAATTAAGAATCGGCTCAGTTTGATTTGATCATCAACAAATTGTTAACTGATACAATTTCTTACATCAGCTTTTATTAGGTTCAACTGAGTGAACCCACTTTTTTTATCTTCGGAAGTATTCAATGGTAGAATTAACAGAAACTGTAGAACTTTTCATATATTCACATATAGTTCAGAGACAAAGATTCAGTTTCATTTAGAAATCTCAGCCAAGCTACTTGTCAAGAGAGCATAGCTTCGAAAAGTCTTTGTGAACTTTATTTTAACAGCCAATCATCTATGACTCCAGTAACAGGATTGAGGTATACGATGAAATAGACTTGTTTACATGGAACTGTCTCATGGGATCGGGAAAGTTATTACATTGGATAAGGGAAAAAAAAAAAACAGGCGACAAATATGGCACCTAAGATTAGAATTCTAGGCATCAAAATGAAAAATCTGGTCGCAAAATACACCAAATGACCGCTTATTTCTAAACTTGCTTCCATAGTTAAGTGATGCCTGAAAAGCAAGTGCGTAACTGATTTTTTCTGGAGGAAAAGTAACAAGACTAATTTTTACATGATTGCATTTAGCACACCTTTTAAAATATGTTAAATTGCCAGCTTTTGACAATGCAGCAGGTGTTGTGTTGGGCTGCGTTCCTTGAAGCCTCATTCTGGAATAGTCGACTTTGTGAAATCTGCAACTTTTCAGACCAAGTCTTTTGCAGATTACAGAATTTTTCAGATTAAAGATCACTACTTTTTAGTTTACATACCGGGTGATTGTAATTCAATTTGGCATCAAGGCCCGATTAAGCTTTGAAGCTAGGGGAAGCTCAGTATCATTTCTGGGCCCCCCCCCTTTCATTTCGGATTTTTTTTTTTTTTTTTCCATTCATATACCTGGGTTGTTTCTACACACAACATTGAAATCGTATAACTGATTAATTAAGAACATTCAGATTTTTGAGGCTAAATAACAGATTTTTCCCCAAATAGTGAGTATTTTTAACTTGCTTTAGGCGACCTTTCTCAGAAAAAATTCAATCTGAAGGTGAACATATGAAATAGAAAATCCAAGAACCTGTTTTTAGTCATTTTGGGGCCCCCTCTTAGATTTTAGAGGGGAAGCTTGTGCTTCCTGAGCCTTTTGGGTAATCAGGCCCTGGGCATAATAACAATACTCTGTAGCTATAACCAATATGCAGACTGAGGTGAAAATTTGTATATACACATTACACAATTCAAAGGATAAGCACAAAGATTCAGAAAAAAGTTTAAAAAAAAAAATCTGCTAGGAGCACAATACATCAAAATACAAATTTTAATAAGGGGCCCCATCATTTATTTGTGTGCATCTGATGAACAGTGACGATCAACAGCTGACTGCAACTTCACGTTAGTTAAATTTTCATTAAACAGTTTCATAAAATACTTCAAGTTTTCATAAAACAATAAAATACATTGGTCACCAATGGCAACCACATTTCACAAGCACTGTACATAATAGATAATCATATTTTATAAGGGAAAAAAATTCAAGTTTATACACCATTAAAAAAATAAAAAAGCAGGGGAAATATAAAAATAAACAAATAATATGATTAAAAGACAGATTAAAACTTGAATGGCATTAAAGAAAAAAAAAAAAATCCTTTAGTACTTACATTAAAATATTTGAAATTCAAGCCATCATTCTCATAGCTTTGAAACAGGAGGCCAAGGCATGGTAAAAATATAGCAAAAGAAAATCTATATAAAGAAGCATTAAAAATAAAATTAAAAAGAAATATTTACATGTAATATTTGATTATGTAGCTAAAATTTATTTAGATTGTATTATTTATTATTTTGAATTTATATATTCATAATTTAATGTTTTATTTTAATTTATTTAAGCTAATGGAAGCGCTATTAAAAATAAATAAAATAAAGGAAACTTTTTTATAACTCACTATGCTATATGATACTTCCATATATTACTACGAAATGTATTAGGACAAGGCAGGGTTTAAGCTGGGTAAAAATTTTCTTTAGCAAAAAAGCTAAAATCAGAAAAAAAGCTTCAGCAAAATGTTAAAATGCCAGAAACAGTAGAAAACGACGAATATTAGTTTAAACATTATTCTAAACGCCTCGATATGTTTGATTTTCATTTCTAAATTAAACTTAAAAGTTTTTTATGAGGTCTTTAAAGAGTTACACACAGAAGGTAATTTTTTGTTTTTTAATTCTGAAATGGAAAACAAAAAAGTAATTAATAATTGTACTTACCACTGTAACCAGATCAATTCGAATACAGTACAAGCATATATTTTAACGCATTTATTGGCAGACATGAAAAATATTAAACTTTTTAGATCCCATTACTTTATCTTGTAAATTTTTTAAAGCAATGTGAACATCGTAAATACGACTTACATTCTTTTTATGGAGATGTAATTATCACTATAGCATGTAAAACTACATTAACCTTATAACTTATACTGTATCTGAAAATAAAAACATAACTTACAAAAAAAAAAAAAAAAAAAAAAAAAAAAGAAAGTAATATAAGTGAAATTTGTTTATTACTATTCAGGGTTGGCCAATTTTTGCCGAAGTGGAAAAAAACATGGTAAAAACCGCAGAAAAAACCGCCCCGGCAAAAATAGTTTTTGCCACAATTTTTGCCAGTGGCAAAAATTACCAGTATTTGAAACAGGGTTTTAAGGATTTTAATTACACGATTTTAATGTTTAAATCATAATTTTAACAAATCAAAACCAGAGATTTAATTACACTCTTGATCAACTGATTCTTATGTAAATCATTAAAATAATGCATTCTAAAATTTCTTTAAAATGAAATTTTTAACATCAACAATTAACATATTTTTTTTTCATTTTTTAAAATATTTAAATTACCTATCTAAAAAATATTCTTCAATAATTAATTGCTATAATATTTGTGTTTTTCAATGTATTACATATTTTTGTTTACAGTGGGGAAAAGTCAAATATTGAGTCAATTATAGACTCAGCTGTTC
Organism: Salticus scenicus; assembly: GCA_963930645.1. NCBI lineage: Eukaryota > Metazoa > Arthropoda > Arachnida > Araneae > Salticidae > Salticus > Salticus scenicus. The sequence goes on from OZ005658.1 coordinate 160,047,174, forward strand.
TAAAATTTGCCAGTCAGTCACTGACCATGCATTTTTTGGAACTGAAATGTAAATTGCAAGTAAACTCTCTCTCTCTGAATATGTCTTACTTAAGATTTTTTTACTTCAATAAAATAAAAATATAATTTTGTAGTTTTATTTTTATGGTTATGTTCAGGGACGGACAAAGTTTCAATATCTTAGGAGCCAGAAATAGCGAATTATTTCTATGACAATACTCACAGCAAAACTTAATAATATTTCATAATTGCATAATTAATGCAGGTCATTCACATATTATTTTACATTGAATAAATGAACTATTCAGTTGAATTGTGAAGTAAGGAAAATTTTAAGAAAATAACAATTTTTTTTTATTTATAAAGATAAAAACAAACTATTCTGAAAAAAAAAAAAAAAAAATCCACAGAAATAAATATTATTTTTACCTTTAATATAATCATCAAATATATTGAGAGTGTTTAAGTTTTGGCTTTAAAATACTATTTGTCTATAAATTTTTCAGGACAGAATTCCTTTAAAGAGAATCCATTTTAAAAATATCATACTTTTAAACATTCTCGTTCTAAATTCGAACATAGTTTGCTTTAGATAGTGTTTATGATGCTTGAATCTTGTTTAACACAAAGATGTTGACATAGAAAGTACCAGTATAGTAGTAAGAAGATTTATCAAATATGGAAATTTATCTTTCATGGAAAAACATCTTTCAAAAACAGAAATAATTGTTAAAATTTTCAGAAAACATTAGACTCATACTATTCATTCAATACATCAGCAATGTCGTCTTTTATACCAAGACAAGAAGGTGGGAGAAAAAACAAAAATATACATAAAAAATATTGTAAATGCATGAAATTTTTTTTTGTCAGTCTGCCGTAACTGGTCACCAATGGATATTTATAGTCACCCTCCGCAAGGGTGTTTGTGTTCAGGGTTTACCCCTGATTTCAGGGTTTTTACTCAACCCATCTGTATTTTCATATTTCCTATAAAGTTATTTTTTGCTTTCATTGGTTGTTCATTTGTTATCCAGGTGACATGTAAATGAAATGTAAAAGGATTGAGGGCTTCTGGCCTAATGAGTTTGAGTATTACGTGATATTTTGGGTGTTTTTTAATTTGAGGCTCTAATTTTCAGGGTTTTTATCTTTGAGTCACAATCACCCCTGGAATCCTGACACCCTGAATTTGTCAGACACTGGTTATATATTATTATTAATTAATTAATTATAATTACTTTTTAAATTAAAAAATCCTTAAACAATTTTTCATTGAGGTGCCAGAGTATAAAGGGTGAAAATTGAAAGGGATTGTGTTGTTCTAATTTTATTTTTCCACTTTTCCTAATTTTTTCCATTTTTGCCAATTTTTTCAATTTTTGCCACTTTTTACCTGGTTTTTTCCACTTTTTGCCGCTGTCCTGGCAAAAATGCATTTTTGCCGGCAAAAACCCAACCCTGTTACTATTTAAAGCTTTTTGGTTTACAATTTATAATTTTTCTTTCTTTCATATTAGACCACTTTACACATGCCTCATGTTTATTTACAAATTGATTTCCTGTATGCGATTCTCATGAGTAGTTCAGCATTTGATTTTCCTTATATGCATGAACCAATGGATTTTTCCTGATCAATGTTGCGATTTTTTTTTTTTTTTTTTTTTTCCATAAAAGATTCATTATAATATTTTCGCCAAAGATTTTTTTGTGTGTGTATGTGTTTTGTTTAGTAAGATGCTTTAGCAAAAAAGCGAAAACATGTTATTTCATTTTCGCATTTTGGATAAGTCTTTTAGCATTTTGCGAAAAATGCTACCATAGCGGAAATACTGGGACAAGGAGGACTACTAGTTTTAATTTGGGTAAAAACAACCCCAGTTTTTGTAGACCAGTTTCGTGTAACACCAGAATAAATTAAAAATATCAGTCCTATCGTTACGAATTCAGTACCAAATGAAAGGGACGATTTTTCTGAACCCAGGGGTGCAAACAGTTTTTCGACACAATAATTCAATTTTTTAAAATTAGCTAAAGTATGAAATATAGGTGGCGATACTTCATTTAAATTCATTTCAGTCATTTAACAAAGTACATGGCCCAGTTTTATGATACAAAAATGAGATAAAAAAATAAAGTAAAAATTGAAAATAAAAATTTTACAAACTGAATTTAATAGTCCTCCATGCTAAACTAAATTCCGTCTTTGACAGAATTTTTACTTTATATATATATATATATATGCTTAACCCTTTAACGTTCAATACTTAATTTAGTTTAAAAATTACTAAACTAATTTTAAAATTGGTTTTTAGACGCATAGCTAATATTTAAAAAATAAAAAATTAGCATTGCTCCTTTTTGAGAAATTTTTGGTTTAAAATATCTAAAAGTTAACCTTATTAAATTCAAATAATATTTAATTTAATTAATAAAACACTTTGTAAGTAAACATTATCAACTACAAAATATCGTAAAAGTTGTTTCAGGTGAAACTAATAGTCCAGCTCTTAATTAAATGAAAAAAACTAGACATGAGTGCATCATCAAACCAGCAATTCGCACTTGCACACTCAAAGAAATTTCGAATGACTTATGCATTTAGCTTCCTTTGTAACATTACTTGTTAAATTTTGGAATAGTGCTGATATTTACTGACAGAAAAGAAACAAAAGTTTCAAATCTCATTAAACTAGGGGTGGGGGGGAATGTTAAAAAACTGCTGCATAAAAATTCTTAAATTATGTCAAATGTTTGATTTCGCTGCGAAAGCAATGAACGTTAAACAGTTAATATAGTATATGTTAAATTTAGTTATGTGGTGCTTTAAAAATTTAGTTGTTTGTAATAAGATATCATTTATAAGTATGTTTTTTAAAAAAAGTAAACAGATTAAAAGTTTTTGAGAAAGACTCTAATAATGTTTTGATTAATATAAAACAAAACTTTAGGCTTTTAAAAATTCATTATGAAGTATTAATTTTCATGTGCATTTAAAAAAAAAAAAAATCCCTTTTTGGCAAGCTTAAAGGCAAAGGTAGATTCCTTTTCCGTTAATGTTACAAAAGTAAAGAAATATTACATATGCATTAACACATACTTAGCCAATGTGGCTTTGTTCCCGCACATTGCATTATTTACGTCGCTATTCTGTTTTTAAGAAATTTAAATATCGACTACTACTATTCATTCTACAATTTTAGGCTAGTTTTATTGGTCAGTAAATGTTTCAATTTTTTTAAATCCAAGCTCATAATCATTCAACAAATAGAAACCATAATGATATACAATTTAGTTACAAAACTTGCGACTTAGCAATGAAATTTGTGATTTGGGGACAAAATTTGATAGTTGACAATGAAATGTTTGACTTGGTGATGAAATAAGTTCTTTGATGACAAAATTTGGCGAGCTTGGTTATGAAAAATGGCAGCTTTGGTGTCATTATATTTTCTTCCCACTCAAAAACCTCATATCTCTTCACAGACCCCTATCTTTTTATTTTGTTTCCACAAGATAAAAAGTCAAAGGAAGCTGTAACTCTCAATTTCAATCGTAAATTTAAAATTCTTGCGTAAACTGGCATTCTAAACTATTCACCACAATCGATATTTTTACCAATACTAATGTATTGTTTTAATTTTATATTTTTAAATAATTAATTAAAGCTATATTACCATGGTTTTTATATTTTCACCTACCTTTTCTATTATCGTTTGCACGTGACGTAAGCATGAGATTATAAATTTAAGCAATTAAAGCTATAGAAAAAGTCAGCTTCATCACAATTGACGAAAAATCACTTTTTAACTTTTAAGCAACTGAAGTTATCGAAAAAGTTTAAATACAAAAATTGTTCTTTAGGGCAAGGCGGCAATTCGCCTGATTTGAAGTATTTTCCTTTTTTGAATATTAAAGAAATTATGGGCAAAAGAACATTTCCACCCCCTTTGAGCTGGACACCCCATCTACGAACTTGACTGCGATTTTTACTGTCCAGACAACATATCCCGAGCTGGTTAAATTTAAATAAAAATTACTCCAGTTATCGTGTTCACAACTTAACATGAAAAAAAGCATTATACATATATATATATATATATATATATATATATATACTCTCTCTCTCTCTCTCTCTATATATATATATATATATAAACTTTTGAACGGAGGGTGGTTTTGGGTTCTAGGGGTCATGATTGGTGAAGATTTGAAGAAATTTTTCAGAAGTCGTATCATGAGAACCAATTAATTTATAATTAATATGTAATTAAGCTTCTTAAATTCTCATAATTAACAAGAGGCAAGAGAAATATAAATTCCTTCTGGAAATGTATAAATTATTTAATATTTTCTAGTACAGATTTTTTTTTTTTTTTTTTTAGTTCAAGCTGTAAACAGCGCATACCTATTTATACAATCAATAATAATAATAGATAGCTACAAAATTATTGATAAATGACAAGTGTAATAAATATAGATTAATAAAATTATTTTTGAACTCGTTAATTTACTGTGTATGTTATGTTTTGCTTTATTCCTGTGTTTTTAACACTTAGCTTATAAGTTTATAGACTATGTCAAAATTCATAATTAATATTTCCTAAATAACACTTTGAAATTTTAGAATTTCATAAATATTAATTATAAACATACAAAATATGTCTATGCATGCTATTCTTACATAATGAAGAATTCTGCAAATTTATAACTTAATAATAAAACGATTTTATTCATACGGTTACATGTTGATTTATAAATATAAAGCAAGTTATAATTACAAATTAAAATTTAAAGAATTTTTTGTTTTGTTTTCGTTCGCTGAAATTTTTTCGATAGTAATTGTGTGGCGACCTAGTGATAATATTAGTTGAGCATACAAATATCTACCGACTATTTCAAAGTGTTGCATTAAAGAAATTTATTTGAAAATTCCTTCACTATTTTAGAATTTGAAGAACTAAACCTTTTGGTGCCTATGCTTTTATAAATTAAAACAATTATCAAAACATTTAACTTTATACATTCTGCAATAAACAACGTGACAAGTTTGCTGCTTTGATTAATAAACATACAAATTTTACCACAGGAAACAACTGACTGATTATAAAAAAAATTATTTTGACTTCTCTATACTAAGCAATAGGTTTAAACCAAACAAACAAATTAAGCACTTAATATTTAAAAGATTGATTTCTATGATTAAAACTGACTCCTTCACTACGTTTAGAAGTATTAGCATCGGTTTTATTAGGCCTATATATAGACCTAATGAAACCGATTGATTATCAAAAATAAACGAATATTATTAGAAAATACAACATAAATTACAAAATATAGATATAAATGTTATTAAATACAAACCTTTTATTTTACAAAGCTTTTAATAAGATATATTACCTCAGCGCTACAAACCATCCACAACAACAACTTGTGTTTATTAAAAATAATGAGCTGAGCTGAGATGCGTTCGCGTTGCCGTTGCCAATTGAGAAGCACGGGAAAAGATTTCTTCGTCATATTTTTGAGTGTCTGCATTTCGTCAAATTTCTCACGATCTTTTGACGAAATTATTATTGTCAAAAGTAACGAAACAGAGCTCGAGGATTGCTGAATCGTCAAAAATGAGAGTTTTTTTCTGAGAGTGTTACATAAAAATGTTGGTCAATATCCTATGAACATCGGCCAATATTTTGAATGCCGCTGAATGTCAAACTTCGAATTTACAATATCTATTAATATTCACAGATGTAATTCGTAATTATTATTGAAACATAAAGCATTAAGAAACATAAAGTTGTTTTCATTACATATAACATTTTATTTAGAAGTAAGAAGAGATATATCTCTTTATAAAACGATATAAAGTAAATGACGTGCATATGACATAATACTGACGTGACTTAGTAATATCATATACTAATAAACTATACTAATAACATATAATTTTTTTATATCTTTAGAATTCTCAAGATATAATTTTTTTATATCTTGAGAATTCTCAAGATATAAGAAAATATTGTTTTACGAATATCAAGAAATATTTCTGAAGTTCTGAAAATGATATCATTTCAACAATATCAAGAGATATCTCTAGATGTCAGCAAAGTGATATTGTTTCAACGAATGTCAACAAATATTGCTGAATATCGTACAAATGATATCATTTTTACTACATTGGCCAATGTAAATCTGACATTTAAAATGAAGATGAGAAATATTATATTTCTTAAAAAGGGACAAACTTCTAAAATTAAATACTTTAATATACTTATTTCTACATGAAAAAGTTATAAGTAATATAAAAAACTTAGTTAAATGCTTTTTTTAAATAATAATTTTGAATTACATCTGTGAATATCAGCAGATATCATAAATTCGGTGTTTGACATTCAGAGGTATTCAAAATATTGGCCAATATTAGCAGGATATTGGCCAATATTTTTGTGCTACCTGGGTTCGTGAGCTGAATGTTGAGTACTATCACATCTGTAACATTTCCGAGATTTATCAAACTTCTTTGTAGGTTCAGATTTCTTAAATTTAGAAAAATCTTTTTTGATAGTTTTATCTTGCGAACTATGTAATCTTTTTATCGATACCATTTGATTCTGAATTTCACACACATCTCTCTGAGCAGATTCCATTGCGAATGCAATGCTCTTAGCTTTTTCGTATGTTAACTTATCCTCTGCTAACAGCTTTTTCTGTATATTTTTGTTTTTGAGACCCATCACCAATTTATCACGAAGCATCGTACTTAAATTGTTCCCAAAGTTACAGTGTATCGACAGTTTTTGTAATTCGGCTCAATAATTTGCAATGGACTCACCTTCAAATTGCTTCCTCTTGTAGAAACGAAACCGTTCTGTCATCTCTAGTGGTTTAGGATTCAAATGTTCCGAAAGCAATTTTACGATATCTTGATAAGTCAATTCAGAAGGAATGTTCGGAGTGGCCAGATTCTTTAACAATTTATACGTTGTTGCTCCCATAAGGCTTAAAATAGCAGGGACTTTCATTTTATCTTCGATCCCATTAACAACGAAGTAAGATTCTAGACGTTCCACATAACTGGACCAGTCTTCCACAGACGCATCATAAGATTCAAAATTAATGTTGGAAGATCCCATAATCGTCGCCAATTCTTTTGTCATGTATGCAAGGTAGACCGAGAGACGATACGATTCGTTTTACATACACGCAAAGAACATTTATTAGCATTAAGGTACACAGGCACTAACGAGCAAAACAACAACTACACCGAACATGTACAATACGAAACTATGGAATTCAAAAAGGCAAACAAAGCACGCGCGCGTCACACAGCTTGGAAGGTTCTCTAATCTGGCTGTTGCCAGATACATAACAAGAAGAAAACTAAAACTGCTAAGATTGAGTGATAAACCCTGATTAAAATCAAATGAATTTAATAGCATAAAAATGAAAAAATATTTATGCAAGCAATTTAAACCATTTGTAATAGAGTCAGCGGGTGAAACTATTTGATATGCAAAACTCTCCTAAAACTGCTACATGAATGTAGAATGAAAGGCAATGGCAGACTTAATGATATCATATGGCTATTATTAATAGTACAAGTAGTACTTATCATAAGTGATATTTAGAGGATTCTTAATACATTACAAGGTAAATAAAATATCCGAAATGAGAAATCTCTAAAATACAACAATAATCCAACATGAAGTTCAAGGATAGCATTTTTTTCAAAAACCCTGAATACAGGGTTAGCCCCTAAAAAGTTTCATACCTGTATCATCAAAATAATTTGTGAAAATGCATAAAAAGAAACAAATATTAATTTGAAATATATTTTAACGCACAGTTCATATTTAACGCACAGTTCATATAAATGAAATCTAGATTATAAAAATATTTTCTTTTAAAACAAATGATTAAATATACAGTCGGCTGCAAAATTATTCGAGCACTAGCCAATAATTCCAATATTTAAAAAGTACACTTAAGACTGTTTTTCTAAGTAAATCCTTGTCGAATCATGTTCTTAGACTGATTAAGAACATGACTCGACAAGGATTTATTTAACAAAGCTGTATTTTTTTTGGCAAGGATTATTGCTAGTGCTCGAATAATTTTGCAGCCGACTGTAGATTCATTACTGTAAAGGTGTATATTATGAAAATATTCCTATATTTAAAATTTTATGAAGTAAATTTTTCTACGTGTGCCGAAATTCAAATGTGTTGCTGAAATTTTCATGGGATAAAATTGGTAAGAAAAAATAACTTAATATAAGTGAGGTAAAACATTCTAATACAACGAATAAAAATCGTAATTCTCATCAGATATTACGATTTTGACAAACAACATGCATTTTACCCATCACGTGACCACTTCCCCCACAAAATTTTTCTGGGTTAAGTGTGCAGAGCCCGGGCTACCCATTCACTAGCTGTGAACGCCTTGGGCCTGCATGGGTAACCCGCAAATGATCACGTGATGCCGTCTGTGAACGGTGTGGGTTAACATGGGCAAGCCCGTGCTCGCCCAGGCTGTGTATCGTGAACTCAACCTTCCTTTATTATTATTCGATGTGAAAGTCTGATCCCTGAATTTGAATAGCACGGATGTACTACAAAAGAAACACTCCTCAGAAGTTTCTTATTAAGGCTTTAATAAAACAAGAATTTAAAGAGGCTTAGTAACATCTATTTTCAAAACAAGTGGTTAACATTCTAAAATATTTTTTCATACAGGTAATCTAAATATGTATGACAGTAAAAACACAGATGAAAATTCTGTTGTAAAGCATTTTCTGAAAAGAGAAGACTGAACACGCATCTACGCAATCCTACAGAATGGAAAATCCATATATGGGTCAAATATGTTGTAAAGGATTTTCCAAAAATGGAAATGTGGAAACACATCTACGTACCCACACAAAAGCAAAGCCATACGTATGTGAAATATGTTCTAAAAGATTTTCCGATAAGGCATACCTAAATATTCACCAACACATCCATAGAGAAGAGAAGCCATACATGTGTGAAGTATATGCTCTAAAGGATTTTCTTCAAAGAGTCATCTGACCTATCACATACGCACCCATACGAACGAAAAACCATACGTGTGTGATGTATGTTCTAAAAGATTTTCTCAGAACGGACACTTGAAAGTGCATCTACGCACTCACACAAAGGAAAAGCCATACGTGTGTGAAATATGCTCTAAAGGATTTTCCCGAAGAGGTCTTCTAGATATTCACCAACGCAACCATACAAAAGAAAAGCAATACGTGTGTGAAGTATGTTCCAAAGGATTTTCCCAAAAGAGCCATCTGAGGGGGCATCTACACTGTTAAAAATTTTTCTGTAAATTTACAGAGAATCTATTGGTAATTAATTATATTAAGTCTTACGTAAATTTACAGAGAATTAAAAAAAGAGATTCTGTCAAAACACAGAGAAACTATTCTGAAAATCAATCATAGTCTCTGTAAATTTACGTATGTCGGTATACATAAGTCTCTGTAAATTTACATAAGTAAAAACATCAAAGACTCAGTAAATTTACATTATTAAAAATATCCAAGTCTCTGTAAATTTACATATGTAAAAACATCCAAGTCTCCGTAAATTCACGTTCGTAAAAATATTGAAGTCTTCGTAAAATTACAGTTGTAAAAAAAAAAAAAAATCTAAGTCTCTGTAAAATTACATATGTAAAAATATCCAAGTCTCTAAGTTAACATATGTAATATTGTGAAATCTCCGTAAATTCATCCAAGTAAAAATACCTAACATTTGAAAGCCCCCACCAGCGGATGAGAAACTCTGCTCTCAAAGTTTAAACGCGGAAGGTGCCGGGCTCGATCAGGTCACGCTTTTCGGCCTGTTTAGAATTTTCCATGGTTTTCTTCAAAACTCACGTAAAGTCGGCAGCAAAATTATTCGAGTGCTAGCAATAATTCCTATATGAAAAAGGTACACTTAATATTGCTTTGTTAAATAAATCTTTGTCGAGCCATGTTCTTAGCCAGTCTAAGAACATGATTCGACTAGGATTTATTTAACAAAACAGTATTAAATGTACTTTTTACATATAGGAATTATTGTTATCGCTCGAGTAATTTTGCTGCCAACAGCAAATACGGAATAAGACATCTTTGAAAAATCTTCATACAAGGCATTTTCTCAGAGGCTTAGTACCCTAGTGTACCCAATCGGCTTGATCTACCCCAACCCCACTGGATTAATATTAGTATATTTACAAGCGTATTCAATACACTGTAAACCGGCATGTATTTAAAAATAAATTCCAAGATTAAAAATTTACAAGTACAAAAACACCCAACTGTAAGTTTATGTTCATGATTTTATATAAGAATCTAGTGAACACTTTGTATAAGTACGGATTTTTATATGACTTAATGAAGAGAAACTTAGAGTTGGGAGTTTTTATACTTTAAATTGATAGATTTGGGATTTAATTTAAATACGTGTCAATTAAGAGTATCTTGAATAAGCCTTCTAAATATAATATTAAGTCGGCGTGGTAGTGGTAATTAAATCCGATTAGCTACACTAGGACTCTAGGTATATGCGAAATACCTTGTACGGAGATATTTCTAAAGGTGTCCTATCCAGTATTAATGTGAGTTTTGAAGAAAACCGCGGGAAATTCCGAATGAATAAACCGAAAAGCGCGACCTGGGATCGCGCCCGTCACATTATGCCTTTAAACTTTGAGAGCAGAGCTTCTCGGACACTAGTGGGGTCTTCAAATATTAGGTATTTTTATCTGGGAACGAGCCCAGCACCTCCCACCTTCAAACTTAAAGAGCAGAACTTCCCAGCTACTGATGGGAAGGGAAGACCAGCCATCCTGTATATTTTTTGTCAAAAGTATATTAATATTCAGATATATGAAATTTGTTAAATTTGTAAGTATACTCTGAATGTAGTTTAAAGATGTTCTTTAACGCACCTGTAAATGCATTTTTTTCTTACATAAAATGATCAGAATTTTTTTCCAAAATATGCCATGTTTGTTTAATATCATCTCGATAATATTTGGTCCACAAGTTAAAAAAAAATCCCCTTTTTAAGGGGAATAAAATAGTGAATAGATCTACATCTAAAATTTTCATTTGATAATTCTGGCTGATAGTTATGGTTTTTTATTTATTTATTTATTTTTTTGCTTGTTTGTTTGCTGAAACTGAAACTGAAGCCAGCTTTTTTCTCTATCACGTATATATTTTATTTTAATACAGGGTGTTTACCGACACGAGTTCTGTATATGGCAACTTTTATAGTACGTTTTCATAATTAATTATAATTAATCACGGAAATACACTAGAAACTAACAAAAATGAAATAATTGCGTCGGAAAACATGCTATATGACAAAAACTATACTTGATAGAGAAGAATTGGCTTGATTTTCGGTTACAGCACACCAGAAAACACATGTATCAGATAAACTTATTTTTACAAATTTTATTTTTGTAGACCTTTGTTATCAATAACTTCATTTAATTTTTTCATTCAAAAAATTCATCAACTTTGTACATATACTTTTTTAAAATTTATTACACATTTTGAATATTTTAATAATGCATATATATATAAACGTTTCATCGCTTGCTAAAGTAAAACTTAAAGCTCTTAAGAATGTAATGAAAACTTTAATCGTTTAAAATGTATTATGTAAATGTAAAGATGTAAACTTTCTGAATGAAAAAAAAAGAAAAAAGAAATATTTAAAAAATATGTTAATTACTAAATAGATTCGAATTCTTAAGTACCGTTATTTTCGGTGTATTATCTGCATGTAAGATAAGGCATTTTGTCACCAGTAATTTTCATTAACAGAAAAATCTCTATTCTGTAAGACTTCGAAAAGAGAACATCTCCTACAAATATAGCTTTATTTGTCAATTAAAATTCCCGGTGCAAAATTGACTTATCAGACCAGCGGATTATACACGGAAAATTACAGTATATTCATAGAATTTTATTTTGGCTAAATAAAAGAAATTACTAGTTTATCTCCATATGAAGACTCTAAAGAAACACTAAGTATACAAAATTGGTAGTTTATTAAGTGTGTATATCTGTATAACATGTTAATGGAAATATAGAAGATCCATAAAGCGTATTTTAATTTATTGACCAAAAGTAACAATTCAAAATGGAACATTTAAAAATAATTTATCCAAGATTTATTTTTTACATTGAAACTTTACATACTTCTAAACTCCTTTCTCCATTCATCTCTATGGACTAAACTTGCTCTGTAAATTCGTAAAATTGGTGAAAGTTTCTTCCTGTTTCTATTTACTACTGTAGCCATTTTAATGTAATGTAAATCAGAAAAACTCCCCCCCCCCCTCCTCATTAAGTGAAACAGAATAAAGGCAAATATTATCAATTCATATTACTGGCAGCCGCTAAATCAAAATGATGTCGATTATGCCGGCTTTCAATTTCTATAGAAGTAAAATTTTAGCAGCAGGAAACAAAGCCAGTAACTTTTTCTTTTCTTTTCGGCTTATACTTGAATATATGTGCATCATGTAAATGTTAATTAATTTTATCACAGATAAGTATTTAACAATTTTTTAATTTTTGAAAATTTTCAAATGTTTATAAAGATTGATATTTTATTTTAAATTAGATTCCAAACGTTTTAATCTGACATTTATTTTTGTAATTTTCATGTAAAATTTCTCAAGTGATGACATTTTCCAGTATAAACAAATACATTAAAATATTACTGAAATGAATAACTGGATGTTTTTATAACTGACTGTATTAAAAGCTTACAACGCGTTATTTAAACCAAGTTTGATGCAATTTTTATTGTGAACTGTGACACTAAGAATTTTCCAAATATTCCGCTTTTAATACGACAATTGTTTTTCGAAAAGTGGTTTCTTTTGAAAGTAAAAAAAAAAAATTAAAATTTCAGGAAATTTGGAGTAATATGTACTGAGAAAACAGTACATAAAGCAGCGACATCTGTGAGCAATAACAGCACATATATGTCTAGGCATTGAATCGAACAGCGATTGGATGACATGTAAGGGTAGAGCACTTCATGAAGTTTTAACATGATGCCACAATTCATCGATCGAATTTACGGGTGAGTGGTGGGGAGGCAGTCGCTTTTCAACGATTAAACAGTCATTTTCGTTGGTGCGAGATCGGGAGAACGCGCTGGCCAGAGCAACAGTCGAACACATTCTGTATCAAAGAAGGTCCGGACAATACAAACAACTTGCGCTCGTGCATTATCTTGCTTAAATTTTGCGCTACGGAGGCCTCGAATACAGAGCAGAGGGGCGGGCCTTAACTCATCAGAAATTTAATGGCCGCTGTTCAGAGTGCCAGGAATACGAACAGGAAGTAATCGAGACGTGTATCCAATGGGAACCCATAACATCATTGCAAATGATAGACAGTATGATGATGTCGAATCCCAGCTGGCAATGTGCATTATTCATAATGCCGTTAAATACGGATAAGGCAATCTTGATGTTGTAAACAGGATTGTGATTTATCTGAAAATTGACTTCACGCCATTCCTGCGTCCAGGTTCATAGTTGATCACACATTAATGGCGCCCATATCAGTGATGCAGTTTTGAGGGTAATCAGAATTTTGGTAGCCGCATACTGAGTCACCACCTGGATTGATAGTATGTGGTACCATTGGATACACGCCCCGGTCACCTCTTGTTTTCATTCCCGCCACTCTGAATACCAGCCATTACATTTCTGACGAGTTAAGGCCTATCGCTCTTCCCTATGTTCATGCCTCCGAAGCGCAACATTTAAGCAGGACAATGCACGACCGCAAGATGTCCATATTCTCTGGACCTTCATTCATGCCGAATGTGTTCGACTGTTGCTCTGGTCAGCGCGTTCTCCTGATCTCGCACCAATGAAACTGACTGTTTAATCGTTGAAAAGCGATTGGCCCCCACCACTCACTAGTAACTTCGATCAATGAATTGTGGCATCGTGTTAAAAATTCATGAAGTGCTCTACCCGTACATGTCATCCAATCGCTGTTCGATTCAATGCCTAGGCAGATATGTGCTGTTATTGCTCACAGAGGTCGCTGCTTTATGTACTGTTTTCTCAGTACATATTACTCCAAATTTCCTGAAATTTTAATCAATTGTTCTTCCTACTATAATGTATGTGTCCAACAAATTTCATTCCGTTATTATTATTCCTTCTTGGTGTAGCAATTTTAATGGCCAGTAGTGTATATATAATATTTTTCTCCATTATTGCAGTTTTTGGTTTAAAAATTTCTTTTATATAAATAGCAAGTGGAGAAAAAATGCGAGTACGTATTAAACTGCAAATAATGAAGTCTAGTGTTTTTCCTATTAAATATTAAGTGTAGGATTCAATGCAGATGAAAATAGAGTACTATTTCGGTCTTTTTCACTAATTAAATTTAATAAATTCAGATCTCTAAAAATATTTTTACGATTTGAGTTGTAATTTGCAAACAAAATATTTTCTCTAGTAAAACTTTTTGTTGAAGAAATCATTAAATAAAGATTAATTGCTTAGTTTAGAATTTAAATAGTTTCGATCTGTCATTACAAAAATTATTTTTTTACAAAAACAATATTTAAAACCCTTTTCTTCTACAAAATGAAAAAAAAAAAAAAAATCTGTATTGGTACCCCAGGAAGAAGTATTCCGATAATCCGGATACATTACCTGAGAATAAGTGCGAAAAGCTCATTGGGATGAAAGAAAACTCTGCTGGAAAGAAAAATTATAATTAAAAATGACTAAAAATAAAACACTATTATAAATTAAAGTTATTTATTTATTTATTTTTTTGCAAATATAACGATAAACATAATTATTTTTTCAAACATGATTATTGAAATAAAAATTGCGATAAAAGTCTGTAATGATGAGGAACTTATAATCCATTTTCTTTTTTCGTTAGATAACCTGTTTCTTTTATCAGGAGCAATTTCCATTATAACTATTAAAAAAGAAAAAAAAAATGAAAAATTACTTTTGCAGAAAATTTTTTTAATATCAAATTAAAAACAATATCTTATGACATTTTAAACAAATAATGAATAGTGTTATAAATTGTAAATAATTGTATTTATTTTTGTATAAATTCTTTCAAAGAGGCTTAGTAAGTTGATAAAGTGCTAATTTTGTGCATTTCTAGTCGTTTTAGCTTTGAAATAGCCTTATTTTCCCTTAAAAACGCACTAAAAAGCCCCAATAAGGCAGGTAATGGATTTGGCGACTTTTTCCCACCTTGGCGATTTTTTTGGCGAGAAAATCCTTATTAGGGATATACCAAATATGGAAGCTCTAATCCCATTGGCTGGTGAGATATGGAGATTTCTGGAACGTTCCACACTTTTCTACAGGGGTATATAAGAGCGCTTTCCCGCCAAGGCTAGTCAGTTCAGTTCTCAGCCAGCTTCGCTAATGCTTGCATTGTTTTGAGCCTCTTTGAAAGAGACTTGCTTTAAGTGTTATTGCTATACAGTTTGTACTGTGAATTTGCTATTGACAGCTGTTGTTTAAGCAGTGTTTACTGATTGAATTGAAGCTGATACTTGGTTTATAGACCTGTATTTTTCGGGAACTTTCTGTGAATAAATTACTGAATTTTTGTAAGTTTCGCCTTTCATTCTCGGACAACTCACGAACCCCCAAGTACGCAAACGATCGTTATTCTTTAAAGGGAAATGACTATACTAAAGCGAATTTCAAAGAGTATGCTTCTTCTAAATAGCATGCTAAAATATAAATATAATTCGGTAAGGTGAATTGGGGGAAGTTGCCATATATAAGGATGTTTTGCTTAACACTTTCGCGACAGCATATTTTTGTTTTTTTGACAGTAAGGCCCGTCTCAGGGCGTTATTCGCCCAAGTTACAGTACTTCAAAATAAAAGTTAACTGTATTTACATTTATATTACAAATGAATATACATTATAATTATAACCCTTTCAATCCAAATACTTGTATCTAATCCATAGTATATGGATTGTAGAAATATGAATATTGGGTATATTCTTAAGAAATAAAAAGCATACAAATTTTCAAAGAAACGCCCACTGGCGGAGTTACAGATTTTCAAATGACGTGAATGCACGTGAGCGGTCACGAAAGTGTTAATACAGCCAAAAATTCAAATGATATGATAATGAAAAAATCCACCATGTTCTTCAATGTTTAATTAATTCCTTTTCCAGTCTGCACATAATTGACAAATTTAATGTTAAAGTTGTGTAATTGTGGCATCTTACCCCATATATAAGGGAAAGATGCCACCAATTATCAGGCAAGATGCAACTCCACAATAAATAAGACAAAAATTGGACAAACCTGTGAATTAAGATTAACTATAAAGAAATAAATTTTTAAACAGATTTATTTTATTTCTTTATTTCAAATTTACTTTGGTAAAACTAATAAGGGCACAAGTTTGAATGTTAGACTGCACAACATTGAATTTAGTGCAAATAATTACCATTGCAATCTTCCTGTTACCATTTCTTGCATTCAATGCGTAAGGCTAGTGGAAGCAATAGCTTTTCTGTTCTGGTGAAGGCAAATGCAATGCTGGTGACAGTCGACTGCCTCTTGCTCTGATGGTGAAGGCAACTGCTTGTGACAGTCGATTACCTTTTGGTCTGCTAGTGGAAACAACTATTGGTATAGGTCAATTGTCACATGCGACGTTTGTGAAAGCAACAACTGCATCATTGCTGGAACCAACAGAGATATATACTTGCCAACATCCTAATTAATATCTCGTAGTATTGTTAATCTCGCCTTTCTTTTCTTTTTTTTTTTTTTTCACACCAGTATATTTTTGTAGTATTTTCTTTCTTATTTAATCGCAATTACATTTGCAGACTATTACTCTAAAAATTTACTGGTGAGAAAAAAGGGCGGGACTAGCGACACTACGGAATAATAATCAGCATGTTGACAAATATGGAAATAGCACACGCATGATCTGGGATTGCTTGTGAGCAGTGCTGCCAGATTGAGGGAAATTTTTATTTAACACCCACCACTAAATTTTAATTGAAATGGTTTCCTAATTGTTTCGAAGTATCTTTTACTGAAATCGTCTATGTAATTACACAACCGATACAAGTAAAATTTAAGGGTGGATGTTGAATAAAAATTTCCCTCAAATCTGGCAGCACTGCTTGTGGGTTATAAGGATAAATCCCAGAAGCTCCATTGCCTGCCTTGCTCCGAGCTGTATTCGAGAGAGATCCTCACTGAAGACTTGAAAGTTTGTTAAAGTATTACAAAAATTATAATATTATAATTATTAATTACATATATATATATATATTACACTATAATATACAGTATATATATATATATTTTTTTTTTAAATGTTTCATAACTATGTTGCATCTTCCACCAAGTACGCGGTGAAAATTCCCCGCGTTTTTACTTACTTATTGCTGCAAGGTTAAGACAGCTTCTGCTTACCTTGTGTAATAGAATAAAAAACTCACTTATATTGTTAATATCTTACTTAAAATAAAACATCTATTTATGATCTTTAAATATGAGCATCCGAATATTTGTAAAGAGCTTTACTCACAAGGTAAATGCTCACGAGAATTAAAATAACGGCGATTAAAGGCAGTAGATTTATACAAATTCTCATTTCACGCGCTCACTGGGACAAGGCTTCTCACAGATGCTGGCCAGTATTACCATCTGTTGACACATAAAAGTAGTAGGAACAAACTTGCGTCTTCCCCGAATTACCTTAATCATAGTATTTTAAATAATTAATATAGGGAAGAAAATACTTTTTTGAAATCACAAGATATTTAAGTACCTTTTTATGAACTCCAACGTCACAGAAATATATTTACTGTATTTTATAAATAATAAAAATAGGAACAATTGCACTTACGGCAGACACATCTTGTGTATCCAGCATCTTTAATACTGTCAGAACAGGTATGAGAAATTCAAGCGCCATAAATATAGATTAACCTAAAAAAAGAAAGAAAAGAAATAGAATTTAAAGCTGGGATATGTGTCTAAAAAACGATATTATTTGTAAGCGGGGTGTACAATGTATAGATTTATAATATATAAAGAGATAGAAAGATAACTTATTTTTGTTTACTTGGTAATAGAGATAAAATTCTGCACAAAACAGAATTTAATTTAGTGTGACAAATTTTTTTAGCTTATTTTTCCATATAAAGGCATGTGATAACTTTGTTGCTTTCCTTAGCAACAGTTGGTGTATTTCTTAAAATTTCCTTGGTACAATTTAGAATATGACCCCCTTAGCAACATAAATTTTTATTAACATTTTGACGATAAATTAAAATGACAATCCCAGTTGCGTAAGTAATGACCTTGGCGAGGTTGGTTGGTTGTCTTTTAATGGCGTAAATGACCTTGGCGAGAATCTTCCAAGCTACTTCGGTGACAAATTTCAAATTTCACGAAGGAAGTCCTACACTAAAACTGTTCCGTTTCTTCGATAAGATATTTTTTTCTCAATTTTAATCCAAGTATTTGTTTTTTAACCTTCATGTGCGAGAGAAAAAAAGGAAAAATATTTTTTAACTGGGAAACATATAATAAATACTACCAAATATACAGAAAGCGTAATAATAATTGTCTTATCCCTCAATGTAAGTAAAAGAAAATTTTAAAAGTTGATTTTTTTTTTTTTTTTTTTTTCGACATAAAAGTAAATATATTTTCTTATTCACGTGTAAATTAAATTTACTTTTATGGGGAAAAATAAGCTGGTATCCCCCCCAATCAACTACTTTTCTTTGTTTAAATATAATAAAAGATAAAATGCGGTTTTTATATAAAAAATTTTTTAACCAGTTATCCGACTGAACTAAAAAATATGGCGTTCAATAGATTTTTTCCCGATTAATAAGTGTAGCGATTTTTGTAGAAATCGGTTAAACAGTGTTAAGACCTGACATTTTGAAAGTGAAACACCGCAAATGACTGAAAACGTTGACTGAAAACAATTTGAAGGCTTGAATAGTTTTACACTCACTTTTCTACAATGGCTAATAAGATAGATAAAACTTAAAAGTCCACTAATAAAAATCTGGCAATTTTAACTAACCATTATCAACAGTTTCACTACGGATTTATTCAACACATTTTTAGTTCAATGCTATTTAACTTACTAAGTTTTCATTCAGTTCCATTTTAAATGTACCTTATGTAACAGTTTCATTTTATAAACATAATGCATATAATATCCATGAAAATTTTAAATATCATAACTTGAAGTACATATAAAAAAAAAAATTCTTTTTTCTCCCCCCCCCCTCCCTCTTTAAGTTGTGGTGAAGCTAAAAGTAATGTGGCTAACCCCGAGCAACTTTTGAACTTATTAGTCGGAAGAATATTATGACATGATACGCAACATTTCCGTAAATTATCTCACACTTTCAATTTCAGACATCTTGTGAAATATCTGAAAAAGCGTAAAGAACATGTTACACCTCTTATTTCAGTGTAAGTTTTGCCTCGAAAGCGGAAGGTGAACTAGTAAAAAATTTGAGAAAAATGAAAATTGCTTCAGATCTCCCTGTAAAATGTAATGCTTGAAATACGTTCTGGCTGTAGCATGTGAATATGAGGCTTATTTTTAATAACTATATATATATATATTTTGTTTTCCTTAATGAGGTTACATCGTATCACAATTTATTTACTTATTATTTATTTATTTATTTATTTTAAGAAAGAGACAAGTTACTTTATAAATTACACTCCTGTTCAAAAGTTTAGCAAGATTTGCAAACGATCACTTTTTTTCAGATTAAAAACTTATCTGTCAATGAAATGTTTTCAAACATTGTTTATTTAAAGAACTGGGTCTTCCTCATGTTTTCAGAGAAGATTGGTTTAAGACAGCAATTAGAGGACCGGTAACAAATTGAGCAAAATTTATAATGTTTGTGATCACCCTGTATCGTTAATAAACGAAATGAACTGTAACTTTAGGTTATTTTAATACAGACCCAGTTCAATTTGTGGATGAATTTGCTGACGATATCATGATAAATAAGAGAGATATAAGCATTTATTAAAAAAAAATCAACAAGTTTTTTATTTATAATATTACCTCTAAACTGTATAATCCTCTGAACAAAACTTTCTGTTTTATAAATCCCCCCCCCCCCACCTCAAAAAAAAAAAAAAAAAAAAAAAACCTTACAATTTATTTTTATGTATGCAAATATTTTAATATTTTATGACACTGTGGTGATAGGGGAATATCCATTTGACTTATTTTAACAAACTGTAGTTTTAAAATACAGTCAATCCACAGTCGGCTATTTCTTCCTCACTACTTAAAAATATGGATGTAGTATTGTCATGCTTGTGAATGCGATAAGATAATTCGATAATCACATGAATTTGTACTTGGGATTTATTGTTAAAAAAGAAATACTGTATGTTTTTCAGATATAGTTTTGAAAACTGAAATTTGAATCTGTTAAAAAAATGAAGCCAATATAAAATTTCATTTTGGTTTGATTTAAACATTTCTTTATACAACTTCATACATACGTTATACTTTCAATGTTTAAATATCAATTTATACATAGGAAAATAACCAGTTTGAAAATGTAATTTAACTCCCCCACCACTTCTTTGCCGTCTGTTATCACCGCTTAGAAGGAAATATATTTATTAGTTTTCCTGCATTGTTGGTTTCCGGTTTGCATATAAAGTATATAAATGTTGTACATACGAGTAGAATTTATTTAAAAAAAGAAAAAGAAAATCAAAAAATAAGACTGAAAATATTATGTGAGTTACTATACAAATCATTCCCTTCAGCCCTTAAGCCCCCTCCCCCCCCCTTCCTAAAAACAAGTTTAGAGTCAAAGATTTATGTAATTTGTAATAATATTTCTTACTTTTATGGGTGTGCTTAATATTTCATTTTATTCTCAGACAAGTAACAAATTGCGTTACTCATTTAACTTTTAATCATACACACACACACATATATATATAGCATTATATTCAAATGTTTCTGCTTAATGTCACATTCCAATCTGTTTTCAATTTTTTTTTCTTTTTCTTTTTGGTGGCGGTAGGAGGGAGTTTATTTTATTTATTTATTTTATTTTATTTTAATTTTTTACTTGGAAGAAAATACGTTAGTGACATGTTTAACTCATTTTTAGCTACAGTCCAGTACACAGGACTCAAAAAGCATAAAATGTATTGACTGTTTTAGAAGCTTTCACGTTGTTATTTTGAATTAAAATCAAGCTGGCAGCGAGCCAACATCTCTCTGAATGTACCATAAAGGAAAAAAAAAAGAAGAAACTTTACTGGATGATTACTAGAGACTAATAAAGAATATATTACGTTGAGTTGCTTGAAAAAATAAATAATAATGAATGTTCGGCCAAAAATGGGTTAAAAAAGATTTTCCTTAAAAAATTACAGACAACCAATAACGCAACTAGATACAAGGCGGTTCCTTCTGGGTAAATAACTTTCAGGATTTAAATATATATATAAGAAGAAGAACCGTTAACATAAACAATAATTATTTTTGTAAATTATTAAAATAAGATAATAATTATACAAAACTGAACTTACCTAATTATGATTTTCACAAGAATTTCTGAAATAAAATGGATTAATTTCCTCATCACAGTCAGCCATAATACTCCCTTCATAAGCAGGTGAGAAAGGATAAACAATCCGCTGAAACAATCTAATTTTCCCTAACGTACGGGGAAAGAAAATTTTTTTCCCTTTTTAAGTAATAGTACAATGCAGTGAAATAATTTATTCAGTATATTTTTGCTTTCAAAACTTTTAATTAAATATTATAAAAATATCTTATGTAATTATTTTAGTACAAAATTATTGTGAATGTTATGTATATGTTTATTTATTCATTCAGTGTATCTAATTAAAATCCCTACCGGGAAAAATCTTTCTAGAAAAGGGAAATATCTGTAAACTAAGAATTGAGTTCTTGATTTAAAGCTTTTTACAGAGAACTTAGGTAAATTTACGGAGAGTCTCAATATTTTTTCTGTCCTTTTACAGAAAGTTTTGACAGTGAATTGAGTTTCTTGATTCACTGCTTTTAACAGTGAACTCATGTAAATTTACGGAGTTTCTCAATACTTTTTCTGTATTTTTACAGAAATTTTTAACAGTGTACGTACCCATACAAAAGAAAAACCATACGTGTGTGAATTATGTTCTAAAAGATTTTGTGAAAAGGGAAATCTAAATAAACATCTACGTACCCATACAAAAGAAAAGCCATACGTGTGTGCAGTATGCTCTAAGGGATTTTCGCGAATGATAGATCTAAATGTTCACCAACGGATCCATACAAAAGAAAAGCCATATTTATGTGATGTATGTTCTAAAGGATTTTCGCAAAAGGGACATCTAAAAACACATCTACGCATCCATGCAAAATAAAAGCCATACATATGTGAAATGTGTTTTAAAAGATTTTCTGTAAGGAGCAATCTGAACAATAATCTACAACAGAAAAGTCGAGTATGTCGTAAATGATTTTTCCGAAAGCAAGAATACTACAGAAAAGCCATAGTGTGTGAAATATGTTCTAAAAGACTTTATGCGTAAGGAAGTCTGGAGAAGTATATTTGCATTCATACAGGAAGAAGCCATAAGTGTTTGAAGCGTGTTCTGAACAGCGATGAGATGTTTTAGTTTTTTTCTGTTTCTAATGTGTATTTGTTACGTAAGCTAATCTAATGAAACTTGATTGATTATAAAACATGACCAGTTGTTCTTATTTTATAAATTTAAATATTTATTATTATAATTCATTTTGACATAAAAATTTTAGTATTTCATTACAGCATTTGCTTGGAGTTGTAACTAGTTTGTCTTCTTTCTAATCTCATTCGTGGCTTAAACATTTCCTGAAAAGATCTCTGTAAATAAGGTGCCTACGCGTCCATACAGAAGAAAATCATGGGATTTTTATATCGATAATTAAACAACGCGAAAGAAAAAAAAAATGTTATTTGCAATCTACAGTTTTAGTACTTTTCACAAATAAAGGATGTATTACACTGCTGGGCATGAAAATTGCCGCCCAACATCATTTTTGCAAATTCTTATGTAAAACTAGCCGCCTTCGGCGTCCAGCTGTTTCGCGATCCTTAAAAAATCCGACTTTACGAAACTGCCGCTCGGTGGCGTCTGCGGCGCCTTTTTCCCGTTTCAGGTCTTACAACAGCTCTTATACAGTGAAAATAGCTTTATTGAAAAATTTAATCGCAGTAAATTCCCGCTCGGTAGCGCCTGCGGTGCCCTCTTCCAGTTTCAATATCTGAAACAGCCTGTTCGCTCACCGTGTTACGATCTTTCAAAATTCTGAATTTAGCAAAGTCCATCTCGGTGGCGACTGCGGCGCCTTATCCCGTTTTAGAACTTACAACAGCTTCCACGCTAATACCGCAAATAGGTTTGAAAATTTTAAATGTAACAAATTTTCGCTCTGTGGCGAATACGGCGCCGCTTTACGTTTCATGAATTGAAATAACCTGAAGCTCACAAAAATCCTTAATACGAAACGTGAACGGAGTATCGGAATTCGAAAGCCTGCATCATAATTAGAATAGGAGATCTTGTAATAAAGGTGTTTTGGCTTTTCTGTGGTTTTCTCTGAAACTCCCGTACGGAATTTAATGGCTTATATCAGTTTAAAAGTCCGTAATATTTCAAATGATGTGTTATAAGTAGAATTCTAGGTATTAAAATATCAATGCGCCCTCTGGCGAGAGAGATTTGCAACTTATACTCTTCAAATCTAATTCAAATAACTTTTTTAATGATATATTACTTATGAAATTATGTTCATTAGAAGCTGAGATACAAACGTAATATAGACATTTTTATAAAATGATTTGTGTCCGACTTACCCATGGTTTTCTCCGAAACATAATTCCGTGCTATATAACGTTAAAAATCCTTAGTACGATATGTGAGCAGAAATTTGAATTCGAAACTCTGCAAAATATTTAAGAATAAAGGTGTTCTGGGTATTCCGTTGTTTTCTCCGAAACTCCCGTTCCTTACTCTTTCAAAATTATTCACAATCGAATTATAGGGTATTAAAACCAAATACTACGAAATTTCAACGGCATATCTCAATTTAAAATACTGCAAAATATAAAAGAAAACTTAATCTTTTTCCAATAAATATGTCATTTTTTTATTTATTCATATATTTTCATGAAAATTGAACAGCAGCTTTATAATATGCTGTCTAAGCCAAATATTCATTTAAATGTAAGGTAAATGAAAATTAGAAATAGTTTGAAAATTACAGTACCCCCTCCCACTATAAAACACTTGATATCTTAATTGATTACAACCATTTTTTTTTTTTCATCACAGACTATCGTCTGCCTGTTGCCAACTAAATTTCAAACTTTTGTTAATTTTAAAAAATCTAATTGATGTATCAATAAGCCGCTTGCACTCTTAGATTCGGAAAAAAATTTCCCTTTCATTTGGTACCAAATTCGTAACGATCGGACTAATATTTCTAACTTATTTTCAACTTTTTCTGCTTTTAACTCCGTTAAAATATCTATTTTTATGTAATCATGGTGAATTCTCAGTCATTGACATCACTTTTGATTAGAACTAGGTCTACATTTTAATTAATATCTCCGCAACTAATTAAAATTTTTAAATTCTGTTTTCACTATCCCCTCGGGAAGGCTTCTAGGCACCCGTATGTGAAATTTTATACTTCTGCGTTCAGTAGGGGCTGAACGTACAGATGCTCAGACAGACAGACATCTTCTTTTATTATTATAGATGACCTCCTGATTCCAAATATAATGCACATTTTTCTCTATCACCCACAGAATTTTAGAGACAGCTCCCTATTTTTATCACTTTTAGGTGATTTTATGGCTATGAATTTGATTTTTAGGGGAGGGGGGGGGATTAATTTAACTGTTAAATATCTTCTGAAGTTCTACAGAGTTGGAGAATTCTAAAATATGAATATTTGCAGCAAGGAGAAAACTTAGGGGGATTTGCCACTGAATTGTCTACTACATTTCTTATATTTTCTAATCTATTATTAATGTTATTTATTAACATTATAATTTTGTGTTCTTAAATGTTAAATTAATTCTTTTTCATTCTGCAAATCATATTAATGGTCATAAAATTACAATATAAAGATAAAAATTGAGGAATGGAGTAGTGTCCTTAGAAAACGACGGTGACATTGCAAAATGGGAGTCTATTCGGTTTCTGAGGGTCATTTTACATGAGTATCAGCAAGAATGGTATCAGAGCTCGATTTTTTTTTTTTTTTTTTTTTTTTTTTTTCTAGCGAAGTGTTATGTAATAAGTATTGACCATAGCACTATGCGGTTTTCACTGAAATAGATGGAGTTTTTTTTTATGTAACAAAAGATTTACTTGTAAATTAGTTTAAATTTTCTTCATCAGGTAGCGCTTAAATTGTAAAATTACTTTTTTACAGTGGTACATTGCATTTAACAACGTAACTAGGATTGTTAATGCTCAGTGTAAGGGCCATCATTCAATAGATTAACCAACTAACGTTGTGCATCAAAAATTCTAAAAAATTATCAGTATTCGAAACATGGCGTGAGTTGATCAGGTGTATCTGTTTAAAATGTGAGAGAACACTACAAATGTAGCGTGATATATTAGTGAAACCTGCATCAAATATTACTTTCTCCTAACCATAAGGTAGAGAAAGTATTGCTTTTGCGTCAAATTTTTAAAAGTGGGTTTTTGTTATATTCACACGTTTTAAGGTGCCCTAAATCCAAAAATTATGTTTTTAGCAGTTGGTCTGTGTGTGTGTCTGTCTGTTATCAGCATATCTCAAGGACATATAGCAGCAGAAAGTCAAAACTTGGTATTCGCAATGTGTATTATATAGAGATGCTACACTAAGCTTTTCGTTGGGATGAAGCAAGTGGTTCGTGTACGGGGACATCCAAGAAAATTCAAATACATTACGTCTATGTTGGAAATTGCAGGTAAGTAGAGTTTAACATCTATAACTGCACTAAACCAAATGAAACGAATATATTTATTTTATATATATGCGTAAAAACATGTCTCATGTAGAATAGGGTGAGTAAATCATTCACTGTTCGTTTACAGGGCTACACAAAAGAACTGGATTATAGTGTGGCATTAGTTGAAAATTGATGGAAGAGTATTTCAGTTTGTGCCCTGTGTTATTACTGTAGAATTATATTTAGGTGCATCATGTGGTCTGTACATAATCTTCAAATGATATACCGGGCTGCAAATATTTAAACCATAACATTCTTTTATATTGTTAGTGGAAGACGTTTACTATCATATTTTACCATGTCCAGTAAAGCTGCTCAGGAATTGATATGAATTCCTCATAATAGTAAGTTAAATAATGTATGTTTTTAAGCTAAACATTCATAGATTGCTTTTTGTATATTTACACGTTTTGAGGCTTCCTGATTACCGAAGTCAAGTTTTTAAACGTCTGATCTTTGTCTGTGTCTCTTAGATTAACTTAAAAATGAATAATTTTAGGAGATCCAAATGTTGTATTTTGAAGTTAATATAAGTTTGTTGCTAGAAAAGTTTGATGACGATTGATATGTTCCAAGGAATGTTGCATGTGAAAATTGTGAGGGTAATTTTAATTGAACTTTTAATTTTTATAACAGATTTAAATTCTATATAAATGTAGACTGAGCAATAAAACGGGGGGGTTGAGGGGGGGGGCGACAGCCCCCCTCATGCAGAATAATTATAAAACTCTTCTGAAGCCTAATTTGAACTGTTTTAACATAGGTTTACCTAGCCGTACTCATTATCTTACCTCTTAATCTCAAACCTGTATTTATAGTATTAAATTTCGGGATAAGAGAAAGTCGTGTGAGTGATATACCAGATTATTTTTTCATATATATATTTATATATATATATATATATACAAAATTCCATGATATTTTATACATTTCAGTGAAAACCGCGCAGAGCTACAGTTAATACTTCTTTAATATATATTTATATATATATATTTCTGTGACTTTTGGATCACCCGGAAATTTCCCCAAAAATTCGCGAGAAGGGTACAGCAAAATCGCAATTAATGATATTTTTTAAATTTTTGTAGATATGAGAAACTTCTAGAAAATCGAGTTCATGTAAGTATGTAGGTTGACGGTTTATTTTAGCTGAAAGTTGAAATTACTGTTGTTCTGCACACAATGCTTAGCTGTGGCCGATTTTTTAGTTTCTTCTTTCTGAATATAACCCATGTCTTCTTTAAGGCAATACTTGAGTTTTCGTTTTGTTTGACCAATATACAGTCGGCTGCAAAATTATTCGAGCACTAGCCAATAATTCCTATATTTAAAAAGTACACTTAAGACTGTTTTGCTAAGTAAATCCTTGTCGAATCATGTTCTTAGACTAATTAAGAACATGACTCGACAAGGATTTATTTAAAAAAGCTGTATTAAGTGTACTTTTTTTTTGGCAAGGATTATTGCTAGTGCTCGAATAATTTTGCAGCCGACTGTATGTTTGTCCACATTGACAAGAAATGCTGTATACCCCTCGAGTTATGTGTATCAATATAGTGTTTTAATCTAGAAAGGGCTAATTTATTTATGGGGGAGAAAATTATTTTAAAGTTATACTGTTTCTTTTTAAGAACTTTAGCTATGGCAAAACTAAATTTAGGGAAAAAATGTAAAACAATAGTTATGTTGAAAGAGGACTTGGACCATTGGACATAGAAGTACGAGAAATACTGGGATTTTGTATTTTAAAAAGAGCTTTATCAATAATGGAAGGCAGTGTTGCCAGATTTTGGACTTTTTTCATTCGATATCCATCACTAAATTTTCATTGTAAGGGTTGCCTAATCATTTCGACATTTAGTCGTCTATTATGAGCGTGTTCAGTAGAGCGCCCGAGATGGATCAATGCGACAGGGCGATGACGTGACTGATCCTCGATCGGGCCAGGAATCTACTGAACGATTTGGAACAATTCTGACGTGATTGGAGCAGCACCATCTATCTAATTTGACTTGTATTAGCAAGATATTTATTGTATTTCTGATGTTTATTTTGACTGGACTTTTAATACGTAATTCCATAAAATGCTAAACTATATTACTTAAAAAAAAAAAGAAAAAAGAAAGAAAGAAAGATCTTTTATGTAATAACAATTTTCCTTCTTTCTTATTAATGTGGACTTTTGTATTCTGCTAACATAAAATAAGAAGCTATTAATTGATTGTACTGATAAATTACTGATATACATTTCTTTAATTGTGAAAATGTTAAGAATGTTACGTTACATTTATTTTTAAAGGAGCATAGTGGATTTATCTTAAATGAGCACTTCTTGATATAAGAAAACACTTTTCTTTCTCTTCGATTTTTATTATGAACAGAAATGTACAACATAAACGTTTTTGAAAAAATAAATAAATTATACAAAATATGAAGTATGCTGTTTAGTTGATATAACGGATTTATATAAGAAATAATCTTACTTTCTTCTTCGATTTATGAATCAATATAAAGAGCTTCTACTCTTATTGCCGACTGAATATTAAAATAAACTAGCAATGTAAACACTGCTTAATATTATAGCTACTTTTTTCCCGGTCTGTTTTGTTTATAAAATTTAATAATTGACATCTTAAACTTATTTTTACCAAAATTAAAAATATGTGGAAGGATTTTAATTTATTTACTTATAGTTAACTTATTGTTTTAAAAGTAAAAAATACAATCGTTTATTCTTTAACCACATTTCTTGCGACCATGGACGCCTCTGCGCAGGTGCGGATTGAACGAGTCCTATGTTAAAATAGGGGTGACTGAGAGAAAACAAGCGATAAGGGAACACCGAATAACTGGATGTTTGCCAAATAACTATCCCTCGGGCAATTTTGCATCCCTCCAAACTTTTCGACCCTGCCTCACTGCTAGTCGTAGGAAACGTGGTCGCAGTATACAAACTTTTCTATTTGTAAACAAAAAACAATCGCATAAATAAAAAGCTTTGTCTGAAAAAATAAAATGAAATAATTAATTTTTCCCAGCTTATTTTTATGTATTAAATTAACAAAATATGATAGCGTCCGAATTAAAAAAAAAAAAAAAAAAAAAAAAAAGGTATTTTCGATGTTACGTTTTTCAATAAAAGAAATTACGTATCAAAGAATTACTTACCTTATTTTCTACAGCACAAACAATGCGCATAAATAGGTACATAAGTATTCATCTTCATCTAATTAAACAAATAAACAATCATTGTTAAAAACAGATGATTGTTCAGGTTTATGCTGTGTAGTGTCAGTCAGAGCCTGGTTTTCATCCTATTGCGCATTGGATCAATCACGTGACCCAATGGATCAAGAAATTTCTCTGGTTTCTGATCCACGACCGGTCGAGATCAGTCCATTTCACTGAACGATGTAACTATGTATTGGTCGACACCACTGAAAGCTTTGGCTCGGAATCAATCGATCGATCGTGGATCGGGCGCTTTACTGAACACGCTCTATGTATGTAGAGATGAAAAAAACCCGGGAATTTAAAACCAAGGAAAACAACCAGGTTTTTTGGGGAAAAATGGGAACTTTGGGAATTTTGCGGGGAAAAAACAAATTAGAAATCTCTAAAGCATATAATAAGTTGTTTACTTTATATAAATGACAATTTTAAAGGACTTTGATATACTGATAAGCTTATAACATTATTTTAATTTATCATTTTATTTTCAATTTATCAGAACTGCAGCCAAATCAAAATTTGAAAAGAAACTTAAGCTTTCTTTATTAAATTAGCACTTAAGATAAATGTATCGGTACAATGTTGGATACTATTTCCATATTATACAAGCTGAAGAATTAAGGAAAGCAATGTGCATAATCCTGTAATAGTTTGAGAAGAGAAATAATTAAGATTTGAAAAGTTCTTTAAAAATTTCTATTTTATAAAACTAAAGAATTATTTTTAAATAATTGAGTGGTTTTTAGAAAGAAGAGATGGCATTTTATAGAATTACTACGTATAGTTTCTTTTACAAGTTATTTTCAAAAATATTTCTTATTACAGTTTGTAAAAAATTGATATTAAATTTCCTACAATGAAAATTTTTGCAAAAATATTTATATACATATTGTTTTTATGATTTTTATACATACATATATATATATATATATATATATATATATATAAGTTTCTGCATTTCTAACACAAGTGAGGAAATTTTTCGAATTATATATATAGATCAATAAAACATATTAAATTTAAGAATTCTTCTTTTTCTTTTCTTTTTCTTTGTTAATTAAAAAAAAAAAAAGATCAATTTAAAAATTGTGAGGTAATAAACCAATTTCTTAAATACTTCATTTAAGTTTAATGAAAGTTGAATTTAGTTGTTGTTTTTTCCTAAATTATTAAGTCCAATTCTCTAATTGTACATTCACAAACCAATTATGAATAAAAAATGTTAAATGTTATTAATTCGCATTAAGAATTGAAAGGATATCTCAAGAACATCACAAAATAATACTAAT
The DNA here is from genome assembly GCA_963930645.1 of Salticus scenicus. Classification (NCBI taxonomy): domain Eukaryota; kingdom Metazoa; phylum Arthropoda; class Arachnida; order Araneae; family Salticidae; genus Salticus; species Salticus scenicus. The sequence goes on from OZ005658.1 coordinate 160,077,829, forward strand.
GAATAATGACAGAAACTTATTGTTAGTGTTAGCACCGCATTAATTATAATTAAATATTTTCTTCGTTTTCAGAATAAAATCGAAGGTGCTCGAATTAGCTTGAAAGGGAAACGAAAAAGAAATCTATGCAGGAATTAAAGTTGAAGTTAATTTAAAGATCAGAGGCTAAATAATTGACAAAAGTTATTAAAATATTCATAATTTCAAAATTCCCAGTTTTGGGGAAATTTCAAAATTCCCAATTTTGTCTTAAATTCCCAGGGGGAAAAACCGGGTGTTTTGAAAGCCTTGCATCTCTATATGTATATCAAACATCAATTCTCCAAATTATTGGTGAAAGTTCAATAAAAAAAAAAAAAAAAAATCCCTGTCTGGCAACACTGATTGAAGGGTTGTAACCTCTGTTCATAGCAACTATAAGATATTTGATTTTAGAGTGGAAGGATTCAGTATCCAAACAAATGTTAAGGACAAGTTTAGCAATGACAAAAGTATAAAACGCGGCCTTTTTTCTGGGTAGGTGGGTGGCATGAACGAGGATGGGGAGATAATGAATTAGCGAAAATTTACAATAAACTGCAGTGCAAAACACTTTTTCATGGGAGCAAGACCAGTGTACCAAGGGAGGGAGTGAAACATTGTTTTCAATTTCGTATGTAAATTGGACGGTATTGTCAAATGAATTTATGATCTGTAATATGTTATCAATATTGCGCAGAGAAGTGGTAATCTAAGTCAAAGTGTGATTCACATAACGGGCCCAAAATGGAAAAGAGAATTTTTCAAAGAGGGAATTTCCGAAATAATGCGTGTAAATATCAGCGATCATTAGTGAGCCCATGGCTAAACCTTCAAATTGCTGGTAAAATTTACTTTGAAAAGTAAAATTAGTTTTAGATAAACAAGTGCAGGTAAGAGAAACTTACTCTTAGATTTCAAAGGTTTTGTAATGAAATTCTTTTAACCTCTTTCCTAGGCAGGAGATCACGCTACTAGTTGGAACATTAGTGAAAAGTGGTTTAACATAAAAGGAAACCGTATTGAGATTCATGTCATGGAAATTTCGAATAATTTTCACAGAGCTGGTGGAGTTTTTAACAATTTGGATGTTGGCAGAAACATAGATTCAGTAATAAGGCATAGAATGATCATCGACCCTAACAGCACACTTATCCAAAGTATATCCTGTGGATTTCCCTAGGATGTCCTTTCATAAATAGAATACCTTAAGGATGCCCTATGAAGAAGATGTGCTGTTAGGGGAGGGGGGAAATGTGATTATTTTTAATTCGGAGAAAGACGGCCATTTTACACTCTAATAGATGTCTTTCCCCATAATTTAGCAAATAAAATTATTGAATAATTTATATAGTAAGGTCAATGAAAAACTCCAGATACCCATTTTTCTTTATTTTTCCTTTACTTCTTTTTTCTTTTTTTTATATTATAGTATACTTATGTCTGCACAAAATTTATTTTTTCGGCATTCATTACTATTTCGAGATACAAATCGTCTGCATTCTCCATGAAAAATAATTTTAAGAAATTAATGATTTGTATTGCGTAAATTTGTGTAGGATTATATACAGAAGAAAGTATTGTGGTGGCCACAACAAACTAGTTATTTATAAAAACAAGCCGGCTTTACCTCCGTCACAGCTAACTGCATTAAAAAGAATATTAAAAATTCCATAGAACTTACTTGTTTAAAATATCAAAATTTAAAAAAGTAAATATGAAGACATTAATCATTCCATAATAATAGCAAAACAACTGATTATAAAATTATATTTTTCATAAATTACTCAAATATAACTTACTTATGAAAGCTTATCCCATTTCCTTTCTTATTAATTAGAACAACTAAAAGCCGAGCAGAACTTTCGCATTTTCAAAATTCATCAATATTCTATTCCATTACTATTGTTATAATGAAAATGCATAAGTATTTTTTTTTTTTTTTTTTTTTTTTTAACTATAGTCTTTGACCCTTTAAAAGTAAAAAATATTGTAATATTGGTTAGGCGCAATTTCTACTTTAAATTGTAATTCGGGTTTTTTTTTTTTATCTACTTTCTCTCTTTTTCTTTTACTTGCTTTTAAATTTGTGTTCCCTAATCTTTGTGATAAAACTTTCAACGCCTAGCAACAAGCTTGAGGGCGAGTCTTCTTTCAAAAAGATTGTGACCTTCGAGCGATATCTCGTCCTTCGGGGTTTGTAAGGTCACGCTGTAGGTCATTATCGACACGTGGGGTTGGTCTCGCTAATTAGCGGATCCAGCTATTTTGCCAATTGTCATGTCCAGTGACTGGTTCGGCAGGGGAGTTGTAGGCACTGATTTGTCAGTTTTTGGTATCTGTGAGGTTTTTTTTTTTTTAATGCATTATTATTAGGTAGGGAATTCTCTTGAAGTGAAAAAAAAAATGAAAGATACAATTTTTCTTTTTATCTTTAAAAATTGTGGTTTTGGGAAATTAAGCTTTTGATTAGGTGAAATTTTTGTGTACATAGTGTGGGTTAAGTTAATTTTTTTTTTTAGTTTATGCCTCCTCTGGCAGATGTAGAGACAAAAAAAAATTAGGTTTTAAAGTATTTGGCATGAAAGAAAAATTTTGTGAATTTAGAGAAAAACTGTTTTTGTCGAGGAAAATTCAAAATTTAGAATCTGATTTTTGGCCAGGTTCTTTTAGGTTTGCCTTAAAATTTTCAAATGCAGATTTATATTTGTGTAGATTAGTCAAAATTACGTAATTTGTTATTGGCTTGACTTGAAATCTTACTTTTTATAACCGCTCGTTTTGGTGTATGTGTACAGTGTATGTATGTTTTGCTCGTAGAACTAAATTCTAGTTTTGCAAGTGTTTTACCTCTTTCGGAGTTGATATTAGGCCTATTTCTGTTCCTCATACCTAGTTAACCTACATTTGATCTTATTCACCAAGTATGGCATGTGATTTTGTCTGTTAGAAAAAACAACAAAAATTCTAAAAGTTAAAATTTCCCCATCGAAATTCTGTTTTTGCTAATATCTCTGTGTCACACAATCTGCTCCTGAAATTTAGGTCCCAAAGGATTTTCAGAAGAATGTTGGGTTTATAGGAGTGTCTGTCAAGGCCATGGTGCTTTTTACAGTTCATTTGTTTACTTTTAAGTGGCAACAGAGGTTTTTTTGTTTTTTGGTTTTGTGTTCGAATGTAAAAATTGTCCGATGCTAAAAGTTTGAATTCTGTGATTTTTTTCCCTTTTGAATAAACCTTTTTTTTCCGATTTTGCATTTACAGTTCTTTGATATGCGGATAGCATAATAGATATTCTTTATCAAAAAAGGAATAACGTAAAATTTTTGGTACCCTCGGCGGGACTGTAAATGCAGTTAAGTGTGAATATGGCTAATTAAGAAAATTTGAAAAAAGCTAAAAAGGCTGAAAGAGCCGTTTTCTCGAAAGCATATAATAAAGTTGAAGAATTGATAGCCTCACAAGATGTTGACCTTGCAGAACTGGAATCAGAATTGAGTGTTTTTAAATCGAAAGTTGATCGCCTGGAAGTAACGCATGCAAGTATTCTTGAAGTTCTCTCTGAAAAAGAATTTGACACAGAATTCGAAAAAATTGAAGATTATCGTGATAAAGCAATAAGAATTGAAATAAAAGTAAGAAGAATAATTGATAGCCATCAAACTGTAAGTACTGCTTTTAGTCCAATTCAGAGTGAATCTGTTATTGTTAATTCTGTAAAAAATATTAATGAGAAAAGAAGGTTTAAATTACCAAGATTAGAATTACGACGGTTTGATGGTAATGTTAAAGAATGGCTTTATTTTTGGAGCCAATTTCAAAAAGTTCATAACGATTGTACTATAGTTAATTCTGATAAATTTCAGTATCTACTACAAGCTACTGTTGAAGGATCCCGAGCTAGAGAGCTTATTGGAAGTTTTCCGCCAACGGGCGATAATTATATAGAAGCAATTGATTGTTTGAAAACCCGTTTCGGTCGTGATGACTTACAAATTGAAATTTATATTAGAGAATTATTAAAATTAGTTTTGAAGAATGCCAATTCAAAATTTTGTTCAAACAATTTATGTGTACTGTATGATAATCTCGAACAACAAATTCGTGCACTGGAAACACTTGGTGTTACAACTGATAAATGTGCAGCATTACTTTTTCCTTTGGTTGAATCATGTATGCTAAAGGCTCCTATATATACGAGCTGGCGCATCAGGCATTTTGTTGCCTTAGGGTTGCCACATGTACCCAGCGCGTTTCTCTGATAAACAAACGACAAGCATTTTTTTTTTTTTTTTTTAATCGTCTTACGTTACTTTAGAGTAACTTGTTTTATATTTCATAATTTTAGCTAAGTAAACTATGATATGGAAGTTTGTTTAGCGATAAACTGCTATAATCATTCGGTAGGCGGTAAAAATGGCACCGGTAAAAATGACACCGGAAAAAATGGCAACGGTAAAAATGGCACCTGGTAAAAATGGCAACGGTAAAAAAGGCAACGGTAAAAATGGCACCTGCGATTTGCGTAACATATACTACAATGAAAAATAGCCGCATTATTGCTAAAAATTATGAAGTATTTTGAGCTTTGTTTGACTGTCGTGATATATTTGGCCATCACATACAAATATCTGTATTATGAATAAAAAGTATTGAATTTTTTATTTTTTATAGAAATATTATAGATATATTTTATAGAAAGTACTGATTTTAAGTAAAATTTTAGAAGAAAAATTAGACATTAGAAATTTAAATTAAATTAGTACAACATTCACTTAGTATATGTCTGTTGAAAGCTTGGTTGGGGGGGGGGGGAGAGTTAGGAGACTACTGAAAGAAAATAATTGTTTTTATATCACCATCTTACTGATTTTAATGAAACTTTGTATAATAATCACTTACTATATATGAAAAAGCTACAGTGTTCCATACACGGGGGGCGGGGTCAGAGGTATATGTATTGAAAACTTTTTCAAACAATGCTATACAAATATGAATCCCATTGAGCATTATATACAGCTGAGGGGGCCAAGAAGGTGGTGCACGTAGATTTTCTTTTTCTTTCTTTCTTTTTAATTATTCTATTATTTATTTATTTGTTTTTAAAAAGTTTTAATATTTTACTTTAAATGTGTGATATGCAAAAATTAAATAAGTTGAATTTTATCACTTTTTAGCTTCAAAGTGAAATATTAAAAATTTAAAAATTCAATATTTGGAAAACGATAAAAACGGTAACGTTTACGTATTTTTCAAATGTGAAAACGGATTTAGAAAAATTAGAAAATGAGTAATTTAAGAAACTAATTTCTCCATTAATTAACAGAGTTACATTGGCAATCAAATTAGGTGAAAAACATAGTTATTAATAATTATTAATAATTTTATATAACTAACAATAACGATAGTTGCTATATAATTGATATATATATATATATATATGTATAGCTGATAAGAACCATTAATAATTATCGCTATTATTATTATTATTCAAATAATAGTATCAGTACAGTATATATATATATATATATAAGCAAAATAATCAAAACCAGATGAAAATTTAAAATTTAATCCCAAAACACATAAGGGCCTTCATCAGGGGAGCTCCCCCATTTAGGGAAAGAAATATGAGAAGTTTCTGACGAAACGCTGGTAATAACCAAAAAACACGTTTCTAGCCCCCAACTTCTCACAGATGTAAGCACGACCATACAGCAAACGAATTTCAGTTAATACATAGCATAAAAAGCAATTAAATTCAGAAATAAAGCACAAAATATATTACATCAAATATAAAATTCAAGAAATATAATACATCAAATATAAAATACAAGAAATTAAATAAAACAAGAATATATAAATACATACGTGGGCAAACTGGAATAGTCAGAAAATGGAAAATTGAAAACCACCCTTTATTTCTTAATTTAATTGCTTTTTATGCTATGTATTAATTGAAATTCGTTTGCTGTATGGTCGTGCTTACATCTGTCAGAAATTGGGGGCTAGAAACGTGTTTTTTGGTTAATACCAGCGTTTCGTCATAAACTTCTTATATTCCTTTCCCTATATGGGGGAGCTCCCCTGATGAAGGCCCTCATGTGTTTTGGGATTAAATTTTCATCTGGTTTTGATTATTTTGTTTATTTATTATAGTTTTATATTTCCTTTTGCGCATTGGTTTATAAAAACTTTGTTCTACTTCTATTTATTTAATAATTCAGGTTTTACTCCCTCCTATATTTAAAGTTTATCTTATATATATATATTATCAGTAATTATTATATCAATAGCATCTTAGAGTATTTAAATTTATTTAATGAAAACTTAATTTTAAAAATTATATATTAGATGGGTTCAAATGTAAAATATAGATTCTTTTCAAATTTATAAAATTATTTTTCTAAAAATTCTTGGTTATAGCACTTTGATGTTTGTTTCTGAATGTGCAACTGTCATGCAGTAAAAGATAATTTTTCAAAATAGGATTTGGCATGTTAGTCAGTTTTGAAATGTGTGACAGCTTTAGTTGTCCGTTTGTTGTTCGCAGGTGGGTACACGGTGAAGGGGGATTATATGATTATTGTATACGAAGAAATGAAAAAAAAAAAAAAAAATCACTTATTCAGCATGAACGTCACAGACCTGTTATTAGTAAAGTAAAGTATTATACACAGTAAAGTACATAGTAAAGTATTTCAACAATGATTTTCCTTCCAGAACAAAATGTCAAATTATTTAGTAACGATATAATAATGAAGTATCAATCATATCATTAAAAATTTTCGATTCAAATGAGTTACTTGCAAATACCTCCATTTCACAATTTTTATTTTTGATTGACCCACAATACCATAATAGAATTTTTGCTTCATTAATATTTGCTCTCCTTTTGTGGATAGTTCATGTAAGGGTGCTTTATTCCGTGGTGATTTTTCCAGGGCTGATTTTTTTTTTCGGATACCAAATAAAAGGGCACTTTTGTAATAAGCAGATTGCAAAATAATAAATATGAATAATACCTTTGAAAAATGATTTCTAAATCACATTTCTAGAAATTTCAATTGATTGTGTACAACATTCATTTAGTATATACCTGAGTAACGGGGGGGGGGAGCGGAAGGGGGAGGGAGGGGGTAGTACCGGTTGTCTTTATACCACCTTCTTACCGATTTTAATGAAACTTTATATAATCGCGTACAATTTGTGAAAAAATTACAGTGTCAGACATAATTGGAGGTGGGTAGCAGAGGAAAACAACATGATTTTTTTTCTTGTATCACCATTTTACTGATTTTAATGATATATTCTATAGTTATCACTTACTTTTTTATTAAGATCAAAATGCGGGTTATATATACTTAGGGGGGGGGGGGGGAATGGTTGCAGATGAAAACAAAAAAAAAAAGTTTTTTAAACTGCCCTAGTATGGATTTAAATAAAACATTGAATATATACTTACTGTTAAAAAATTGCAGGGAGTGTTACAGATATCTTGGGGAGGGGGGGGGCAGAATAAGAAAAGTAGTTGATTTTATATCGCCATGCTACCTATTTATATGAAATATTGTATGACTATTACTTACTTCTTTTATTAAAATTATAATGAAAGATACATGTAGTTCAAAAAAGGGGGGCAAGTGAGTGGGGCAGATGAAAAATAAAATAATATTCTTAAATAATACTTATTATCGATTTTTTTATTGACATTTTGTGTAACTATCAATTACTTTTAATGAAAAACTACAGTGAAGGTTACATGCCTGGGTGTGTGGGGGGGAGGGGGGGGCTGGAGCCAGAAAGATAGAAAATAAATGTTTTATACCCCAATGCTTTTTTATTTTAATAAAATGCATCATAAATATCATGTAATTTTCAGGAAAATTTACGTTGACTTTTATATATATTTTGGGGGATATGGAGAGAGCAGAAGAAAAAAATGATTCATAAATACCACAATGCAACCAATTTTAATTAAAATTTCTACAGTTATCACCTACTTTTAATGAAAAATTATGGTGAATATTACCTATACTGAGGGGGGGGGGGGGCAAGGGGAACAGGGAGGGAAAAAATATTATTTTTAAATCACACCGCTTCGCATGTATAGAAATTTTTTATAAATATCACTTATTGTTTATGAAAAATTCTACAAAGGGATGCGTATCGTAGTATCTTTTAGTTCCTAAGTTAGTATGCAAAAATTCAATGTATTATTATTATCAGACATTAGTTAAAAAGTTAATATCAAAAATTGTAAAAAGATTATTCTGAAACAGAATTTTTTTGTTTAATCTGTCCCATCCTCCCCCCCCCCCAGTACGTAAAACAAAAAAAATTCGCTATCGTTCATGTTTAGCAAGTATTTTGCAAGTTACACTTAAGAAAAGTGCCCTTTTTCCCAGATCGCGGAAAAAAGGGCACTTTTCACAATAACTGCTTGTGAAAGATATGTGTCATGGAAATTATTTAAGGGGTTCTAAGAGGGAGAGGAAAAGAAAATGATGGTATGATGTAAAAAACATTACTTTATTTTTCTCTGCACGTTAACCTCTAGATTTTTTTTTTTTTTTACATTCATACCTGTATTTTACAAGCAGCAATTGTAAAAAGCGCGGAAATTTTCAACTTGTAAAACACATGCTAAATATCAATGAGAGTGTACATTTTTTTTTTCTACGTGAGGGTGGGGGCAAAAAGGACAGATTAAAAGATGAAATTATATTTTTTTATATTTTTATTTATTTATTTATTTGTTTTCTACAGATTAAAATCATGCATTGAATTTTTGCGTACAAACTTATGAAGAGACAGAAACTGATATGCAACCCTCACTGTAATGTTTTATAAACAAGTAAAATTTCATTAGATCGGCAATAGGGTGGTGTAAAAATATATTCTTTCCATGTGCCCTCTAGCTCTCAGTCGATAATATAACCCTCTCTGCAATTTGATAAACAATAAGAGATATTTATACAAAATTTCCTATAAATGTAGAGCAAAGTGATTTAAAAAGAACTTTTTCCCCCCTCAGTATTCCACCTCCCCGCCCTCCTGAGTATATGTAACACTTTTGAAAATTTTCATTAAAAGTAGGTAATAGTTGTTATAATTAATTTAATTTTTATAATTAAATTTTATAATTAAATTTAATTGTTAGATATATATATATATATATATATATATATATATATATATTCCATTTTAACTACTTTTTATTCTATTCATTTATTTACTTACTTATTAATTTTGTCCAATTGAGTTCATTGTAATTTTATGTAGTATTAAGCTTTTCATTTTAAATTATTGATAAATGAAGAGTGCGTTACGAAAGACGATTCACATTATATGTAATTATAAATTGAATTATTGTATATGCAAGTATCGACATTTTATATATACATGTAAACTTAGAGATAAGAAATAACATATAGTAATAAATGAAATATTATATATATATATATATATATTCGGGCATTGCATGCTGTGAATTTTTAGCAGTTTGCATACAGCATGATAGAAGGATCACCTAATTCGCATACAACATTCATTTAATGCCCTTGAAAAAGTAATGAATTTGTATGTTTCAATATCACGTTGCTTATTTTTTTCTTTTCGTCAAATTTATTCATTTTTTACAGTTCTTCATGTGATACTTGGTTTTATATATTTGAATATTTGAAAAGGTTTTCGATATATGTATAATAAAAGATGCAGCAAAAATGGAGTTATTATTTTCGAATTTTTAATGCATATCAGGAAGAAAAAGTTGTCAAGCCATACTCCTACTATTTTTTAATTAACTAATTAAAGTAATTAAAACATTTTTTAATTACTTTCAAATTTTTTAATACATAATAATAATAAAAAGTTGTCTTTTATTAGAGAATACCCTTCTATTCTTTTCAATTCTATTCTATATGCATTATTCTTATTTTGAAAATCTATTATATTACCACTCTCTAAAGAGAATGTGAAAAAACATTTACTACTACTACTAATAATAATAATAATTTGAGCTTATTTTGTTACTCTGAACTTTAAACGAAAGGATTTATTATTCTTATTATTTTATTACATTTAAACGAAAAAAATATTTTATTACTGTAAGATTCTTAATAAGTCATAGCTACAAAAGTTAATTTTAATATAAAGCATTATACATAAATTATTTTTTTCAATCAATTAATATATTTTGTTTTGTACCGTATCAATTAACTAAGGGTAAAAAATGATTAAATAAGTAAAAACAAAAATAAATAAATTAAATTAAATTTAAATTAAAATGACTGAAAATACATATGGTTTATTACTTCCAAATTATTATTAGGTAAGAGCGAAAAAAAGTTATTTTTATAATAATAAATTATTTTGTCATATAAATAAATCAATTATATTTTTAAACTTTCGCATATGACATTTTTAAAGCAATCTCCTTTAATATATATATATATATATATATATATATATATCAATATTTATCAATCTGTGAATACTTTTTTTTCCCATCATGCTATAGGTATGGGGATCTTAGGCAATTATAAAAATTTTCATCCTTGTTTTTTTTTTTTTTTTTTTTTTTTTTTTTTTTTTTTACATTTCTACACGTTTTGAGGAGTGAGAAATCTAATAATCACAAAACTGATATGGTTTATCCGTTTGTGTGTTAGTTAATTAATATATGTACTCGACATCATAAGAATTTTTTTTTTTTTTTGAATTAAAAACTTCTTATACATTAAAGAAATTAAAAATTAATAAATTTTTATTATTAGTTTTAAAAATAAATTTCTATTTTAAATAAAATTTTCAAAAAGTTAATTTTTTTATATTTGAATATATATATATATCTTACAAAAGCATACATACATACACACATATATTATATATACACACATATGTAATCATAAGTCATTATTTTAATTCTTTAATTCATAATATATATGATTTATTTAGCTCATATAAACTTGGTTTTTAATTATCAGTAATTATTATTGTGTTTTTAACCTAATAATAAAAATACTTGTTTATCCTGCTCCACCAGACTCAAGCCGTGGTGAACTCTGCTCCTTCTTAGTTTTGTTTGAGTTTCATTTGTTTGAAATACTGCCTTTATTTCACATAGTTTTCAGTTTTTACACTAAACATGTGTACTCATCACATACTCACTCTAAAACATTCTTACAAGCTTTTAAAACGCATTGTTATTTATGTATATTCTTTTATTACTTTTTTATGGTGACTTTTATCCCGCATGGCTTTCTTTCCGGTGACTTTTTTTCGTGACTTCTTTTACAGGTGACACCTTTTATACGTTTTTTAAGGGACCGTTTCAAAAAAACGTACAAATGAAAAAATTGTACAACTGAAAATTTGTTTTAACACATTAATACATAATAAAGGATTATATTATTATTAAAAATCAAATTAATTTTCATGATTTCCTTTACATTTGTTCGACTAAGATAATTTTTAATGAAATTTAAAATAATTTTAAAAAGTAGGATAAATTTTAAAGATAATTAAAAATGTAAAAATTCAGGAAATTTCCTTAAAATTTTGATTTTAACCTTTAAAGACAGTCTTTCGTTTTCTAAATAAAGATGACATTTTTGCAAACGGTTAAAGAAAAAAAAGAAAACTGCTTTGTCTCTCCAACAGCAAGATGTCAAATAAGAATAAGCATAATAAGAAATAACAAAATCTTCTGGTAACCTATTCAAATTTACCCAAAGGAAGTGAGTAATAAACCTTTAAGTTTACAAAATGCCTATGCAGTTGTGAGATTTTTTTTTTTCTTTCACATCCCGTCCCTAGAATGCAATTAAAGGAGAGAGTGGGACGCAGACCTACAAGTTATCAGTTTTCTTTCTCTCAAAGAAATTCTTTCTACTTTTATACTACTTACCAATTCAGCCCTCGGAGTTCAGCCAGTCCCGAATGCTTGCTTCTGAATGTTTCTCTACCCCCCTCTCCCCCTTGCAGGCTATCAGCCCTACTTGGGTGTTATTGAGTTGCGCTTAAGAATAGGAGGTACTACTCAATTGTGCTTAGGGCCATCACCCTCGTAGGCATCAGTTGCGCTGATATCATATCCCCCCCCTACAAAAAAAAAAAAAAAAAAAAGCTTAAACGCATCAATTGCGCTCGTAGGTTTTTCAGAAAATCAGAAAAAAAATTCTAAATGATTTTGACTATTCAAATTTGCATAATTTGTCGATAAAGCTTTCTGATAATCATTAATATTTGTTTGTTTCAATTTTTTGAAAGCTTTTCAGGAATAAATTTGTTTTTCAAAAAACATTTTGCATACCAGAACAAATTGTACAGCTTATTCTGTCATAAGTTATTGATGGCATGAGATTTTTGGATTTCTTTTTAAAGTACTTATGTTACATTTAAATGGGAAAATATTTTGAAAACTTTACAGGTAAGACAAAACTAAATAAAAATATGGTGTATATTCAATATTTAAACTTAAAACTTCTTCACAGACCATAAAATTCAATCCAGCGCAACCGTTTTCGAAAGAACTTGGCATTTCTTCATCAGGTGCAAAAAACATGTGCTACTGCCTTGGAGGCAAAAGCAAGACTTGCTTTTAATTGTGTAATATAAATATTTCTTTAAATAAATAATATAATATAAACATTTTTACTATCTTCTATATGTAATATAGAGAAAGTATTGGATTCGCGAAAATTTTCGACCTCCGTTTTTTGACGGATCTACACGTTTTGGGATGTCCTGAACACGAATTGATAGGTTTTAGAAAATGTCTGTCTGTCTGTCTGTCTGTCTGTCTGTGGTTTAATGTTTTCACCGTATCTCACGAACCAATGAATGAAATTCAACCAAACTTGGTATATAGTTGGACCCTGGCGGGGCATTGTGCTGATTAGATTTGGGGATCAATAGCCCAGCAGGTGGCGCTGTGATCGCATTTTATGTAAATTTTTAACATGGCAGTATAGGACAAACTTTCGTATTTTTCACCGTATCTCACGAACCGATGAATGAAATTAAACCAAACTTGGTGTATAGTTGGACCCTGACATGGAAAGTGTCTGATTAGATTTTGGGATTAATCGCCCAGCAGATGGCGCTGTGATCGCATTTTATGTAAACTTTTAACATGGCAGCATAGGACAAAATTTCGTATAAATGTACATAATGAGCGTTATTTTAAACTTGTGATTGTAAAATTAGTATGAATTATTGATGGGGGGGGGGTAAATTTTCACAATGGGTATCTTTCGAAAGATCTCGTTGATAATAGTAGTAGTTAACTAGGAAAAATTTTTTGTGCATGTGGAGGCATCGGTTCCCCCCACCGGGGGTGGAAGTACCCCCCGGGGGGGCAAAGTTTCAAGATGGGTATCTTTCGAAAGGTCTCGTCAATACCTTTAAATCGAAGGGTTGAACCATAAATCTGTGATAATTTAAAACAAAGTTATCGATTTTTTTTAATTTTAACGAAAAAAAATTAGAAAAAAAAAATTGTTTTTTTTTTTTTTTTTTTTTTTAAACGAAATTTAACCAAACTTGGTATTTAGTTGGTCGCCGACATAAACTGGTGCTGATTACATTTGGGGATCAAAAGCTCAACAGGTGGCGCTGTGATCTCATGTTTTCTAAATTTTTAACATGGCAGTATAGGACAAAATTTCGTTTAAATGTACATAATGAGAGTTATTTTTAACTTGTGACTCTAAAATTAATATGAGTTATTGATAATAGTAATAGTTAACTAGGAAAAAATTTCTGTGCATGTGGGGGCATCGCTTCCCCCCCGGGGGGGTAAATTTTGAAGATGGGTATCATTCGAAAGATCTCGTCAATACCTTTAAAACGAATGGTTGAACTATAAATCTGTGATAATTTAATACAAAGTTATCGATTTTTTTTTACTTTTAACCAAAAAAAAAACTTAGAAAAAAATTCATTTTTTTTTTTTTTTTTTTTTTTTTTTTAATAGTGTTACTGATTGAATATGTATAGGAAAATATAGAAGAAAGTCTTGTGGTGGCCACAACATACTAGTTTTAATTGCTATTGTTTGAATTTATTGGAGCTTATTATCTTTACCCAGGAGATAACACGAGAATAAGTAAATAATTTTTTCCTTCCCAAAAATTATAATTCGTTATCTTCCGGTATACAAGAGGGGAGGATGACAATGAATGTTATCAGTAATTTTTCTCGCGAGCGCAATTGATGTATTTTTAATAATGGGGGGATTAACGTTAGCAGAATTGATGTGTGCCCGTGTACTTAAATGATATTTTAAACTTAGGAAAAGCTATATTACGATACATGACAGGATACTTCATTTCGTATATGCCCGCCTTTTCCCTCTTTTATAGTTAACCCATGTAAACCTATTTGTTACTTTATTTGAAGTATGACAATTGAAAATACCTCAATGTCATGACAAAATATTTCTTTGTCCTACCAAACACTAATATTCGTTATGCAATGCCTTTTTTTTCTTTCGATTTTACAGTATTACTATTGTAATAATAATAATTATTATTATTTATTTTTGTATAAATATTGGAAAAATATAATTCAATAAATTAAATTAGAGTTTTTCCGTAATGCACTTTTTAAAAGGAATTTTTTTATTTTATAAATTAACTTTTCTTTTCCTAAGATTTTTTTTTAGCTGGTAGTTAGCTCGAATATTGTGCTAACTTAGCATTTCATTACCTAGATGAATGTTTCTGAAGGCTACATATATCATGTTGACCAAACAAAACGCTATCTCCTAATTTTTCTCTGTAATGCGATCATTTTTCATTTTAGCATATGCTTCGCAAATCGCAGGTGCCATTTTTACCGGTGCCATTATAACTGGTGCCATTTTTACCAGGTGCCATTTTTACCGGTGCCATTATTACCGGTGTCATTTTTACAGGTGCCATTTTTTCCTACATTCAATCATTCACGAAGTGAATATAAAGTGTTCACAGACCTTTTAATACTGTGTATTTCAGTTTTGGCGACATTTTGTGAAAGAAACAGAAACCGCCCTAACAACACATCCTACCCCAGTACATCCATAGGATATCCTCAGAATAAAATGATATCCTGAGAATTTACTGTGAAAAAAATGTGGTTTTGGGAATATTATTGTTGCTTATTGCTCTTATCTTGACCGGATTAGCTTCAGATCAAGATTTCTTAAAATCATTAGGAAAGCGATAAGGACGCCAAGCGGGAATGCCCCCAGCGGACACTGGCTAATGTCGTACATTTTGTGCCGCTCTTTACCGACATTGGCCAATATTGGCCTATATTAGTAATACAATATTGAAAGTTCATAAAAGTTTGATATTTCAACTTTTAGTTCATATTTTGCTTTTTATTAAATTGATAGAGTGTAGAAAACATATTAATAATGTTTTAAATTCTGTAAATGTATGGAAAACTTTTTATGTATATTGCGAATTTCAACAGCATTGGCCAGCACTGGCCAATGTCGATAAAAAACGAACCGAAATATGGCAGTTGCATTGCAGCCAAACAGAGAAAGCCGCTGATCTTGGTAAAATATTTGTGAACAAGATGAACGGATCGACATCGATGTAGCGTCGGCTTCAAATGGGAAGCGGAAAAATGGGTAAGGGAAAAATGGGTAACGGAAAGATGGGTAACGGAAAAATGGGTAAGCGGAAAAAAGGGTAATGGAAAAATGGGTAAGCGGAAAAAAGGGTAACGGAAAAAAGGGTAAGCGGAAAAATGGGTAATGGAAAAATGGGTAACGGAAGAATGGGTAAATTGCGAATTGCTACTTGCGAATCGTACACTGAAATTGCCCCAAATTATGCCATAGAGTTAAACTATGTTTCGAAAGCATTTCATCTTTGTTAGTGATTATTTATTTCATCGTCAGTTAGAAATTTATTCTTTTAAGAGGGCTGAATATAAAAAATCTTTCACAGGACGTTTTTCAGTTAAAAAAATAAAAAAAATAAGCTTTTATTTATTACTTTATTCACATATTTACTATTTATGGTATTTTAATTATTTTTTAAAAGATATCATAATGTTAAAATAATAATTATAATAATAATTAAAAAAAAAAAAAAAGAAGAAGAAGAAGAAGAAAAGAAATAATGGAGACTATTTTTATTTTTCGGACAGAGATAAATTGAAGAGCTTTGTTTGAGTTAAAAGTGATGGCAGGTGTTTGACAGGAATTCTTTTTCTTAGAAGCGTTCTCTAGTTTCTATCATGCTTGGTGAAGTCATTGAGTTACGCTCCCCTGTAGCATAAAAGAAAGGGTGGTATTTTCTAGAATGGTAATGCAGAAAGAAGTTTGACAGCGTTTTTTCAAGTATTCCCGGCTACATACGTTGGTTACAGATAAAGATTAAGCTGATAATTTGCTGTTTTTTAAATGAATTGTTAAGTAATTGCACGTAAAAAATCTTTTAATTATTAAAATTACTTTAAGTACGGAATTAAACATTACATATATCTATTTTTACTTGAGCAGTATTGATCTTATAAAATATGCAAAACAACTGTTTTAGAAATAAAATAAATAACTCTGCAATTTAGGTACAAAAAAAAAAAAAAAAAAAAAAAAAAACTCCCTCCCCCTACACACGAACAATATATATATATAATTTTTAATGATAATATTGAAAAGAATGAGAACGGAAGCTAAACAGTTGAATAATTCATTACAAAACTCCACAAAGCCGATTAGGTAACTAGCGAACTTAGTAGATAAGTTCGATATTTAAAATTTATCGGAATAGTTATATTAACTTAAATTTGTTAAAATGGTAAAAATTTTTATCTTTCTCTATCCTAATTTTGATTGTTCTTAAGAGAGACAGACAGAGAAATTGCAATTTTTATTTTAATGCGATTAAAATATATAGAGAGCTTTAGAGGTTGTTGTTGTAGGATTTTTAAGGCCGATTGACTCCGCAAGTGTCCTACGCCTATGGGGAGAATGCCCTCCATGGGGGTCTTGCTAAGGGGTCCTAGCCCGTATTTATGCGTGTTTCGGAGGAAACCATGGAAAACTCCGAACGGCTAGATCGATGAGCGCGACCTGGGATCGAACCCGGCACCTCCCACCTACCAGCTTTGAGTGCAGAACCGGCCGGCCGCTGGTGGGTTAGAGCCTTAGAGGAAGGAAGTAAAATTATACTTACGTATTGGAGGTTTAACACAAATATATTCTTGTTCTAATTTTATTTTATTACAGAATTGTTTTAATGAATTAAGGATTTATTTATTTTTAGAATAATAATATATTTGGGAATTTTATTAATTAAAATTTTGATATTTGTAATTGGCTAATACTTCTTTTATAATCTTTCAATAACAAGTGCAATTTACACTTTAACCTTTTTTTTTTTTTTTTTTTTTTTACAAAATCTGATCGTGTTGATAGCTTGCCCCCAAAATTTAATACAATTGCATTATTTTTAGTTATTTACTTTTCTTTCTTAAATTATATGACTACTTATTTGAAATATTACCCAAAATTAATATGTATGTAAACACTGTATTTTTTTTTTTTATTTTATTTATTTATTAATTTATGTATTTGTAAATGCACTGGTAACATTTTGTTCTGTGAAAACTTCAGTTACTCTAATTTAATTTTTTATAACTACAATTAACTAAAATTTTATTTTTAAAATTCTTGTAATGGTATTATAATTTGGCAAAATTATTCACTCGTTCTAATTCAATTAGGCAATTGAATTAGCTTTTTTTTTTTTTTTTTTTTTTATCAAATCTTTTTATCTTTCTCTATCCTAATTTTGATTGTTCTTTAGAGAGACAGACTGAGAAATTGCAATTTTTATTTTAATGCGATTAAAAATATATAGAGAGCTTTAGAGATTGTTGTTGTAGGATTTTTAAGGCCGATTAACTCGGCAAGTGTACTACGCCTATGGGGAGAATGCCCTCCATGGGGGTCTTGCTAAGGGGTCCTAACCCGTATTTACGCGTGTTTCGGAGGAAACCATAGAAAACTCCGAACGGCTAGATCGTTGCGCGCGACCTGGGACCGAACCCGGCACCTCCCACCTACCATTTTTGAGTGCGGAACCGGTCGGCCGCTGATGGGCTAGAGCCTTAGAGGAATGAAGTAAAATTTTATATACGTTTAGTTTTTTTACTTTCCTTTCTTAAATTATATGACTACTTATTCGAAATATTACCCAAAATTAATATGTGCACTGTATTTTTACTTTATTTTATTTTATTTATTTATTTATGTATTTGTAAATGCATTCGTAACATTTTGTTCTGTGAAAACTTCAGTCACTTTAATTTTTTATAACTACTTTTAACTAAAATTTTATTTTAAGATTCTTGTAATGGTATTATAATTGGGCAAAATTATTCATTCATTCTAATTCAATTATTAATTCATTTCGCACTTTTTTTTTTTAAATCAAATGTACTTAACTCTCTCTATCCTACTTTTGATTGTTCTTTAGAGAGACAGACAGAGAAATTGCAATTTTTATTTTAACGCGATTAAAAATGGTGATCGGTAAAAATGGCAACGGAAATAATGGCAACGGAAATAATGGCAACCGGAAATAATGGCTACAGAAATAATGGCAACCGGAAATAATGGCAACTGGAGGAAAAAGGCAGCGGTAAAATTGGTAACAATAACTTGATAAATGGGTAAGGGTGCAATTATCTATGTAAATAAAGAGAACTGTTTTTATGTGTGTGTGTGAGTGATTGATGTGTGGGCTGAACGGAAAAAAGTAGTTTTCGAACTACTAAATACAATTGACTCCTAATAAAATCCCTACAATATCATCAACAGTCATGTATATTTTGAAATTGAAGATAAGATTTACTTGTTTGCTTTCAAATTATGGAATAGAGCAGGCGCACGTGGCGTCACTGAGATAAACATTGACAAATGATTCCGCACGTGCTTTAAAATGTAGGCAAAAGGTGGGGTAAATAGCTATGTACTTTCATTTCTCCAATATTTTTAACACGTTTTACATTTCTGCTGAGATTTAACCATTGTTACTGCTTGTTATATAAATTGATATTATGTGGTAGCTTTTAACTGAAAAATCTGTATTAAAATACTTTCAATGTAAAAATATTTTTTCTATATCAGATTATAGGAAAATATATATATATATTATTTAATATAAAAATATAATTCAAAATGACGGCATTTACTAAAAATCAAAATGATTAATAATAAAATTAATTTGTTCAATAGAACTATTTGAGCTTTTAATTGAAAAATCTATTTCTAAATACTTTTAATATAAAAATATATTTTTTTCCCCTGAAAATAATAATAATAAAAAAAAAAAAAAAGAAAAATTTAAAAACTTGGAAAGTATTATTGTTTTAGCTTTTAATAGTAAAATCTATATTAAAATACTTTTAATGTTATTAAAACAATTTATTTCTCTGAACGATAATAATAATAATAATAATAATAATAATAATAGCTAGTTTAAAAAAAATCACATCATTCATTAAAATATTCGAATTAAAAAACAATAATTTATTTATTAAAAATATAATTTTTTATAATTAAATTAGATGAAATTACTTAATACATTTTTTTAAACTTTTAATTACAATGCCTATTACAGTAGCCGACTGGTTCTGCTCTCCAAACTGACAGACTGGTGTTATTGTTGGTGTTTGGGAATAAAGCCGATTGACTATTCTACGGGCCTTGGCCCGAGGGGGAGTACCTTCCGTAGAGGTCTTTCTAAGGGGTTCTAGCCCATATTTTTGCAAGTTTCCGAGAAAACCATGGAAAACTCCGAACGGCTAGATCGACGAGTGGGGACCTGGGATCGAACCGGGCACCTCACGTCAACCAACTTTGAGCGCAGAACCGCTCTGCCGCTGGTGGGCCCTGATAGATTGGAATTGCGGGTTCGATCCAAGGTCTCGTTTGTCATCCTAGACATTCAGAATTTTCCATGTTTTTTTTTTTTTTTTTTTTTTTTTTTTTCTGAAAATCGCATACATCAAGGACAGGCTCCTTAGAAAGAACTCTTATGAAAGTCATTTCACCCAGACTTAGGACCCGTATGTTGTCAATATGTTTTAAAGCTTAAACCACAACCATCAAAATATTTTTAATTAAAAAACATATTAAAAAACATATGATATATATATATATATCATATATATATATATATATATATATATATATATATATATATATATATATATATATGATTACATATAAAAAAAATATAGTAATTAAAAAATGATTTAATAATACATATTTATAAAATATAATTCAGTTATTAAGAATATAAATTTTTAATAATTAAAATAGTTCAACTTGCTTAATACTGTTGTTTAAGCCTTAAAATGAAAAAATAAATTCAAAATGTTCTTAAACATAAAAATATTTTTTTCTGTAATTGATTATAGGAATAAGGATCTAATTAAAATTATTTTATTTAGAAAACTTTAAAAGAAAGAGTAAAGTAATTGTCTAAGAACTAAATGAATTATCAAAAACGTAAATTTTAATAATTAAATTAGGTGTGACTCCTTAATACAACTTTTTCTGCTTTCAATAGAAAATATTATTTTAAAATACTTTTATTATTAAAAGATTTTATTTACTGTGAATAATTATGAGGAAAAAGGTAGTTAAGGATCGAATTAAAATTATTTTATTTTAAAAATTTTAATAGAATGACTAAATTAATTATCTAAAAACTAAAAGAATTAACAAAAATATAAATTTTAATAATTAAATTAGCTGAGATTACTACAATTTTTTCTGCTTTTAGTAGAAAAAATTATTTTAAAACACTTTTAATATTAAAAGATTTACTTTCTATGAACAATTATATATATATATATATATATATATATATATATATATATATATATACAGCTAGTTAAAAAAATATTTAATGAAATATTCCAATTAAAAACACTAACTTATTTATTAAAAATATAATTTATTATAATTAACTTAGTTGAAATCGCTGAATAAGATTATTTGGACTTTTAATTAGTAATAAGCCGAGCAGTTCTGCTCTCCAAACTGGTAGACAGGAAGTGCCGGGTTCGATCCCAGATCATGATCGTCGACTCTCATGTTCTCAAACGGCTTTAACACCTAAACTACCTCCATCAAATTATTTTTAAAATAAAAAGTTATTTTAATCAATGATTATATAAAAATAATAATCTTAATGTTATAACAAATATTACATTTAATTAGTTTGTTGTAATTTTACTAATGCAGTGTAATCCTATGATATAAAATAGTTTAACTCCGCTTTTATAGTTTCAGTGCAAAATCAATTTTTTCAAGTGAAAGTATAATTATTTGACAGTATATTTGAAAATTAAAAGCACTGTTTAAATGTGTAAATATATTTTATTAGCAAAACAAAAGTAATTTTAATGGAATCTAAAAACAAATCTTTTAAAATAACACCGAGGCGCCACTGGAATTTTTATATCATTCCTTTTAAAACTGTTATTTTGAATTTGAAATGCGAATGAAAAAGCATCAGTGAGTGTATTTTAAATATCTGTCTGATCTTAAAGTTAAAAATATTACGTTTGCATTATAAATATAAATAAAAGATAAAAGTGAATGATCAAATAAGAAAATCTATGTATATTTTAACTAATTGCAAAGCGTCACTTAAAATTTAATATCATTATTTTTAAGACTCATATTTCAAATTCTTATAGCCACAAAGTAGCGGCGTCACAAACTTTTAAGCCGTTAAGGGTTTTTTGTACTGATATATATATACAGCTAGTTAAAAAAATATTTAATGAAATATTCCAATTAAAAACACTAACTTATTTATTAAAAATATAATTTATTATAATTAACTTAGTTGAAATCGCTGAATAAGATTATTTGGACTTTTAATTAGAAATAAGCCGAGCAGTTCTGCTCACCAAACTGGTAGACAGGAAGTGCCGGGTTCGATCCCAGATCATGATCGTCGACTCTCATGTTCTCAAACGGCTTTAACACCTAAACTACCTCCATCAAATTATTTTTAAAATAAAAAGTTATTTTAATCAATGATTATATAAAAATAATAATCTTAATGTTATAACAAATATTACATTTAATTAGTTTGTTGTAATTTTACTAATGCAGTGTAATCCTATGATATAAAATAGTTTAACTCCGCTTTTATAGTTTCAGTGCAAAATCAATTTTTTTTTTAGCTACATAACCAAACTTTTATTATAAATTATAAGTATAATTCCATTCAAAATTAAATTGTTTATAGATAATGACTAAGCCATTTCTGTCTTGCAATTAATAAATTCTAATACTCTGCGGTGCATATTATGATTAAACATACTTCATGCCAATATGAGAAATTAAATTGTCAAAAAATTCTCAATTTCATAAATTAATTAATTAATGAAAAAAAAAAAAAAATATGTTGTAGCCACCACAAGACATTCTTCTATATTTTCCTGTATTATCGATTTAAAAAAAAAAAACTTTGTGTAATCACGTACAATTTGTGAAAATATTACAGTAATTGTCAGACATACTTGGGATGGGGGGTTAAAGAGAGAGGAGAAGGCAGATAAAAATAAAATGACTTTTTATATCACTATTTTACCGTTTTAAATGATATATTCTATACTATCACTTACTTTTTATGAGTGTATTATATACCTGAGGTGGGGGGGGGGGGGGGGGGTTGCAGATGAAAATGAAAAATATTTTTTTTTTTTAAGTACCCTAGTATCGATTTAAATAAATCTTTGTGTATATACCACTTACTGTTTAAGAAAAATTACAGTGAGTGTTACACAGATCTCAGGAGGGTACAGAATAAAAAAAGGAGTCGTTTTTATATCACTATGCTACTTTTTTATGCACTATGTTTTTATATTACTAGCAATTTGTATGAAACTTTGTTTGATTATCACTTACTTTTTATTAAAATTATAATGAAAGTTACTTGTAGATAAAAAGGGGGACGAGTATGTGTGTGGTGATGGTGGAGGGGGGGGGGGCAGAGGAAAAACAAAATCTATTTAAACAACACTTATTATCTTTTTTTTTTATGACATTTTGTGCAAATGTCGCTTACTGTTAATGAAAAATTACAGTGATTGTTACATATGTCTGGGTGAGGAAGGGGGGGGGGGAGAGTGCTGGAGACATAAAGATACAAATAATGTTTTATATCATTGTGCTTTGCATTTTACTAAAATTTATTATAAATATCATTTAATTTTTAGGAAAATTTACGCAGATTGTTAAATATATCTTGGGGGTTATACGGGTAGAGGAGAAAAAAGCAGTGTTGTGCAAGTTCACGAAAAAAACGAACTAGTTCAAACTCAAGTTCTTCGTGTAAAAAACGAGCTAGTTCGCTTTCAAACTCATGTCTGAAAGAAATGAACGCGCTCAGTTCAAGTTCATTTTTAAAAACGAGCGAAACTCATTAAACGTTCATTTTTACTTTTTTTTTTTTTTTTTTTTTAATCCCTTTTCTAAATAGATCTTATTCTTTATGAGCACTTTCATAGGTAATTTACATTTTAAAAATTACCAAATACCATGAACATTCTTAATTTAATGCTTAATTAAACTTATAACTCTTAATTATAACTTATTAATTTAATTGTAAGTAAAAATTTATTTAACGGACACTTCTGAATAGTGGACCCACTGTTTTTAGGTGGTTTTTTATTCTCAAATTTCCAATACGTTTGCTTATGCACGTAGGAGACAAATTTCATCATTTAGAGGTTCCTTTGTTTTGAAATATATATATTTTTAACACTTTCCAACAAGCTTGAAAAGTGTTTATGACTTCGGTTTGTCTGTCTGTCTGTCCGTCTGTCTGTCTGTCTGTCCGCGCTCTAACTCCCGTAAATATTTATGGAATTTCTTGAAACTGATATATGTTATTTAAGTTCCCTATCAACGATCCCTATTGAAAATGGAGTTTATACCTCTACTGGTTTGTGTACAGGGACACCCGAAAGTATTTCAAAGCATTGTGTTCTATGAGAGGTATTTCTACAAACCATACTTTCATACCTTTACTGTAGACTTACCTTAATGAAATTGAAATATGTTATTCCAGTTCACTATCGGACGTTCCCTATTGAAAATGGAGTTTGTACCTCTACTGGTTTGTGTACAGGGACACCCGAAAGTATTTCAAAGCATTGTGTTCTATGAGAGGTATTTCTACAAATCATATTTTAATACCTTCACTGTAGACATATCTTAATGAAATTGAAATACGTTATTGATGTTCACTATTGGATGTTTCCTGTATAAAATGGAGGGAATACCACCATCGGGTTATACACAGGGACACTCAAAAGTTTTCCAAAGCATTGCGTACTATGAGAGATATTTCTATAAATCAAATTTTAATAACTTTAGTTTCCACGAAATTTTAGGGAATTGAAATATGTTATTTTTCTGCACAAAAGAATGCTTTACATAGAATATAGCATGATAAGCATTATAGTTACAGGGTGGCACAAAAATATCCAGATAAATTAAGAGCTATTAATAAAAAATTGCTAGATGTGTACTTTCGTTTACGTTACGCGTTTTTAACACTATCTAACATTTTTAACACTTTCCAACAAGGTTGAAAAGTGTTTATGACTTCTTTTTGTCTGTCTGTCTGTCTGTCTGTCCGTCTGTCTGTCTGCGCTCTAACTCCCGTAAATATTTATGGAATTTCTTGAAACTGATATATGTTATTCAAGTTCAGTATCGGACGGTCCCTATTGAAAATGGAGTTTATACCTCTACTAGTTCGTGTACAGGGACACCAGAAAGTATTTCAAAGCATTGTGTTCTATGAGAGGTATTTCTATAAACCATATTTTCATTCCTTTACTGTAGACATATCTGAATGAAATTGAAATATGTTATTCAAGTTCACTATTGGATGTTTCCTGTATAAAATGGAGGAATTACCACCATCGGTTTATGTACAGGGATACTCAAAAGTATTCCAAAGCATTGCGTTCTATGAGAGATATTTCTATAAATCAAATTTTAATAACTTTACTTTCCACGAAGTTTTTGGAAATTGAAATATGTTATTTATATGCACAAAATAATGCTTTGCACAGAATATAGCATGATTAGCATTAGATTTACAGGGTGGCACAAAAACATCCAGTTACATTAAGAGCTATTAATAAACAATTGCTAGAATTGTACTTTCGTTTTCGTTAAGCATTTTAACACTTTCTAACATTTTTTAAGTGTGAATGTGATTTCAGTTTTCTGTATCTGCCTGTCCGTCTGTCTGTCTGCCTGTCTGTCTGTCCGAGCTCTAACTCCCGTAAATATTTATGGAATTTCTTGAAACTGATATATGTTATTGAAGTTTACGATCGGATGTTCCCTATTGAAAATGGAGTTTGTACCTCTACTGATTTGTGTACAGGTACACCCGAAAGTATTTCAAAACATTATTTTTATGAGAGGTATTTCGATAAACCATATTTTCTTACTTTTACTTTAGACATATCTCAATTAAATTCAATATGTTATTCAGATTCCCTATTGGATATTTCCTGTATAAAATGGAGCAAATACCAGATTAATGTACAGGGACACTTAATAGTATTCCAAAGCATTACGTTCTATGCGAGATATTTCTATAAAATAACTTTACTTTCCACGAAGTTTTAGGAAATTAAAATATGTTATTTATATGCACAAAAGAATGCTTTGCATAGAATATAGCATGGTTATCATTAGATTTACAGGGTGACACAAAAATATTCAGTTATATTAAGAGCTATTAATAAAAAATTGCTAGAATTGTACTTTCGTTTACTTTATGCGTTTTTGAAATTTTCTATCATTATTTTAGTGTGAATATAATTTCAATCTCTGTATCTGTCTGACTGTTCTTCTGTCCGTCTGTCTGTGTCTGTCCGTCTGTCTGTTTTACTGCGCTCTAATTCCCGTAAATATTTATGGAATTTCTTTAAACCGATATATTTTATTCAAGTTGACTATCGGATGTTTCCTATTGAAAATGGAGTGAATACCTCTTCTGGTTTGTGTACAGGGACACCCAAAAATATTCGAAAGCATTGTGTTCTATGGGAGGAGTTTCTATAAACCATATTTTAATACCTTTAATGTATAGAAACTTCAATGAAATTTTAATATATTATACAATTCCCTATCGGATGTTTCCTATGTAAAATAGAGCCCATTTCTTACTGGTTTGTGTACAGGGGCACTTGAAATTATTCCAAAGCATTGTGTTGCATGAGAGTTATTTTTATAAACCAAATTTTGATAATTTTTTCCTCCGCAATTGAAATATATTATTCGTATGCACAAAAGAGTACCTTCTCTGTAATATGGTATGGTTAGCATTAGATTTATAGGGCCACACAAAAATAATCAGTTACATTAAGAGCTGCTATAAATAAAAATTTGCTGGAATTGCACTTTTGTTTACATGAGCGTTTTAAAACTTTCTTATAATTTTAGTGGGAATATGATTTCATTTTGTGCATCTGTCTGTCCGATTGTCTACCTTTCTATCTGTTTGTCTCCGGCTCCTATCATCCGTGAATACTTTGAGAATTTTTAAAAAATTATACACTCAAGTTCCTTATTTAATGTTCTCTATTTAAAATGCCATTAATAGGTCCTGTACAACTAGTTTGTTTACAGGGACAACAACAACAACAATAAAAAAACAAACAATGTATTGCGTTTTAGGACAGAATTTTTTAAAAGTTATATTTAAAAATATTTCTACTCTAAAAATCATAGAAACATTGACATGCATTATTAATATTCCAAAATATTGTTTTTTTATAGAACATGATATGATTAACTTTCAGATTTACAGGGCTACACTAAAATATTCAGAGAGATTAAAAGCTGTAATTATAATCTAACGGCTGCGTTTTCTTTTGCGTTAAGCCTTTTTAACACTTCCCGAAATGCCTAAGAGTAATTTTAAAATCAATTAGTCTATCTGCATGTGTTTCAGTTGTTCTGTCTGTTGTGTGATAAAGTAGGCAAAGAATATTAAAAGTTATTCGATACAATTGCGTACAGTTGGAAAGTGTTACTAATCAATGCGTACTGCATGATTTTTCTTTCTTGTTTAAATAGTGTAAATGGTTTTACTTAATTAGTCTTTATTTGATTGTACCACAGACTATGTCAGTTTTGAGTTCTTGGATAAATCATTAGAAAATTTCGCGTACTATTTAGCGTACTATAAAGGAATAAACATGTATTTTATATAAAGTGTTCAAAAATAAAATAAAAGTCCAAAATCAAGTAGATTTTGGATTTTTTTATTTGAGGACCGCTATTTGACGATTTATCATATTTCATCCACGGTCCCTAAGACAAACCACTAAATTGTGTTCAAAAATATTTAGCTAAATCAAAAGGAGACTCAAGACATAATTAAAATATTAATAATAAATTTAAATAATGTATAATTTACTAATAAATAACTTATTAAATAGAAAATAACTGTTAAATAAACAAAGGGTGCATAAACTGCTCATGGGAAGAAAAATCTCAGTGTTTAGTCGTCTGTTTATACGAGTGTAAAATAAGAAAGTACAGCACTTTTTTATATTTTTTTCTCGTATACTTAAAATTAGAAGCTATAATCTTTAAAACATTTATTTTTTAAAAGAAATTTCGTAAAAATAAATGCGTTTTCAGTGCTGTTTCCAAATAATGTGTACACATTTTTATTTCTGTACAAGCTTGTTTATCCTTTATATATGCTGATGATAGAAAACTGTAAATCTTTTTAAAATTCAACTATTAATAATATATATATATATATGTACATATCGTATTCAAATTAAATTATTAATTATTATTATTTAACTTATTTTATGTTCTTTTCTTATTTAAGTTTTTTTTCTTTAGTATTACATTTATTACATAAACATAAGAATAAGGTTTTCATTAGAATATTTCTTTCTAAAGGAAAAAAGAAATGTGTAAGTCCGAGTAAAGTTCAATGGGGAAGGGAGGTGGGGGGGGGGGACGTTTTGTTTATTTTCTCACGTCCAATGGTGTTATTTGTAGGAGGAGTTCATGAATGTTTTTTATCTATCATTTGTTTAGGCTCATGACGCCTAGAAGATGCTGACCGTTTTTCTAATTTTAGTAGACAATTTCTCCTGATATATGCAATCGCTCATCAGGGTGTTTCTGTCATTGTATCTAACTGTCTAAAACTTAGACATACAGGCCATACTGTTATTGTAATCTTCTTTTTTGATCTATATAATTTATTCCGATTTCGAAGGACCTTAATGTGTTGTGTTTAACAAACACTTTAGTTAATCCCCATCCTAACGATCAAAGAGCTCATAGTATAGTCCGGCCTGTCTTAGTTAAAGATAAGAAAATTGAAAACTATTCCACCTTCCACCCATTCTTTTGTGTTGTGGGGTTTACGATAAAAACTTGTACTCCACAAATAATAACCCATAGTTACAGAAATTCAGAGTTAACAAAAAGAAAGATAGCTGGCTGGAGCCGATCGGAGATATTTTTCAGGGCGTCAAATCATATATGTTATTGTTTACTTTTGTTATAAGTTGAACTTGAACAAACTGTAGCAGACTCATTTTTAAAAGCCTGTCGGTCTCGGTGTCGCCTGCTCTATTTTGCGGTGAGATCAAGCCTTGAATTTGAAAAAGGCTTAAATTCTCAACTCGTTGTGTCCGAGAAAAGATAAGCCCTTTACAAAATCCCAAGTTTAGCGTTGCTTTTCAAATTTCTAACAGGCACATTGCGCATTCCAAAAAGGTCAATGGATCATGGATGCACCCTTTGAGAAAAGGAATGCCCTACTTCCCCTTTTTCTTTTCTCAGTTTTTTAAGTTTAGATTTACATGCCGCACAGTTTGAAAATAAATAACTAAAAGTGCAGATAAGAAGAATATATAGAGTTATATGAATTTAAAATTAAATTTCTTTGTAACTATTGAAAGAAAGAAAAGACGATATATATTATATATATTTAAAACAAACATGTTTATTTCTTTACAACAAAATAAAGTAAAATACCTATGGGCTATTGTTATTTTAGGTGTCAGTTTTTAGCAAAATAATAATAATAATATATAATAAAACAAAATAATTCTCAGTAAATTCATTTTTTGTGCTTTTCAAGCATCACAGCTGTCATTTTGACTTGTACATATATATACACACATATATATATATATATATATATATATATATATATCACTATTGAAAGTTCTGCTTAAAAAATATCCTGAAACAAAAGAAAAAAAAAGAGGGTAGAGTAAACGGAAAGCATGATATATATATATATATATATATATATAGAATCACTAAAAATTTTCCTGTTTCATGGCAGTATAAAAATAAAAATTTTGTAATCATGAAATTAAATCCCGTTACATTTTTGATCGTTTTTATAAAATCCCGTGCTGTAGGCATCTTTGTAATTTCTTTCTAAGTTGTAATTTTCTTTCTAAATTCATTATTTAATTTCTATAGATTTACTAATTAAATATATATATATATATATACTTTATGAATATGAGGCCTAATAAAATCTGTCATTAAAACAACTTTATTTCACTACTATTCTTGTGCTTTATCTGTAGTTAAAAAAAAAAAAAAAGAAGAAGAACTATTAATATATTGCAGACAGCTCAAAATTTTCTTCTGTACTTTTCTATACCAATTCATGTAGTAAAGATTATTTATTAAATTTATTTTCCATGATGAATGCAGACGATTTTCATCTCAAAGGAGTATAACACAAAATATCGAAAGAAATAATTTTTTTGCTAATATCTAAAGATTAAAAGAAAATAAATAAAATTGTTTTAAATTATCACCGATATACGATTAAACAATTATTGTTTTAAATGTATTGGTAAGTCCTTTTGAAAGATATCAATGTTAAAAATTTACGCCCCCGAGGGAAATCGGATATGATACCTCCACACAAAGAAAAAATTTTTGTTGTTTAATTATTACTATCATATATAAAATTTTATATTGCAGGGATGGAACACCGGCGTAGAATTCATACCAGAATCTGTTTATGAAATTTCTCTACCTATAATATCGTTAATTTAAGAAGTTGAAAATTTTCTTACACTGATAGTGGTATGAATTCTGCGCCCGTGTTCCATCCCTGATATTGAAAAGTTAAAAGAAATTTTATTACGTAAATTTATTCGAAACTTTTTCCTATATTGCCATTAAACAAAAAAAAAAAAAAAAAAAAAAAAAAAAAAAGCGGAAAAAGAAAAAGAAGAAAGGATAACCATTTATTAAGCGATTGATTCCCAAATTCGTTTTAAATTCAGTTTAATCTAATTCAGTTAAAAACACTAGTTTAAGTTAAAATCCAAATAAATATGAAATTTGGTTAAATTTCGTCCATTCGTTCGGCAGATACACTAACCAAATACAAAATTTTCGATATACAC
This sequence comes from Salticus scenicus, assembly GCA_963930645.1. Classification (NCBI taxonomy): domain Eukaryota; kingdom Metazoa; phylum Arthropoda; class Arachnida; order Araneae; family Salticidae; genus Salticus; species Salticus scenicus. The sequence continues at coordinate 160,108,333 of OZ005658.1, forward strand.
AAGAAAAGCACACAGACATTTTCGAAAAATGGCCAAATAGTGTTTGGAGTTTAGACTCAGAAAATCCCAAAACAAAACATCTAAATACTTCAAAAACTGAAGGGTGAAAATTCTCACAAATCGAATATATTCTTATGCCTATGTATAGAAAAATCAAAAAAAAAAAAAAAGAGAGAGAGAGAGAGAGAGAGAGCAAAAATTACTTATATATTCCGTCTTCACTTTCAAAAGATAAAAATTTACTCTTAAATTAAATGTTATGTTATTATTACTCTTTCCTTTTAAAAGCTGAACCTTTTAGTCTTTTTTCAAGATAGTTTTCAAAGGATTTTTTTAGAACATTTTTTAAAAACTTTTCCAGAAGTGAATTCTTTAAATTGTACTGCGTTCTCTCATTTCATTTACTGAATTTGTAATGAGATTTCTTATTAATGTTTCTTTAAAAACGGATGTAGTTGTTACTTACATCGAAAATATACAAAAACAGAGAAAATAAAATTGAAATTGTTCATATATATAATAATATGTGAACAACTTAATCTACATATTAAGAGTATTTAAATCAACTTAGATATTATAGATTTTTGTGACATATTCCAATATATTTATTAAATTCATGAATTGATTATCTAAGACGTTTTGTAGAAATGTGCCTTATCTACTTGTCCGCTAAAAAAACATTAACTATGAGATCAGTTCCTCTAAAACAACTGTTTTTAATCTATTAATTATCATTTTTAACAATTATTCCTTATCCCTGGCCCCACCAGTGGCCAAGTGATTCTGCTCTCAAAGGTGGTAAACGGGACGTGCTGGGTTTGATGTTGGATCCCAGGTCGCGCTCAACGACCAAGCCTTTCGGAGTTTTCCATGGTTTTCTACAAAAATCGTTTAAATACGGGCTGGGACCTCATAAAAAGAATTCCACGGAAGGCATTCCACCTATAAGCATAGAACTCTAGTGTAGTCAATCGACCTTAAATCTAACCACAAACCTTCCTCTTCTCACTTTCTCGTGCAAGATTGTTAATAATCAACAATAATAAATTCAAAGATTTTTAAAAAAGGAAGAAACATATACAAGAAATACCTATAAATTTAAATTAAATACAAAAATAAAAATCTGTATTTTTAACAGCATTATCAGTCTGCTTCCTTTTACTTTTATTAGTATTTTCTCGTGAATTAAAAAATTCATTGAGAATGAATTTTTGTGTTATGAATAGCAAATATTCAGAACAAAAGCTTTTCTATTTAATGCTTGGCAGTATAAACACTTTCTTCAGCACTGGGACTCTCGACTTCAAATGGCCATGACCAATGAACATGAACAATAGTCTTTCTCTTTCTGCTTCAATTTATCTTAGACTACAGAGGGACGAGGGACAGGGACTGACCTTGAAAAGGGGTTATCTCAAGCGCATTCAGCTTCTCTCGCGCAAAAAGAGAATTGTATAAAGTATACATCCAGATCATTTGATTATATTATTTATAATTTTTCATTTAAAAATATAGAAAATTCTTTGTTGGAGCCATAAACTGTAATAATTAGAATATATTAAACCCATGTCTTAAAGTAAATTAATGCTTTTTGTTTATTTTACTTAATTATTTATTAAACAGTGGGAGGCATGACTGTGACTAGAAAAGCTATAAAATGAAATAAAATATTTTTGCGACTTATATATGTAAAATATTTATAAATAATACTGACATGAAATTAAATTTCTATATAGCTAAAAGCTTCTAAATTAGATTTAATAATAATAATATTTGTATATATTTGCATGGAAGAAAATAAACAGCTTTACTAATCCTCTTACTGTTTGTTATTGATAAAAATTAACTCTCATTTGTTCAGTTTTTAAGATACGTACTTTTAAGTACTTTGTTAAATCTAATACAATTCTTATTTAATATTAATGGGAATATCTCGAATACTTGTTAGAAAAAATCATATGTAATTTTTCTATGTCATGCATAATATAGTATAATATTTTTAATTGAATGTATAGGATCTAAATTAATTCAAATTTACATTCTTTATAATTTACTGATAATAATATAATGAAATTTAAAAATGAAATATTTTATATATTTTTTTCTTATTGTTATAAATTAATTGGAAATATTGATAAGCAGTATTATACGAAGAATAGGAATTTATACATAATTTAACTTAAAACCAATTTTCTACTTCATTTGTTTCTATTTAAAGTTTTCATTCAAAGCATTTGATGTGAAAAAGTAATATAAACACAATCATAAAGCACTATTAAACGTGATTTTGAATTATTATATCTCATACACTTCTGCTATTTTATTAAACTTTTTAAAATATTGTTGATTTTTTATTTTATTTTTATTATTATTATTATCTATAAATACTTTCATCAATGAAGAGCCTCCTACACTTCCAAATATTAATTTGAATCTTTTTCTAAACCCTACTTTCTTTCTTTCTTTTTTTTTAATTGGTGGAAAATAAAATTAAAAAAAAAAAAAAATCTGAGTCTGAGATTTTTATTATTTTAAAAAAGGTTGAAAGGGAAAATAAAATAAAATTTCTGAAAGTGAAAATGTTTGGTTAAATTCATCGGTAATAGAGGGTAGCACCGGCGGCGAATCAATATCTTACTTAGACCTTCCTGATTTTGGCCGGCAACTTGAGCAAGTCCCCGCGCATGCTCATTAAAAGAAGGAACGAGCTGGAGCAGTTGTAATGGGCGCGATCTAACGTCTTGTGTTTTCTTAGCCCTGACACAAGACGTTAAATCGCGCCCATCACAAATGCTCCAACTCGTTCCTTCTTCTAGTGAGCATGCGCGGGGACTTGCTCAAGTTTCTTTGCTGACCAAAATTATGAAGGTCTGATTCGCCGCCGGTGCTACCCTCTATTAGCGATTAATTTAACTAAATATTTTCATTTTCAGAAATTTTATTTTATTTTCCTTTTTAACCTTTTTTAAAATAATAAAAATCTAAGACTCAGAATCTTTTATTTTATTTCAAATTTCATTTTCCACCAATTAAAAAATAAATAAATAAATAAAAGGATAATAATAAATAGGGTTTAGAAAAAGATACAAATAAATATTTGAAAGTGTAGGAGGCTCTTCATTTATGAAAATATTTATAGATAATAATAATAATAAAATAAAAATCAACAATATTTTAAAAAGCTTAATAAAATAGCAGAAGTGTGTGAGATATAATAATTCAAAATCAAGTTTAATAGTGCTTTATGATTGTGTTTGTGTTTATATTACTTTTTCACATGAAATGCTTTGCATGAAAGCTTTAAATTGATACAAATGAAGTAGAAAATTTGTTTTAAGTTAAATTATGTATAATTTCCTATCCTTCGTATAATACTGCTTATTAATATTTTCAATTAATTTATAACAATAAGAAAAAAATATAAAATATTTCAGTTTTAAATTGCATTATATTATTATCAGTAAATTATAAAGAAAGTAAATTTGAATTAATTTAAATCCTATATATTCAACTGTAAATATTATACTATATTATGCATGACACAGAAAAATTACATATGATTTTTTCTAACAAGTATTCGAGATATTCCCATTAATATTAAATAAGAATTTTATTAGATTTATCAAAGTACTTAAAAGTACGTATCTTAAAAACTGAGCAAATGAGAGTTAATTTTTATCAATAACAAACAGTAAGAGGATCAGTAAAGCTGTTTATCTTCTCCCCTGCAAATATTTACAATTATTATTATTATTAAATCTAATTTAGAAGCTTTTAGCTATATAGAAATTCAATTTCATGTCAGTATTATTTATAAATATTTTACATATATAAGTCTTATTATTTTTTTATTTTTTTTATTTTTATAGCTTTTCTAGTCATAGTCATGCCTTCCACTGTTTAATAAATAATTAAGTAAAATAAGCAAAAAGCATTAATTTACTTTAAGGCATGGGTTTAATATATTCTAATTATTATAGTATATTTTTAAATGAAAAATTATAAGTAATATAATCAAATCACAAAACTTTGAAATTTATTCGAAACAGTAGTATTTATCAAAGGGGGTCAAATTCTTTAACTATATATTATATATGAGGTTAGCACTGAAAATAAAATTGAAATAGATGAAATATGTTAAAACTTTTTTATACTGTCTTATGACATTCTGATTCAAACAGGGAGGAAGGGAAGAGGATAAGCAGTTTAAATGAACCTCTTAATGTTTGTTAGTGATAAACATTAACTCTCATTTCCTCAGTTTTTGAATATGTCTACTTTTAAGTACTCCAATAAATTTTTGATATAATATTGATGAGAATACTTCAAATATAGTTAGAAATTTTTTTATGACATTTTTCTGTGTTATGCATAATATGGTATAATATTTACAGTTGAATATATAGGATTTAAAGTAATTCAAATTTACTTTCTTTATAGTTTACTGATAATAATATAATGCAATTTAAAACTGAAATATTTTATATATTTTTTCTTAATGTTATAAATTATTTGAAAATATTAATAAGCAGTATAATACGAAGGATAGGAAATTATACATAATTTAATTTAAAATCAATTTTCTACATCATTTGTATCAGTTTAAAGCTTTCATACAAAGTATTTGATGTGAAAAATTAATATAAACACAATCATAAAACACCATTAAACTTGATTTGGAATTATTATATCTCATACAATTCTGTTGTTATTTTATTAAAATTTTAAAATATTGTTGATTTTTTTCTCTAATTATCTATGAATATTTTCATAAATGAAGAGCCTCTTGCACTTTCAAATATTTATCTGAATCTTTTTCTAAACCCTACTTTCTTTCTTTCTTTCTTTCTTTTTCTTTTTTTTTTTTTTTTTTCTTTTTTTTGTTGGTGGGAAATAAAATTTAATATAAAATAAAAAGATTCTGAGTCTGAGATTTTTATTATTTTAAAAAAGGCTAAAAGGGAAAGTAAAATAAAATTTCTGAAAGTGAAAATGTTTAGTTAAATTAATCGCTAATAGAGGGTAGCACCGGCGGCGAATCAGACCTTCATAATTTTGGTCAGCAAAGAAACTTGAGCAAGTCCCCGCGCATGCTCACTAGAAGAAGGAACGAGTTGGAGCATTTGTGATGGGCGTGATCTAACGTCTTGTGTTTTCTACTAATCTGTCAGTGAATGATGAAAGAAGGAGAGAAAAAAACAAAAAAACTCAACAATGTGAAAATTTTCATTAAAATACAAATTTATATTATTTTCGCGTTTGAAATTTCTACCCGCTGGAAGCACGGGGGCGAAAAGATACTTTCGCCCCCGTGAAAAATTACAGCGGGGGCGACCGCCCCCGCTGCCTCCGTTAAGTCGGCGCCTATGCTACACAGAATATCGTTAAAATCGGTAACAAGGTGATATACAAAAAATTAATTCCTTTTGCCCCTCTCCCCCACACTTCAGCCTCCGAAGTATATGTGACACTGTATTTTTGTCATAAACAGCAAGTGAAAGACAAAGTTTTATTAAAATCAGTAAAAAAGTGATTTCAAAACAATTATTTTCTTTCAATCCGCTCCTAGCCTCCCCTCCCCCCAGGTATATATGCTAAGTAAAAGTGGTATCAATTTAATTGATTGAAATTTCTAAAAGTGTATTATGAAAATCATTCTTTAAATTCATTCTTTGATGTTTGTTGTTTTTGAGATTTGCAAATTGCAAAAGTGTCCTTTTTCCCGGTGCACTTTTTTCCGGGTGCCCTTTTTTCTGGGGCCCTTTTTACCAGTGCCTTTTTTTTCAAGTGTCCTTTTTTCCGAAATCCATTTTGCACAGTTATTCTCCTTTCTGTCCTTTTCTTCTTCTTATTTTCCTTTTTATATTTCAGACAGAAATATTTAAAATGAGTTTGAGTTTGAATTGCTTTTTCACGCTCAAGTTCGTGTAAAAAACGAACTACGCTCAACTCAAGTTCATAATTTAAAAAACGAGCGAAGTTCAACTCAAAACTCAAAAATTTTGAGCTACGCTCACGAACGCGTTCAAATGAATGCGTTCGTGCACAACACTGGAAAAAAGCTTGTATAAATATCACAATGTTACCAATTTTAATTAAAATATTAACAACTATCACCTACTTTTAATGAAAAATTACGGCGAGTGTTACCTACACATGGGGGACAAGGAGGAAGAGAAAAAAATACGATTGTTTTTAAATTATACTGCTTCATATTTATAGGAAATTTTGTATAAATGCCCTTTATTGTTTATGAAAATTTTTAGGGAGGGCTATGTATCGCAGTATCCTTCAGTTTCTAAGTTAGTAGGTAAAAATTCAATGCAATGTTCATATCAGACATTAATTAAAAGTTAATATCAAATATTGGTAAAAGATTATTCTTAAGCAGATTTTTTTTTTTTTTTTTAATCTGTCCCATTTCCCACACCCCTCTCGTAGAAACAGAAAAAAAAAGAAAAAATACTATCGTTCGTATTAAAAAGGCACTACTCTTAATTTCTCCTCGTAAAACTGATGCTAAACATCAACGAGAGCATAAGTTTTTTATTTCTAGGGGGGGGAAGGGGAGGTAAAAGAGACAGATTAAAAGAAGAAATTTCATTTTTGAGTAACATTTTTCAGATTTAAATCATACATTGAATTTTTGCGTACAAACTCAGGAAGAGAAAGAAACTGATACTTAACCCTCACTGTAATGTTTTATACACAGTAAGTAATATTTCTACAAAGTTTCTTTAAACGAGCAACAAGATGGTACAAAAACATATTAGCCCTTAGTTCTCACCGGGTAGTGTCTCTTCAATTTTCCTCTTCTCTTCAATTTTTGATAAACAATAAGAGATATTTAGGCAAATTTTCCTATTTAAGTGATTTAAAAACAATATCCCCCCCCCCTCCTAGATATATGTAACACTCTTTGGAATTTTTTATAAAAAGCAGGTAATAGTTTTTGAAATTTTAATTAAAACTGGTAACATTGTGATACTTATGCAATCATTTTTCTCTTTTGGCCCCTCCAGATAGCCGCAAGATATACATAACAATCAGGGTAAATTTTCCAAATTGTTCAATGATATTTATAATAAATTTTATTAAAATGCAAAATATAGTGACATAAACATTCATTTTCTTTCTCTCTGTGCTCCCCCCCCCCCAAGACATATCTAACTTCACTGTAATTTTTCATTAATAGTAAGTGATATTTACACAAAATGTCAATAAAAAAAAAAAAAAAAAAAAAAAAAAGCGATAATAAGTGTTGTTTAAAAAGATTATTTTATTTTTCATCTATCCCCCCCCTTAGCCCCTCCCTATCAACCGTAGGTAACTTTCACTATAATTTTAATAAAATGAAAGTACAAATGATAGTACAAAGTTTCATATAAATAAGTAGCATAGTGTTATAAAAAAAAAAAAAAACATTTTCATCACTCTGCCCCTCCCCCCCTAGTAAACCGTCCAGACATGTGTAATACTCACTGTAATTTTTCTTAAACAGTACGTTGTATATACACAAAGGTTTTTTTTTTTTTTTTTTTTTTTTTTTTTTTTTTAATCGATAATAGGGCAGTTTAAAGAATAATATATTTTACTTCCATCTGCAATCCCTCCCCTCCAGGTATATAATATGTACATTCATTGTGATAGTCACAAATTGTACGTGCTTATACAAAGTTTCATTAAAATCAGTAAGAAGGTGGTATAAAAACAATTGTTTTCTTTCCATTTGCTGCTAGCTCCTTCCCCCCCCCCCCTTTTCTCAGATATAAAATAAATGAATGGTGTACCAAATCAAATGAAATTCTAAAAATGTAATTTGAAAGTCATTCTGTAAATTCCTTATTTGATATTTATTATTTGCGATTTGCGAAGTGAAAAAGTGCCCTTTTTACCGGTGTCCTTTTTACTGGTGACTTTTTTTCGGGATCCCAGACCCACATATATTTTCTAAAAATGGTGAAATCGTTTTTTGAAGTTTTCAAAACATGTAAATCCATCGAAAACCGGAAGTTGAAAATTTTTTCGAATCCAATACTTTCTATTGAATAAATAATAATAAAAAAATGCCATAACTTAATTTGTGATGCTTCAGATGATTGATTATAAAAGATATTTTGTAATTAAAGCCTATCTTCAATGTAATCATCACTTATTACTTTTGCTTACCCATAGGGTCGAGAAGGAATTGTTTTAGGGTCAAATTTTTTAACGTGAGTTTTTGTTATTTTTACATTTTTTAAGGTCCCCTGAATACGAAAATCATGTTTTTAGCGAATGGTCTGTTGTCTGTTATCAGCATATCTCAAGAACATATAGTAGCAGAAATTCCAAACTCGGTATTCTAAATGTGTATCATATAGGGATGCTACAGTAAGCTTTTCGTTGACATGAAGCAAATGGTTCGTGTACAGGGACACTCAAAAGTATTCAAATACATTACGTCTATGGGGGAAATTGCAGGTAAGTAGAGTTTAACATCTATAGACTGCACTAAATCAAATGAAACGAATATATATTTTTTGTAATAGAGATAGTCAACTGGGAAAAAAAAATTGTGAATGTGGGATCCTCGCCTCCCCCCTAGGGGGGAAGTCCCCCGCGAGGGGAGTAAATTTTCATGATGAGTATCTTTCCAAAGAGCTCGCCAATACCTTTAAAACGAATGGTTGAACCATCGATCTGCGATAATTTAAAATAAAGTTATCGACCTTTTTTTCATTTTTAACAAAAAAAAAAAAAAAAAAAAAAAAAAAAAAAAGAAAAGAAAAGAAAAGAAAAAAAAAAGAAAAGAAAAATATGTAATATTGAGAATAAATTCAACTTTTTTTTTTTTTTTTTTTTTTTTAATATATATATTTAGTGTTACACTACTTCTCTAATATGGAAATCGCCTGCATTATCATAAAAGATAATTTTTTTAAATAATAATTTTAATAAATTATTTTTTAAAAACAGAATTATTTTTTAATAACCGAATTCAATTCTATATAAATGTAGGTGCATTAATGAAACCGGGGGTTGAGAGGGGTGATAGCCCCCCTCACACTGAACTAATTATCATATAAAACTCTTCCGAAGCCTAATTTGAATTGTTTAACACAGGTTTACATAACAGTACTCGTTATCTTACCTTTTAATCTGCAACCTGTATTTATAGTATTAAATTTCAGGGTAAGAAAAAGTCGAGTGAGTGACACACCAGATTATTATTATTATTGTACTTAACGTAAGCAATCATAATAAATATTAAAATTTAATTATTATATTAGAAAAATGTAAATTCATAACGCTTTATTAAATACTACTATTAAATAACAAACTGAATCTACCTTTAAAAACGTTAAAATTTTTAAAATATTATTCTTAATTATTATTTTATGTAATAATATTACGTAAAAAATCACTTGTCTAGACTAAATTTGCACGAATCAAAATTGTGTATTAAAATGTCGATTGTATGCCTTTTTAATATTTTATATCAAACCTTTCAAAGAGGTGTACATTGCATAATATACTTTTGTCTTCATTTCTTTACATCTTTTTATACGACAACAAGATTCTTCTAGAAAGGAAAGAAGGTAAAGGGAGTCTTCTGTATCTGAAAAGAAGGAAATATCACAAATTCTCGCCTTTTAAAATATTTCTTATCTATTCAATGTTCAAAGAGTAGGACTATAAAGGGAAGGACCATTGTATAGATTATGATTGTGAACTGTGAAGTGAGAATACAAAAGCAGAGGTTGGAATAGGAGAGGGTAACTCCATGACATTACCTGATGAAAGAAAAAACTGGAGAACGCTTCTAGGAAAAACATTTCCTTCCTAATTCTCTCATTGTCTACACAAAGAAAGCATTTTTGTTTATCCGTGCTCAAAAAGTAAAATTAGTCTCCAATCTCCTCCCATCCTCAACTCTTTATTTATTTATTTTTTATTTAACCATTAATTTTTTTAATGTTCTTTATTTTCTTTTATTCTTTTTCTTTCTTTCTTTTTTTTTTTTTTTTTTTAATAATTAACATTGATATAAAAATTGAACACGTGAATAAATATATTAATAAAGACTAAAATTCCTTCTTTAAGACTGAAAAATGTTGGAAAATGAATGATTCTAATATTCAGAGCTCCTTGGGAAAAAAAAAAAATATATATATATACACACTTAATCTGACGGCGAAAAACGCTATCAGTACCAAAGATGAAATATAATTTACACTTGAGATATTTTAGCATATAATTCGCTAGTAAAAATTCTCAAATTACCCTTTTTCGTTTTACTTTATTTTGTTACCCTTTTTTATATATTTATCGTTGCCATTATTTCCGTTGCCATTTTTTCCTGTTGCCATTATTTCCGGTTGCCATTATTTCCGTTGCCATTTTTTCCGGTGCCATTATTTCCGTTGCCATTATTTCCGTTGCCATTTTTACCTAAATTCTATTCCTTCCCCTGTTCATTGTCCATTTTCCACGAAACCTGAAGTCGAATAAACCTCTAGTATTTCTTAAAACAGGATTTTCCACACATGCAGACACATGCTACAGGGGAGCGTAACTCAATGACTTCCCCAAGCATGATAAAAACTAGAGAACGCTTCTAAGAAAAAGAATTCCTGTCAAACACCTGCCACCACTTTTAACTCAAACAAAGCTCTTCAAGTAATCTCTGTCCGAAAAATAAAAATAGTCTCCATTATTTCTTGTCTTCTTCTTCTTCTTCTTTTTTTTTAATTATTATTATAATTATTATTTTAACATTATGATATCTTTTAAAAAATAATTAAAATACCATAAATAGTAAATATGTGAATAAAGTAATAAATAAAAGCTTATTTATTTATTTTTTTCACTGAAAAAGGTCCTGTGAAATATTTTTTATATTCAGCCCTCTTAAAAGAATAAATTTCTAACTGACGATGAAATAAATAATCACTAACAAAGATGAAATGCTTTCGAAACATAGTTTAACTCTATGGCATAATTTGGGGCAATTTCAGTGTACGATTCGCAAGTAGCAATTCGCAATTTACCCATTCTTCCGTTACCCATTTTTCCATTACCCATTTTTCCGCTTACACTTTTTTCCGCTTACCCATTTTTCCATTACCCTTTTTTCCGCTTACCCATTTTTCCGTTACCCATCTTTCCGTTACCCATTTTTCCCTAAACCCATTTTTCCGTGAAGCGCTTCAAATATATGTTAGTATGTTTATTTTCTCCCAGTAACAGCTTTTCTTTTGTAAAAGGTAAGTGATGTTTATTTAAAACATTTTTTTTTCAAATTGTAGCATTGAGTTATTATAGTTTATTTAAATGATATCATTATTTGAAAAATAGCATCCTTTTGCAATCTAGGCTTAGTAGAATAAGCAATATATTTTTTTCCTCTCATAATGAAGTTTAAAAAAAGAATTTTGCATTATTTTGTTCTTTTTCAAATATGAATACTCTTCTAAATAACAATATTTTGACTTTTACGAAAGGATGTGCTGTATTTATTTTATTTGTTATTTACTAAGGTTATTTATTAATAAGGTTAATTGTTTCCGTATTTTGTTATCAATAGTTAAAATTTTATTAATTAGAATATAAAATATAGATTAAGCATTTTAAAGAATATGTGTTTAAAAAACGTAAATATATATATATATATATATTATTTTACACTACCACGGTATTTATAATTTACGCTTCTTAATTTTAATCATTGATTCCAAGAATTTTTATTATTAAGAGGAATATGCTTGCTTTTCATAAGTACTATAATGGTAATTAATTCTTAAATCTACTTTATTATATTTTTGTTTGTGAGTTATGTTTTGTTGTATGAGTATCATTAACTCAACAGTTTATTTTTTGTTGGGGAAAAAGCACACATATTTAAATAGAAACCTCTGTTTCCCGTAACATTCAAACAGATTTCCTTGTACTGTATATATATATATAGATAGATATTAAAAAAAAAAAAAAAAAAAAAAAAAAAAAAAACAGAGAAGCGTGTGTTTTATTAAATAAGACTAGTAATGCATCATATTAATCAGTGAAATCAAAATTTGAAATTCGATATCCCTCCAAAACGGAAGAGCACTTTTTTTTTTAAGTATTATATAGCATGTTCTTTATGATCTTGTGGATTTTTAAAAATTTGCTGTTCGTATATATATATATATTTTTTTTTTTTTTCTTTTCTGAATATTTGTCTGAGATAACCTTTCTTCAGCAAGCCGTTTGCTGAATTCTGGGTTCAAGTGTAGACTGACTATTTACTATTTAAATTTGAATTAAGCATGTAATCGGCATCCTGAGAGTATATTCAATTTTATGCTTAATGGATAATTTAGTTGTTTATGTAATCTCAAAAAATTAGCTGTTTTTTTTCATTTAATCTTTTTTTCAAAATCTTTTATCGGAGTATGTAACTATGAATAAATTATTTTGTATTAATTTATAAATTGTTTTTTGACTTTATAAAATACTGTTGAATGGTAGCCGTGAAATAAACTGACAAAAAGCAAATTTATAGCAAAATTGAAAAATGAAAATACTTTTTACTTTTCGTGCAGCTGCACAAAAGTGCATAAAAAATATGTAGATAATATAGAATTTCTGATGCAAGTATTGACAAAATTTCAAAGTAACTGGAAAGAAATGTTACTGGATTTAAATGTTTTAATAATACAGTCGCACCTCATTAACATGAACACTGTTAACGTGAATTACTTTTAACATGAACTGTAGGGGAGAAGGGGGTACATTGGGACACGGGGCACATTGGGACAAAGGTCTTTATCCCTTTATAATTGCAAAATAAAATTTGTAAAAAATCGCAATAGATGACACTTAGTAGTACATCTTCATATTTGTGATTTCAACTCAACCATTCAAGTCTGCTGCCAGTGAACAAGGTTAGTTTATTTTATCATATGAAAAGTAATTTTTTTCAAGTAAACTAATGTTGATTTTTTAGGTAATAGGAAATAAATATTTTAATTTTTAAAAGTACTATGTGTTTTTATAAACATTAAGCTTTCATTTCCACTATAGATCATTAGCCCATGTGATCTAGAAAATTAGACCTAAACATTTGTTTCTAAAATGACCTGATGGGGTACATTGGGACACTAATGCATGGGGCACATTAGGACTGCTCCAATGGCCCATTCATTTCATCAACACCAATATATTTTTATTTATTTACTTATTTTTTGCACATATAAGCTAATTGTATTATTTTTTTTTTTTCTAGGTATTCTTTAAATAAATAGAAAATGATTAGAAATTATAAGCCAAAACTGAAAGAACTAAAATTTCAGAAGAAAATATAGAAAAGGCAATAAACGAAATAATCAAAGATAAACTTTCTGTGAGGGAAGTTGCAATTAAATATTATATACCAAAATCTACATTATTTAATAGATTGAAAAAAATGAGAGAAAATAAGATTGCGTGTATACTACAAATATAAATTATAAGTTTCAATCCAAATATACATCTCAACAAATATTCACAGCTGAACAAGAACTCTTGTTGAAAGATTATTTAATATCATGTTCTCAACTTAACTATGCCATCAACACGATCCTACATAACATTAAAGTTTTGTGTAGACTTGCAGGGTTTTGATGTGCCTTAAGATATGAATATGCAGTAATGCTTCATAACAATTTCATTTATTCATAATTACCTACTTTATTAATATTTGTTATTGTATCAAATTTATTGTTTTGAAAGCCTTTCATTTACTTTAGCAAAATAGTTTGCAATATTGTAATTAGATAAATAAAAAGATGGTTGTCCCAAAGTGCCCCATCATTAAATCAGTGTTGTCCCAATCTGCCCCTGCACGGGGAACATTGGGACACTTTTACATAAGTTATGTTTTAATTATTTCTGTTTGCAAAACACATTAAACAATGCTCATTATACATTTAAAAGGTGGTCAATAACACAAGTATTTAAATAAAAATGCACAAAAGCATTAAAACTTTTATAAATTGGAAAATAATATGCTTTTATAAAAAGTGTCCCAATGTCCCCCCCTCTTCCTCTATGCACAATCCTCATCAAAATGAAGATTAGTTATTAATGGCTTGAAGTACTGATAACATGAACATATTTTTTTTTATCCTCCTTGAGATTCCCATTAACGAGGTTCGACTGTATTTAAAATCATTATCCTAGCATCCAAATTATAATTTTTGAAACCATTTTTAATTTTTTAAGTTACATACTTAAGCACATTAAAAAAAAATTAAATGGGTAACATTTTTGCTCGTTTTATTTTAAGAATCTGTTCATTATAGTGTAAAAACAGTAATTCTGCATTTGTGGGCAAAATTCTGTTAGGCCTGGTATTAACTGAAACCTATACACCTTTAAAAACTAAACCTCAGCAAAGATGACGAAAATTAAAAAATAACAATTTTATGTTTGTCTTTGAAAAATGTATATGAAGTGCCTCAACATATCCAAAAAGCATCCTATCACTATTTAAAGAGTTATCTAACAATTAATATTTGGCCTGACAAATAAATCTTAAAAAATGTTTAATCTGAGGTAGGGGAAAGGAGCTAAAAGAAGAAAAGTAAAATTTCTGTCAAGGACAGATTTTAGTTTAGTACGGAAGACTATTAATTTCAGTCTGTGAAATTTTTATTTTTTATCTCAAATTTTTTACTGTAAAACTGAGCCACATACTTTTTAATTGATTGAAATGAATTAAAATGAAGTGTTGTCACCTAAATTTCATACTTAGTTAATTTTAAAAAATCTAATTCTGTCAAAAACCGGTTTTCACCTCTGGATTCAGAAAAATCACCTCTTTCATTTAGTAACAACAGGACTGTTATTTCTGATTTATTTTCCCCTCTTCTGGTGTTGCACAAGACTGGTCTACAAAAACTGGTGACAATATTTTTAACCAGATTGAAACTAATAGTTCTTCTAGTCGTAAAAAACACACTGCAGCCAGATAACCGGATACGGTCAGCCAGAGTCAGTTATTACTGTTATTACCACACCATATAACCATACACCATAATAAAATGAGATTCTTATCTTTGGGAAGTTACATTAGGATATAGAAGAAACAAAAATATAGGAATTATAAGTACTTTTTAAACTTTAATTGGCTAAAACAAAACTTTGATTACTTTTAAAATTAAAATATATTTTCTTTTGCTTTATTTAAACATATTATGTGTTGTTTTCTAATGGCAGATTCTTTTCCTACTGCTGATGATGAAGCGAAATATGTTCAACTACAATCTGATGGTGGGAGTGATTCGTGTGATCCGATAACATCAAATTATATTTCAGGTAAGAAATTTCTTATTCAATGCTAAATTATATATACACACATATATATATATCAGGGTGTCTACGGCACCTGTAAAACAGAGAAAACCTGAAAAACTCAATGAATTTGAACATCTATTAAAAAAAACAGGGAAAACTCAGTGAATTTTCAAAATTTATAGCAAAAACAGGGTAAATTCAGGGAATTTTGAAATTTTTTTAAAAAACATTGGGGAATTTTTTCATAATAAAATATTTTTAAAAAAGTAATGCTTTATAATTATGTTTTTCCCCCCAACTATTTTAAGTTAATAAAATTGATTTACCCTAAATATGTTCAATTGTCTTGTAAACATGTTAGATTCTGGTGCTGCATGGTTGCGCGTTATCTATTTTACTTCTAAAAGGGACCAGGAAAACTCAGGAAATTTTTTTCCTGATTTGTGTAGCAACCCTGATATATATATATATATATATATATATATTACTTATTTTCGTGCATGTGTGCAGTGCACCATGAAAATGAATGTGATGTTACAATATTTTGTTCAATTTTATGTTGCATGTGTTCGTATTTTGTATTTAAAATCGCTCTATACTATTAAAAATTTGTAGGAAGAACTTTTTAGCTGTTTAAAAAAATCCTGTTTTTAAAAACAACTCTTTACTTTGTATTTTAACATTTACTTTGTTTATCAAGTACTTGCTATTGCCTGATACTGTTACATATTTGACAATAATAATAACAATAATTGAAGATGTTGTCGATATTGCTCATAGGAGAAAAAATAATTGCTATACTTTTGAGACTTATTTATTTTTTAAATAATAAGAGAATATTTCAATGTAAGGGATGAACTACGCAATCTTACACAGTTTGCTTTTTATTAAATTATATAAATGGCAGCTTATTAGCTTAGCATACTGGCTCAAGGTCGAGACAGAGTTCATACAGTCCTTGAAAATTTTTGATTTTTAAGTTGGCAAAATCAAGGCGAGGCAAATTCTTGAATTTTTCTGTTTTAAAAAATTTCAAAATCAGAAAATACAGTGAAATCTGAATTGAAAAAATACTAAAATTGCATGGTAATCAATAATCTATCCTTCATATAGCAAATTCCACTGTGAACGTACTTAAAGTTATATAAGAAAATTGAAATGAAAACTAAATTTCAATCCTGATTATTTGGAAAAGTCTCAAGAAAATTTTACTAGTAATTTCTAAATGGTTATATTTTTAGTTAAGTAAAATATGCGACAAATATTAAATAATATTAATAATGTTTAATAAACTATCATTGATGATATTTTCTATTCTCCTTCTTCCTCCGCCCCCCCCCCCCCTTTTTTTTTAATCTTACTGCTTTTAATATACTCAATCTCTCTCTCTGTAAATATATATATAGATATATATATATATTGTGTTCACAATTTTTAAAAATAGAAACTAGCTACAGTCATTAAAGCTGTATCTGTAAATTAAAATATTTAATATTGACACCACCACTACTGAGAGTTTCCATTCACAAAGCTGGTATACGAGAGGTGCTGGATTTGAACTCGGATCACACTTACACGCCTAGGTATTGAGTTTTTTATGTTTTCTCCAAAACTTTAAAAATTATTAATTTAAAACTTTCCAAACCATTTTTTCTGCTGGTTGGATGCAAGTTAAGCATTTTCTGCTTCTGGACTTCGAACCCTAGTATATTCAGTTGTTTTCCTTTCTTACACCCACTGAATATATCATAATTAACCAGACAACACAAATTCGCCCAGATTAAGTAAAAATACGTAATCTGGATGTATAGACATGTCCATATTACAGCTAAGGCTCCTATGTATACGAGCTGGCGCATCCGACATTTTTTTGCCTTAGGGTTGCCACATGTACCCAGCGTGATGAACAAACGGCAGCCATTGTTTCTACCGTCTTGCTCGTAATTTTTGTGAAATAAACTGCAATAAGGGAGGTTGTTCAGCGATAAACTGCTGTAAACACTCCAGAAAAGGATACAAAATGTTTAGGTTCCCTTCAGATAATGCAAGAAGGAGAAAATGGGCAGCGAATTGTCGTCCAGATTCTTGGATCCCAGGACATAATGCACAGCTTTGCATAGTAAGTTTTATTGTTATTCACTTATACTTTTCTTTGCATTTCTGACATTTATAAAGTAAAAAATTAAAAAAAAAAATTATTATTTAAATCTAAATACGTATTTTAATAACCATAAATTATTTTAAGAAACCCTTTTTTACTGTGTGTTTATAGAGTCTTGGCGACGTTTTTTTCGGTTCGCCAAAGTTGTCTTGTTTCCGTGTCCTGATAGTATTAGGTCGTTGCAAAAGTTCGTGCGGACGCAGATCATTTTATTGCCTCCAAAGACGAGAACTTCTATCGCCGTAATATACATTTTTTACCCGAAAAATGGGTAAAGGTTGTAGAAAGTAATAGAGAGTATTTTGATTAAAAATTGTCATTTGATTTGATGTACTTTTATGAAATGAAGCAATAAAAAACCGCACGATTTTATGCAAACACCTAATATATATTTTTTAATTGAACTTTTGATTAATTAATTAATTATTTTGTTCTATTTTTAGATTTCTTTTTCTTGAGATATTTATTTCGAATTACAATTTATGCCTACTTTCTAGGGGAAAAAATTTAAAAAATCATACTTTTTCTTTTCCTTTTTTTCTTTTTTTTTAACTTAAAAAAATGCATTAAATTGAAATAAGCGTAATATTACATATACATCACATAACTGTACATAAATTCATATTAATAATGACTGCTAACTTAATTCCTTTAAAACTGCAACTTATTTTTTTAAAAAGTTTTGTTATGAAAGCGATATAAAACAGTAGTATAGGAAAAAAAGAAAAAAAAATTGTACCTAACGGACTAATGTGCAAGTTGCACAGAAGGAACAAACTATTTCTTCCAACAAAAATGCCGGCAACAGTTAGAAGTCGTTGAACCACTTTAGAATGTAAAAAATCGTCTGTGTATGAGTAGGCATTTATTAGAACATAGTTTTTTTTGTTTTTTTTTTTAAGTTACTTTATCAATGGCATCCTTAAATTACTAACTCAAATATAAACTTAATTATGCTGTTTCTTTCTTCTTTTTTTCTTTTTTCATGCGCACTTTTTATTTCCTTATTCAAAATTATTAAAAAAAAGAAAAGAAAAAAAAATCATGCTTTTTTATGAAAAATAATTTTATTATGTGTTTTGTAGAGGTTTTATATAGCTGAGCAATAGAATGTTCTTTAACGCAACTGTTCAATACTTACAAGCTAATTTAAAAAAACAGAAGTTTATTATTACAGACATACAGCAGGCAGTGCAGAAAATCAGATCGCGAACAGACTGATAGACAATTAAATTGAAGTTACAGACATTAAAAAAAAAAAAAAAAAAAAAAAAAAATGTGACACACCAGCCTGTAAAATTATGTAAAATAAATGACTGAAGATTTTATCATTTTCCTTTTTTGTTGATTAACGAGGAAGCTAGAAAAAGATTCGGGTCGAAACGGCCCATAAGAAATTTCCTCATGGCCCGGCCCGAGTATACAAAAAAAAAAAAAAAAAAAAAAAAAAAAAAAAAAAAATCCGAGCCCGGCCCGTCCCGACAGCAAATTAAAAAATTCGGCCCGAACCCGGCCCGTAAATCTGACCCGTACAGACATCTAATGTGCTTATCAGAAATTACTTCATAGACGTAATGTATTGGAATTCTCTAGGATGTTACTGTACAGGAACTATTTCCTTGATCTCAACGAAAAGTATAATGTGTCATCCCTATATGATAGACATTGAGAATACCGATTTTAGACTTTCTGCTACTACTTGTTCTTCACACAGACTAACCGCTAAAAACATGATTTTAAAACGTGTAAATGTGACAAAAACTCAATTTTAAAAATTTAACTTTAAAATAATACTTTCTCCATCATATATATACAGAGCTGCCAACCTAATCCGGCAAATTGTTAGTACCGCCCCTTTTTCTACACCACTTAATTTTTAGAGTATTTTTCTACTTAATTCATCATAGATACATTTAAAGAGAATTGCTCTAATAATTAAGTGGTGTAGAAAAAGGGGCGTTTTTCAGTAGGCGTTAACAATTTGCCGGATTAGGTTGGCAGCTCTGTATATACGAGGAAGAGAAAAGAAAATTAATTAAAGAAAACTTTCCAATTTTAATTGGTACGCTCTTTTTTTTTCTGTTCCCCTTTCAAATGTTATCAATTATTTAAGAAACAGAAACAGATTACTTGTGTTGCTTACCATTTTTGGCCGATTTTATTTTTAGATGAAAATTTCTTAAAACAGCCAGTGAAGCGATAAAATCGCCAAGCGGAAATGCTGTCCTCTTACGAGGCAAAAAAAATGGCGGTGATGCGCCGGCCTATTATTTATTTAAGGGGCTCTAATTACAGCCAGATTCAGTCTATATTTCATCAGATTTTGTAGATATTATGTTGAAATGTCCCCACTTTTTACGTAATAAGTACGTCTTTTAGCTGAACAAAATAACGCAAAATGGACATATGTGAACATAATATAAACATGTCCATTTTCATCATATTACATCCAAAAATTACCCATGTTATTTTTAGATTTATGCAAACATAGATGCTGGCAGAATGAAAACCTTAGTGAGTGCAATCTATATTTAAAACTTAAATACTAGTGTCACATGTCTGTCTAAGCAAAATCAAATCGACATAATGGGTTTTATGTGAAATCCACAGAGAGAGTTCAAAAAATTATTTTAAAACTGTAAATTATTTTACATATATAATTTATTAATTAAAAAGCTTTAAAATATTATTTTTAAAATTATCTGGAGTACGGCACAAAGAGAAAAAAAAACTTCCCCAGTGATTTAAATTTTCGTACAAAATATTTTATATTTTTAAATTTCATTCATTGCCAGCACCCATGTATGTAAATCAGTTTTTTATGGAATCTAGCTTTCAAACTTAGGTCCTTTGGCTCAATGAACTATTATTCCACTAAGTGATGTCCTCATTCAATATTTGACTTGCCTTCATACTCCTATGAAATAGATTTCATATTTTCTTTATGTGAATTAGATGCAGAATTACAAGTGATCTTTTTTAAAAAATATAATCACATTATGATGTTATAGAAAATTTTAAAGTTGTTCACTGCTTTTGTGATTTTCCCATCTCTAGTCACGAAATCCCATGCAAGTCTATGGCGAAATTTGTTTATAGAATTATTATTTTACCTAATTGAAATTTTTAAATTTTGTTTTCACATTCAGAAAATCCACAACTGTTATATTAGTACTCGTTTCCAAAAATTGATTTTTTAAAATTTTATTTTACGGCTAAAAAATGAGGAAAATATATTTAGTGAAACGCATTTTTGAACTCAAAATTCAAATTTATAAAAAGTAAATTTTTAGAAAGGGAGTACTAATTTAATGGTTGTGTATTTTTAGAATGTGAAAATGGAATTTAGAAATAATAATTAGGCAATGTGCAATTCTATAAACAATTTTACCCATAGAATAACAGGGGCTTTGGGTGACCTTGACAGTCTGTAATGTACCCCCTTGAGACATAACTTTGTTTATATACTTTACACACGTTTAAATAAAGGCCAAACAAATTTTTACAAGAGTGAAAAATAACTAGATGAAGTTGTTCTTTTGCCCCAAGCTTTATTACTGGCCTGCTCACTTTTTACTCTTGTTCAGCAAAAATCGACATAACAGCTACATATGAAATCATTCATTACTTAATTTTTAATAATGAAGTTAACAGAACAGATGGTAGAGCATTAGCTTGGTTTTTTTTTTTTTTTTTTTTTTTTTTTTAGAGCTCTGATTTGAAGACAGGGCAGGTCATTTTTGTAAAAATTAATGTGGCTTTTCCTTTAAAAATGTTTTTTTTTTTTGTTGTTTTTTTTAAATTTACGCTTTGTAATATGCTTTTAACAAAGTACATGAAGCACTTAAATATTTATTTTATTTTCTACGTTTTATAGGTTCCACAGCTTTTTCATGGGAAAATGTGAAACGCTTGCTAGTTTATATGTATTAATTCATATTCCAATTAAGAGTTTTCTGTACATATATTTAATCTATGTGAATAAATAAACAATTACATTTTACTGAAAAAAAAAAAAAAAAAATCATTTAACCTTCTATTTTCATTCCACAACCCAAGTAGCACAGGAACGTTCTGTGAACGTCTAATAACGGTTTCAATAGTTCAAACACCGTGTTTCGTGTCAAAAGAACGTTCTAAAACACGTTCAGAAATAGTATTATTTAGAACGTTCTGAAAATGTTTGATTTGTACCATCTATAAAACGTACAATTCTAGTTCTATATAGAACGTTCAAGTGTGACACCGTCATAACACGTTCTGTAACAGTGTAATTATAACGAATATGACAAAATGACTTTTTAGTACTATTGGTTGGGAAACTAGGTTAACCTTTAAAATTTTTGACTTCAGCTTTTGATTTTTTTACACGTTTTGTGGCGTGAGGAATCCGGAAGTCAAAAGGTTGGTATGGTATCTGTTAATGTGTATCGGCACCTATTAGTGTGATAGCCCGTTAGTTCATGTACACGATATCTCAAGAACAAATGATTGCAGAGAGATCGGACCAGTTTTAAAATATCACTTATGATATTGATAAGAATCTTATTGAGAGATTTGCATCATTCTAATTTAAAAACTTCGTAAGTTATTCGAAATTTATAATTTTTAGCATGATAGAGAATAGAGCATTTTTTACATTTTCAGTTTAACGTTTTGTTAGCACGTCAGTAAAGAATGCTTTCCAATAATCAGTAGCGGTGAGGTGAAAAAAAATTACAAAATTTTAAACTCATGGAATAATTTTGTGGATTTTGTATTTCAGGAATCAATGTATGGAATTCGACCAAACTTGTTACAATATTAGATCTTGCCCTAAATTGGAGTTTATTTGAATTTCATTTGGGATATATCGCCCGATAGATTACGGTGCTATGCAATGAAACCCTCCATTTATGGGACGGCTATATCTCAGCTTCTATAGTGTACAAATGTATTAAACATGATATATTGGCATATATCATCATAACCTCTGCTAATACAATTTGGATGTATACATTGTCCAACAGGTGGCGTTGCTAATCTGCAATTTAATCATTTTAACGGAAAGGCAATATTTTAACTCTTGTGATTTAACAATAAATTTTGTGATACACTGAAGTTATAAGTGAAATCGATTTTATGTAAAGCTTTACTGGTCCATTTTGGATGCACATCGGCCAACAGGTGGCGTGGCTATGTTGCAATTTAATCTCATAACAGAAACGAAAAATCTCAACTTCTGTGATTTATAAATATTGTAAATTTGGTAAGTGAAATTAATATTACGTAAAACTCTACAGATTGCCTTTGGGTGCACATCGGACGACAGGTGGCACTGCCACGTTCCAATATTTTCCATTCACAGAAAGGCTATCTATCAGCTTCTGTAATATATATACTCACCAAACCTTCTGCGTGACATACATTTGATATATAATATTGATTCAATTTGGCTGTATAACGAGTAATAGTCAAACAGTTTTTTTTTTATTATTATCATTCATAGGACATTGTTTTTTCCCCTAGGAATAAGTATGCGTCATCCCTGGGGGATGGGGGAAGGGTGGATAAAAATTTTCACTATAATTATCTTTCAAAAGAATTCGATATCACCTTTAAAACGAATAATTGAAACATCGTTTTCTGATGATTTAAAACAAATTTACCATTTTTTTTTTTTTTTCATTTGTAATAATAATAATAATAAACCCTTAGAAAAATACATTTTCTAAGATCTTCTATACAGCATAAAAATGATTGTCTTCTGTCATGAAAATCTATGCATTCCCCAGACCCAAAGTTTAGATACAAAAAGCTAATCACGGATGTTATTGAATAAGTAATATAGTGCTTTACGCGAGTTTCAAAGAAAATCACGGGAAAACTCCGAAAACCTAAGTCGACGAGCGTGACCAGGAATCGAAGCCAACACTTCCCGTCTGTAAGGTTCGAGAGTAGAACCTCGCGGTCTCTAATACTCATCGGGAAGTTACAGAATGAGTTTTTTTCTTCTTTTCTTTAAGCATAATTTTAAACTTTTATTATATTTTATTTATGATTCTATTTAAGTTTAAATGTTACTGATAAATTATCAATATTGATAATGTTGTTAAATCGTTACTCTGTTTGATTGTTCTTATTTTATTTTATTTATTTTCACTGAATATTTTATTCAATACTAAAATATACACTAAAACAAAATATGCTTTTCCGTTTAATTCGAGATTTTAAAATGGAAAAATAAAGTGATCTCATAAGTTTTTCAAATACTTTATAAAAATTTAAATAATTGTTTAACTCAGCTCCATTTTTCCTTAAAATATTGACCATATGTTTTCTACAGCTAAATTTATGTTTCAAACGTTGAACTTTGAAACATGATTATTCCGGATGTAACAAGGGAAGAGCAGATGAAACTGACATCTGTGGATTGCATTTATTTAATTCTCGCTGACCGTGCAAATTCAAAGGTCTTGGGAATGTCGTGCCGTTATGTGAAGCGGTAATTTTAAAACGTGTAATGTAATCTGTTTTGTTCAGTTTTCGCGTTATAATGACTTGGATAAGCTTTAGAAAAGGTAAAAATGTAATATTTTTAACCTGTAATATTCTCTATTTTCTATTTATTAAAGTCTTATTTTAATATGAATTAAACAATCATTTTCATATCTGCGTAAGTTCTTAAGCCTAACATTTGATACTTGTAAGTAGCATTGTATCGCAGAAAAAACTGCTCCTGTTACAGAAAACCGCTTAGAAATTATGGATTCATTTTATTAATTCAGTCTTCTGAGATGGAAATTGTTAAAATGACTATTTTTGGTTATTATGCTTCTGAATGAAGTAACATAAAGAATTTAAAAGATGAGAGCTAATTTTAAGTGAATGCCCTTCCAGACTGGTCATTATGTATTTTAAAATGCTAGTTGGAAGGGTGTTTTCTTGGAGAAATTCTTATGAAGAAAATGAGGAAGGTATGTAATTCTTTTTTTTTCTTTTCTTTTTAAATTCTGAAGTATTTATTTAATGTTTATATGATAATATATATACAATCTAGGTTATGCAAATTGCATATTTTTAAAATAATATCCTAAGTTTCACCGACTTACAATTTTAAATATCTCTTTACTGTTATTTATTAAATAAAATATATGAAATTGTTTAACTGCATAATAAAACAAAGATTCAATTCAATTTTATTCCACATCTTTATAAAAAAAGATATTCTGCTTAAAAAAAAGGACGATTTACTATATTATTTATTAATACTAATAATATTTACATTTATCAATTATTTAATATGCCATGATAGCATAATTACATCAAATGAGGTAAAAATTGCGTTGACTCAATTTAAAGAAATTTAAACATTTAAAAAATACCAATTACATTGCCATGTGGAATAAATTTAAATACCTGCAAACATCATTTTTGTAAACTGCTGCTGTAAACTGAAAATATGTATGCACACATGCACTGAAATTTAAAAATATGAAGTATGTTAAATATTTTAGAAAAATATTATGATTAAATATATATATATATGTATTTAAGTATTTGGACATTTTAAAAATTTCCTCCTTCTAACTAATTTTTAATTTTTTGTTTCAATTTCTTATTATTATAAATTTACAATATATTCTAAACTCAATTATATATTATTTTAGCGGTGTATTGGTACATTCATTTTTGAAATTATTTTTTATGTTGAAATATTAAAACTTTCTATAAACTTCAGCTTTCAAATATATTTATAAACTATCCATGGACTTACAAAGTAGTACCCAGAAATGTTTAGAATATACAGGGTGCAAAGTCGAGAGCAGGCCTTTATTTGCGCAACAATTGGTCTCAAACGTCCTCCAATAAGAAAATGTATTTAAAAAAAAAATGTAAGAATTCATTATATGACATGTTTAAATTTAAAAAAACAATTTACTAAAAATCACAAAAACTGATAATTTTTATACAATTTTCATGACACTAATAGTGTAAGTTGAGTTCTAACCTAAAAAATATAACACAAAAAGTTTCACTTTTGTGCACCCAAAATTGTCTGAGATAGTTAGTTTCAAAATTTAGGATTATTTCGCATTTTCTCGGGCTTTATTAAAAAGTCAATGAAAAATTCTTTAATAAACCCAGGGAAAATGCAAACAAAGTCCAATTAGGATTTTTAAACCGATCCCTTATTGAAGGCCGAAATATGTTAGAAAATCCAAACTTTAAATATCATGTTCCATTTTGGGAGAATAGAAATGAAACTGTTTGTTAGGATGAGTGTCAGTTTTCTAAATATGATTATAGGGATCTGGGACTATGTAAAAATTTAGTTTTTGCAATTTCGAAAAAATAGATATTTTAAATTTAAACATGTTATACCACAAATGCTCATATTCTTTAAAACATTTTGTAACTGAAACTATATATTTGCGACCAATAGTTGCGGAGATAAAGGTATTCTCGTCACAATGCTTTGCACCCTGTATTTAAAAAAAAAAAAAAAAAAAAACATATATATATATATATATATATATATAGTAATATATAAATGCAGAAATATATAAACAAATGAATGAAGTTAAATGTAGAAAAACCTATTGGTTTTTCTTATCAGTAAAACTTATATTTTTATATATTTTCCTATTAATTGTTTTCTATATATATATATATATATATATGTATGTATAAATGAATTTTTAATCTTAGTTAAAGCCAAGCAACAGATATAAGATCCCTGAAACCACATAGGTCAATGAGAAGAAAATTACAACAAATTTAAATAACCTGGGGAGACTGATTGTGATTTACTGAAACATTTATATTTTATTTATTGATTTTTATTTTATTTAACTTCAGTCTAATCTTAAATTTATTCCTATATTGTTAGTTGCAATTTTAATAATTTTGCCGGTGCGTAAAAACCACATGAAACTCAAATCAAAAGATACAAACAAGCAACGAGGAAATAAAAAATTAAGACAGCATTTTAAA